>CM076573.1:22586868-22959246 GCA_034641835.2 Pinus albicaulis
TAATGGGGCTATCCTAGTGAACAAAGATTTTGTGTCATCCTTTTTTGTTTGTTCAATTTTCTAAATTTTTAATGTGTGAGACTTCAAAAGTAATTTTGGTTCCTCATTGAATTCATGCTCCTCAATTTTGATCAAACATAGCAATGGAAGCTATTTTTCCACTGTATTATTTACCATGAGCACATTTAGAGGATTCCAAGTTCAATAGAGAGACACTACCATTGTTCACAAGTGAAAAAATTTGATTGTTGTGATGATTATCATATGGAATAAATATAGACAAATCTACTAATGAATATAATGTCTTACACAAAGTTGTTAGGGTTTGCCTAGTCTCTTGAGAATCATTGTAATGAATACTGAAACCCCATACATCTATTGTGCCACTTGCTAGCTAGACACTTAAGGGTTCTAAATCTCTCAATGCTTTCATAAGTTCATTTCCTTGAAACATGTTAGTTGGAACTTCATCCTAAGTTGTCATGGAAGTGTTCTTACTTGGGAACACTTCCATTTTATGACCAATATCAGGGTCCATTCCATATTTTTTGTGGAGGATGTGCTTTGATACTAGGGGAATCACATTTCTCTCCATGGTACATTTAATGTAGAAGCTCAATTTTTTTGTTAAGACGCTTTCCTCAAAGTTATCGGTAGCTTGAAATAGTTGGATCTCACTTAGACTAGAAAGTTTTTTCTTCCACGCACTAGAATTATTGCCTACTTTTCCCTAATCAAATGATTGATAAATAGAGGGAGAATAATCTGTATTCAAAATGTAATTAGGTTTATATTATTCAAAATTAGAGCTTCAACTTAACCTACAAGGTAAACCTTGTATTTTCTCATTCATAAACTCATGAGCATATCACTTCAAAATATATGTAGTTGTTTTGTGCATGTTTTTAAAGAAGTAATTGGTATTTGAAACATGAGGTATAATAAACTCCACTTAGGTGAAGATGTAGGAATGGATGTCACAATGGATTAAGTGATATTTTGGGATGAACATGGTCAAGCATCGATGGATATTGGTAAATCTTGTGTCATGCATGGATTTTTAGAAATTTCATTTGTTGGAAATCATATGTTGTTCAAGAAAACACCATCATTCCTTCTATAGGGAGGAACATACTTTATCTTGGTGGTGAAAATTGTAACATTTTTGTCCTCTATTGGGGTTTTTGCTCTAGATCTCAATGATGTATTTATCCCATAATGTTTTCTAATATTTGTCTCAAGAGAATAATCACAAGATTCCACAATGTTGTGAAATTTAGAGCTATGTGAAAGGGAACAAGGGGCAATGCTCAAAGAAGTGATTACAATTGTTGTGAGTAATGCTTGTCAGAATGACAGGGAAGCAATCCTTAGAGACAAAGGTGTAGGGACACTATATCATTCTATAAAAAGGGATGTATAGATGTTGAGCTCAAGTATTTCATCAATAAAGATTATTTAATCTTGAGTAATAACACTCAAATTATCAACCAAAGGAATTGTGGATTTGTGAAGCAGTGCGCAAATTTTATGCAATCATTAAGCATAGAAATGAGATATTTAATGAATTTTGTATAATTTTATTTAGGGAATGAAGTTATATGATTGATATGCATCTACTTATAATAAATAATATTAACTTTGTAGCATTATTTTTCTACATATGAAATGTAGGGCTTACTAGCTAATGCTACAAAATTCTTTATCTCCCTCAAAATTAGACATCATTGTTGAAAGTAAAGTATAATGTAAATGCTTAATGTCATAGAAATTAAATAGAAAGTGAATGTAAATATAAATGTTGGAAGAGAAACCCATTCTATAGTGCATTGAATCATGCAACGTATCCCTTGCGAATCATATATTTATGGCATATTGGTGAATGGATAAATAATATTCATAAGGATAACAAAAATTTTATAGCTACAAGAAACATAAAAATTCACACCATAAGCTACATATGCAATTGTTATGCAACAAAATCACAAAACAAAAGAAAATATAGATCAACAACTTAAAAATTAGCCTCTTCAAGGGGGAAACCTCATATACATCACATAAATGAAAAATTCTTGGATGATACAAATGGCAAGACCTCCTTGGTGTATATAGGAGTCTAAGGGGTCACAATATAATCAAAGCCTACATAACAATAATAATGTAAGGGCACAACAACAACAATAGTGGGCTTCTATAGAGAATAATTAGTTGCATTTTCGTCTGAATATTAGGCTTCACGGTCGAAAAGATATGTAATCACACAAGACATAACAATATTCTTTGATAGAGATGAATGATTTTTTAAAACCCTAGTTGTGTGGTTTTTTCTCGTTGCTACTGCCATCTCCTATTGTTTCTCCTTCCAATGGCCCCTACGGAGGGGGAGGCTCCCCCTCTTCCTCTCTCTGATTTCTCTGTCGACACCGCTTTTCAATCCCTGGTGGCTTCCCTGATATGAATGAATTATGTTAGTGTTGTTGTTCTAATTACTCTTTCAGATTCTGAATACAATGTCTTGTGTGTGCTTAAGGGTTCAAGTTCTCTTACAGATTATCAACTCTCATGAGTGTTTTTGATGTTAATTTTATGAACAACTTAACATAAAATAAATGTTGAACAATAGAAAATAAAAGTATAGTACTTCACCATACAACACATCAACTCAGGTATTTGATGAAGGAGTTCACCCTTCCTAGGCTACATCTCCTTGGTCTAGATTCCTTGGCTTAGGCCTATATATTATGCTAAAATTTGAAACATTACCTATTTATAATGCTTTTCTGCTACTGAAACCTACACCAATTAGTCTAGAATTCCCAAAAATGGTTATCTAGCCTCTTTTTGCACCTGATTTGGTCGAAAACTCCAAAAGTTATGACCATTTCCATTTTCTCCACAGTTTCAGGCCTAAATTTAGCTAACTCGAGCTAAATCCAGTTAGTTGGAATTAAACTGGAAGTTCCGCCAAAATTAGCAGTCTGCCAACTTAATCCTTATTAAATTAATTAAGTTTGTTTAACAATAATTAAGTGCGGTTAGCGTGTAATCTGCACTTAATGACAAATTTCGGGTTAGCACTAAGTAATGAGGATTGGCACTTAAATAATACATGTTTAATGTTTAATCTTCGCGTATTAGTGTTGCCTCTTCCAGTGGTCTTTGGGCCTCAGTCCTATGCGCTGGGGGTTGGCCCCCTCTCCCCCCACCATTGAACATTACAAACCATATTATGATATGAGTTCGCATAATGGTTACTTCATTTGGTGTAGCGTAATGATAGTTGGCTCACGTGTTGTGTAGGAGGCCACGGGGTCGAACCCCAGTGCCTCCACCCGGAATTCAAGCAAAAATTTTGTTTAACCATTGGGGAGGCATGTGGCAGCCCCAGGCTACACCTCGTGTCCTCACCTTATTGGTCTGAATTCCATCCAATAAAAAACTTCCAAATAACCAAACATTTCAACCAATACAATGTTACCACTTGGAAGCCCTGTATTCGCCTAATGAAAATGACAAAAATTCAACCCAGCCTAGTCAGCATGCCATGTTAGCAGTACGGACTACTGACTAGGCACCTATCTATCCTCTTTTTAAAAAATTTGCATGTTTAGCAAAGTGAACAAAACTCATTTATGGGAGCATACGGAGTCCATTTTGCACGAAACGAAGTGCACCGGATTCAGAATGATAAGCACTACGCGATCGTTCAGGTTTCGAGCCATTCTGAGAACTTTTATTTTTGAGCATAAAACTGTGCCCCTGATTATTCCTCCCCACTGGATTTTGGACCTCAAAATATCATATTCAATTTTTGAATAGGTGAGGGTACATTTCCCTCACCTTCCCAATTTAAATCCATTTGGCTTTTGAAGGATTTGTTCCTTTAAGCCCCACTCGAAGATAGTCGACATTTCCTCTTGTCGACGTCCTTGTCCTCCTGTCAAGTATGGTGTCTTGTTGAAGCTCAACAAAGAAATTTGGAGAAAAACCTTCAATAGATGGAAGTTGAACATTCTCTCCTTGATCTTCAATCAAAGGAGGCTCATACAATCTCAAATTTTCAACATTAACAACTGAATAAATTTGCATGTATGAAGGCAAATCAAGCTTGAAGCCATTGTTACCAATCTCCAGAATTTTGAAAGGACCATAACGGATTGGTTTCAGCTTTTTACCTTCTCCTTGAGGCCTTTCCTTGCTAATGTGAAGCCAAACTTTTTCACCAACTTGAAACTTATGATCCACGTGATATTTTCCATGCCTCGCTTTGTACTTGCCTTGAATTTTTTCTAGTTGATCTTTCATTATTTGATGAATCAACTAAATTTTCTTTATGAATTTCTTTGCTTTATCTATGTCGTTATGTCCATCGATAGCTACATGTTTCCCAAAAATTAAATCCAATGGAAATTTTGGCAAGTATCCAGGGCATGCCTCAAATAGCGATGTTTGAGGAGAGGAATGTTTTGCACGGTTTTAAGCATGCTAAATGTAATGCAACTTTTCATCCCACAACTTAGGATGTTTGTTGCAATATCCTCGAAGAAGATGAATTATTGTTCTGTTGACCACCTAGGTTTGACCATTTGTTTGTGGATGAAAGGTTTTACTCTTCTTCAACTTAGTGTCCATCAAGTCCCACAAGCTTGACCAAAAATTCCCAACAAATCGAGAATCTCGATCACTTGCAATAGATGTAGGCAACGCAAAATGACCCCAAAAATTTCGAAAGAAAAGATGAGTTGTTTGTTCATTTGTAACTTTATTTTTACATGGCATCAATATACACATTTTACTGAACCTATCCAAAACTACATTCAAATAATCATGACCTGTTTTTGACAAAGGAAGACCTCCTACAAAATCCATAGAAATACTCTCCCATGGATGTGAAAGAACCAGAAGTGGTGTGTACAATCCTTGGCTTATTGATTGCACATAATGAACAACCTCTAATAAAATGTAACACACTTTCAAGCATATGAATCCAATAACAATACCTATAAATATTTTCCACTGTTTTTCTTGCACCAAAATGTCCTGAAATAAGAGAAGTGTGTGCTTCTCTTAAGACATTACTCTCTCACCCTATGGAATACAAATATTTCCCAAATGATACAACAAATTATTATGTACATGGTAATCTAAATACTCAACTTGGAGACCTTGACTCAATTTTTCATAAACATCTTGAAAGTCATTATCAAATGCTTATTGTTCAATGTAACTTTCATGTAAAAAAAAAGTATTCTTAAGTAAAGTAGTTGCATTAATAATAGACCTAGAACGCATATCATCAACCTTGTTGTATATACCTTTGTTATACCTGATGACCAAGTGGAATTGCTGCAAGAAACTCATCCACCGAAAGTGCCTTGACTGCTGCAATTTAGTTTGCGATTGCAAGTATTGCAATGGTTGGTGATCAATGTGAATGATGGTTTCCTTTCCCATGAAATAGTGTTTCCACTTCTTCACACTTTGAACCAATGCATATAGCTCCTTGTCATATGTAGGATAATTTATCACTGCACCATTAAACATTTTTGAATGGAATGAAATAATCTTACCATGTTGTAAGAGGACTACGCCATGGCGTAGTCACTTGCATCAGTTTGAATCTCAAAGGGTTGTCTCAAGTCTGGTAGTGCTAGTATTGGGGATGAGCTTATCTTCTTTTTCAAAGCATCAAATGCTTTTTTTTTATTTCCTCCCCACTGGAATACCTTCCTAACACTAATCAATGCATGTAATGGAGTTGCAATAGAAGAAAATTTAGCAATGAACTTCCTCCAATACTATGCTGCTCCTAGAAAACTTCTTACCTCAGTGACTGTCTTGGGTGTAGATCAATTCAAAATGACCTTAGCCTTAGAGGGGTTTATCTTCAGCTCACCTCCTCCAACAATATGTCCCAAATACACTAAAGAAGTTTTACCAAATTCACATTTTGACATCTTCAAAAAAAATTGTTCTTTTCTCAAGACATCAAGCACCTTTATTACATGCATGACATGTTCATCCCATGATTTGTTGAATATTCAAATATCATCTAAGTATACAATGAAAAACTCATCAAGAAATGGTCTCAACACATCATTCATAACTATCATGAGAGTAGCTGGAGTGTTCCAAATACCAAAAGTCATAACAAGCCACTCAAACAATCCTTGTTTAGTTTTAAATGTGGTCTTCCATATGTCCTCTTCATCTATTCGAACTTGATGATAACCAATTCTTAAGTCTAACTTAGTGAAATACTTTTCATACCTCAATTGATCAAGAAAATCATCAATCCTTGGGAGCAGATAATGATTCTTTATCATGATTTTGTTGAGTGCACGGAAATCCACACACATGAGCCATGTTCCATCCTTCTTGGGCACCAATACAATCAGTGTACCACATGGTGAGGTAGATGGGCGAATGATACCTTTATTCAAAAATTCTTGGATTTTCTTCTTGATTTCTACTCTTTCCATTATCGACATGCAATACATGCCAATGTTAGGGAGTGGAACATCCTGCTGCAGCTGTATCTCATGTTGGATTCCCCTCTTGGGAGGCAACCCCTTTGGTTCCTGAAACATCTTGCCATGTTGACTTACCACATCAATCAAATCAGATTTTAATTTATCATCACAACCTTCAAAAGATTCATAATCCTCATCATTCTTTTGTTTGATCATAAGAAGCACAAATTTTTTGCTTGCATTTACTAGCCTCTTCATTTTCCCATCATTAACTAAAGATAGGTTTAGCTTTTTGCAATGAGCTCTCACAATATATTCCACTCCATCTTTGAATAAGTGGTACTTGTTCTCATGTCGATAAAAGATTCTTTTCCTTTCATAGAGATATGGACTACCCAAAACAATTCTTGATATGTCAAGCGGTACAACATCTAACTCAACTTCATCAATGAAGTTTGCAGTAATTGCAAACCAGAAAATACATTTTCTTATAACCTGTAAATTTGTATCCTTGTTTATCCAACCCAAAGGGTATGTCTTATGATGAGGTAAGGTTTCAAGATTAAGATTCTTGACTAAGTCTTCAGATATTATGCTCGCTTGAGACCCACTATCAAATAATGTGTCAATTTTTGTATGTTTTGAGATCACTCTAACATGAAACAACTCTATTCTTGTTTCTTCACTTGGAGTGTCACTGTGACAATTTCAATAACTAGTTCTTGTTATGGATTCTTTTCCCTTTGTGACCATGGCTGCAATTTTAGTCTCATCTCCTAAGTCAGATCCAAGATCTTGTTGTGTGGCAGTGGTTGTATTTTGTTTCCCCTTGTTGTTGAATTTCTTAGGTCTTAATTTTGGATGAAGCTTCCAACAGTGGGCTTCATCATGAACCTCTTTAGAACAATGAGTACATGTGGTTTTATCCCCTTCTTTTTTAATTGATGCATTCTTCTTTTGTTTACCCTTCAAAACCTTTCCTTTTTCACCACCCTTGAACGGTTTCTTTTTACCCTCTTCTTGTAAATTTTTCCCTCTTGCCTCAAGGTGTGTAGCTTGCACACAGACCTCATCTAGACTAGTGGGATTAAACATGAGGATGGTATGTTTCAGGAAACTATGCAAACCCCATATGTACTTCAGAAAAGTTTCTTGGCTATGCAAATCAACACCTAACATAAGATATCTTCTCCTAAATTCATGAGTGTAATCTTGCACACTTTGACCTTTCAATTGTCTAAACTTTTGTGAACACATAATAGCTTTTTTCATGTAAGCTAGAGGATAAAATTGCCTTTTAATGATAGCAAATAAATTTGACCAAGAAATTGAGATCTTACCATTTTTCTTAATCTCCTCTTGTGTCTTTTCTTCCCACCATACAATTGTTGCACCCTCCATTCTCAAGGAAGTCAATTGAATCTTTATGCCATCTTCTTGAAGGTTCTGATTTCTACAATAAACCTCCAATTGATGAATCCAATTTTCCAACTTCTCTACATTCACTTCGCCATTATACATTGGAAGCTCAAATTTAACATCAAGTTTAAGGATGATTTACCAGCTCCTTTTGAAGTGTGTGTATGAGCAGATGGAAGGGTTGTGGTAGTGGAAGATGATGATGAGGAAGGTGAAGATGGCATTGAGGATGATGATGGAGTGGATGGTGGCTTCTTACCATATCCATGGCCTCCTCCTAGAGAGCCCTCTCCTCTTGGAGGCTTTGAACTTTCTCCTTGCATCCTTAAATTCCTCTCCTCATAGAAGACCTTAACCATCTTAGTCATATCAAAGAATTCCTCAATGAATGATCTCTCATCTTCTGTCATGGTAGTTTCTCCTTCATGAGACATGCTCACTAAAGACTCAACTTCAACTTGAGGATGTGCTGGTGTTGAAGACTTTGGAAACCTTTCCCTTCTTCCTCTTGACCAAACTGCAGGGCTCTCAACGAGCTTCCCTTCTCCTCTTTTGAGTTTTAACCTTGTAAGCATGACAAAAACTTGCAAACAATTAGATCCCTTCTTGTACAAAAAAAACCTAAGGCTCTGATACCAAAAATGATCTAAATGAAGTATGTTAGTTGTGCTAATTACTCTTTCAGATTCTAAATACAATGTTTTATATGTGCTTGAGGGTTCAATTTCTCTTGCAAATTATCTAGTCTCATGAGTGTTTTTCATGTTAATTTTGTTAGACCCCTGTATTTCACAACATCACCAGGTGATTGATTATTGCTCAGATTTTTTCATGATTGAAAATGATATTCCATGGCTGTCTTTTATTTTTATAAAAGAAGGAAGAAAGTGTTGTTGATAAGGTGATGGTGATCAAACTTCATTTCTGCCCTCATTCCATTTCATTCACCCTCTATGCCCCTCATTTCCTCCATATTCTAAAATTCTACACCATATTTCTTTCAAACCCTCCTTCAACTATTAACACTCAAACCTTATAGTTAAGAAAGGAGCAACATTAGAACCGAAGGAAGAAAAGGCAGTAGAGAAGCAGTTAAGGCAGAAAAACAACAAGAGCAAAACCCTAAACTAGATTGGGTTAAGTCGTGCACGCGTTCAGGTCGAGTCGTGAAAGCTAAAGCAGGTCAAGTCGTGAACGTGGGGCAAGTATCCTACAAACAACTATGAAATGAACGAGCGCAACCAAAGAAATAAGGGCATCAAACCATAGTAAGGGAGCAGGAGGTACCATTAGATCTAAGCAACGTTCAATGGCAGATATTCTATCACAATAGCAAATCGCAAGTTTTTCAGGATGGGCGCAAGGGAAAATGTTAAAGTCAGCGAAATGCGATTTGCGATGAGGTGGGACCAGTTCACCCATGGTGCGCAAATAAGCCTTACTTGTTGCCCGCACTTCGCAGCCTGCAGGTTTTTAACCTTACTCTTAAGACTTACACCAAATCTTGTTTTTTCACCGATGCGATGAAGAGGGACCTACCATACCTTACCGTATTATCGAAACCGTGATACCTTACCTTTTCCACCTCTTTCCGCTTGAGCTTTAAACTTTACCTTTTCATTGCTATGTCATTGTTTTACCTTCCTCTTTCTCGATTTCCTCGGTTGCATTTAAAGTGGGGCCGTCCCTCCACGTCAACCTTTCCCCCCACCGTCCATCGCACATCCGCAAAGATAACTTATCGCATCGCAGATTTTTCAACTTTCCATTTGAAACGCCCACAATCTATTTTGTTTAACTTGTGGCGGACGGCCCCACCACAGCATGCTTCACCCCCCACTTCACAGCCATTTGAAACACATTGAAACACATATCGTATGAAACACCATAAAATTTACCTTATCGCACAAGCTTTTCCGACTTGCGATCGCAATGTAGGTGGGTCCCTCTCCACGCACTTCACAAGTTTTAGATTTTAACCCTCGTCACTTATAAAAAAAAGCTAAGATCTACAATTTGCGATGCAGTCGGTCCCACTTTCCCCTGCCATGTCACTTACCTCCTCCCCACGCTTCGCACTTTGCATCTTTTCGATTTTTCCTCCGCGCTTATAACTAAAACTTAAGAGTTGCGATCTGCGGGCTGCGATCTGATCCCACCATCCCTCCACGTCACCTCCCATTTTGCATCGCATCGCCGGTTACATTCTTCATAACTTAAACTGTAAATATTGCAAAGTGTGTGGATGCGATGTAGCTTCAGAATTAAAATCTAAAGGTTTTCAGATCTTGTATGTTGAGTTTTTACGCTGTTTTGCTTTGAAAAAAGGTTTGAAACACGGAATGAAGGATTTGGATAGAAAATAAACACCACAAGTCGAGTCGGGCAGCAAAGGGCATTCATGCAAAATTTTTATGTTATGACGGTAGAAATGGAAAAGGCAGCAAAGCACACACATGGTCACAGTCATTAAACGAGGAAAAGTGGCTAGCCATGCACCAGACTTAATTACCCAATGTCGATCTTTTGAAAAGTAGGGTGAGATGTCAGAGCCATCATTTGTTGCCTCTTCGGGATCATCACATACCACTTTCAAGACTACCTTTCATCTTACGAAGAACCATCGAAGCTTTTAGATACATGAAGAGCTTCTCAAAATTAATTTTACAGGCAATGTTTGTCAGATATTTTCTTTTTTCGGGCCTTGCATGGCCATACCTATTTAATTTCATTTTTTGTAATAAATGAAGTTTGCCAAAGTAGATTAGGGCAACCAACTCAAGTTTTAGTTAAATACTGCTATAATTTTCATTATCAAGTGTTGGATATTGTTAGCCCCTTCATTGTAAGAACTAATATATTAGAGCACTGTAATTTCGAAGCTAGACATCAATAATCAAAGACCGTTTACGAGATTCTTGAGCTGTGTAAAAATGGTGATGTGATACTTCTTTGTTTTAAATGTTTCCATTTTTTCCCTACTGTGCATCTATTCATCTAATTGTGAATCGGAAATTTTAGATTAAGATTTGCTGCCTGAGCACCTTAATTATGTCTGCATTTACAATCTTAATGTTTTTTGCTGAAGTCTGATTAAAGAATTCTTAACTTCTCTTCAGTCACTACTAAACCTCGCTATTTATTTCACCTCAAACACTATTACCGATGAAATAGGTAACTGCACTGTTACCTACTTTTTTTTGGTAGCATAAAAAGCACCCGATTTTGAAAGTGGTGATGCAGAATCACCCCTTTTTTTTTGTGCACATTTTTGACACTCTAATATTTTTATTTATGAAGTATGAATATTTGTTTTAAAATGTTAGTGATTTTCATGCTAATTTTGAAACGTATTGATGTAGCATCAACTTTTTTTTTTAGAGCAATGACTTTCATGCTAATTTTGAAACGTATTGATGTAGCATCAACCTTTTTTTTTTAGAGTCGTGATTTTCATGTTGGTAATAAAACACAAAACTTAGATAAAAAATATATATATATAAAAACAATAAAAAAACCAATAAAAATGTTAAAAAAAACAAAATCAACTCGTAAAAATAAAAAATTTAAACAAAAATAAATAAATAAAACAAAAATATTCGAAAATTATATCAAAAGAAATGACAAAATTTGAAAAAAAAAAACACATAATTTAAAGAAAAAAAACAAAAATTAACAAAAAAAAATTTTAAAAAAAAAAACATCAAAAACATTTTTTTATAAGTTATTAAAAAAATCCATATATATATATATATATATATATATATATATATATATATATATATATATATATATATATATATATATATATATATATATATAATTAATTACAAAATTAAAATTTAGATAAAAAAAATAAAATACAAAAAAGAAAAAATTAAATTTAAAAATTTAAATTAAAAAAATAATAAGAAGAAGAAAAAAAATACAAATTTTAAAATTAACAAAAACATAAAAAATAAATAAATAAATAAAACAAACAAACAAACAAACAAAAACAAAAACAAAAAAACAAAAAAAATGAAAAAAACCACGTGCAAATAATTAAAAAACAAATATCCATAAATTTACTTCTTTTTTTAAATGAAACAATTTATAAATTTTAAAATGAAAAACTAAATAAACTAAAAGATTTAAAAATTAAATTAAATTTAATTAAAATTTAATAAATAAATTTTAAATTTTAAAAAATAATTAATCTAAAATATTAAATTTAAAAACAAAATTTAAAAAAAAAATTAAAACAAATTAAATTAAAAAAAAAAATATATATATATATATATATTTGAAATTAAAAAAATAAAAAATAAAAAAAATATTAAATTAAAAAAAAAAGGTTTAAAAATTTTAAAAAATTAAAAACAAAAAAGAAAAAAATCAAATTAAAAAAAAAAAAGAAAAAAAAAGAATATATATATATATATATATATATATATATATATATATTAAAAATTAAAAACAAAATAAATAAAAAATATGTTACGAATTAAAAAATATTAAAAATTAAAAAAAAAAATGTTACAAATTAAAAAAAAAATTACATTTTGCACTCCCGGTGGCCGACCTCATTTGCCATTTTTGGAAGTAGGAGGGCTAGTCTAGGAGTGGTGCCTCCGTTATATATATATATATATATATATATATATATATATATATATATATATATATATATATATATATATATATATATATATATATATATATATATATATTTATATTTTAATATTTTTTTTTAATTTGATTTTTTTTATTTTTTTTAATTAAAAAAATTTAAAATTATATTTTCTAATTTAATTTTTATATTTGAAGTTTAATTTGTTTTAATTTTTTTTGTCTCTTTTTTTTTTTTTTTTTAATTTTATTCATTTTTTTTGCTTTTAATTTTTTTTTTTCTAAATTTTGTTAATAATTTTTATTAAATTTTGTATTTCTTTTTTATTTAATTGAATTTTTTTTTTAATTTTTTCTTTTTTTTATTCTTAAATTTTATGTTTAGTATTTTCATTTAATTTTTTAAAATTTAATAAATTTTGTATTTTTTTTTAATTTGAATTTAATAAATTTTTTTTAATTTTTTATTTTTTTAATTACATAAATTTTTTATATTTTTTTTATTTCAATTAAAATTGTGTATTTAAAATTATATTTTTTTTTTTTAATTAAACTTAATATTTTCAAATTAATTTGTTTTTTTATTTTATTTTTTATTTAATATTTTTTTAATTTATTTTTTTCAATTTTTCATTTTTAATTGATTTTTAAAGTTTTTTAACTTTTTATTTTAACAATGTTTTTTTTTAAATTTATTTGTTTATTCATTTATTTATTAAAATTTAATAATTTTTTCTTTTTCTTTTTTAAATTTAATTTCTATATTTTATTTTTTATAATTTCTTTCTTTTATTTTAACTTGTTTTTTTTAATTTAATATTTTGTTTTGTTTTTGTTTTTATTTTTTTATTTCTATATATTTTGAAATTTTAATCTTTAAATTTTTTTATTTTTTTTTATCTCTTAAATTTTAAGTTTTTTTTAATGTTTGAATTAAAATTTTTATTTTTTTATTCCTATATATTTTTAAATTTTAAGCTTTAAAATGTTTTTATTTTTTAAACTTTTTTTTTCTTAAATTTTAGGTTTTTTTTTAATGTTTGAATTTTAAAAATTAAAAAATGTTATTTCTATTTTTTAAAATGTCAAAAATATGACACAATTTTTTTTTTTTGTTATTCCAGCATTAACTGGTTTTGTTTTGAGGGTGTTTTTTCAATCCTTTTTTCAAGAAACAATTTTGTTTTTAGCATAATTTTATAAAATGTTGAAATTTAACCTTTAAAGAAAACCAAGTGTGTTCTGGAATACACTTTTTTTGTTTTTGGGGTGTTTTTTCATGTTTTTTGAGACTTTTTGGGCTAGAGTTCTCGTTTTGAGGTCAGGTTACCTATTTCATCGGTAACAGTGCTCTCATAATTCATACAGCTCTAAATATCCATTTAGCACAGTTAGCTTTCCCTGTGATTCTCTTGATGTTGATGTGCCATTCCAGCCTTTTGAATCCATAGCCCAATATATTAGTCCCTGCAGCCCTGCTTTCCAACTACACGATCAATCAAAACAAACAACCCTCCATCACTGTAACTGGCCTAATATCAGCATTTATAATCATCAAGTTAAATCATAAAAGCAGAGAGAGCACTCTCTGAGTCTAGGAAGGCTAGGTCTTGGACTCCAAAGTGGTTTGATGTTGCCCTCTGTCATTTGTTCTTGCCAATCTTACAAATTACAGAGTGCCGACATAATGGCGACCATACTAGGGATTTATTGAAAAGCTCATCATTCATCAGAACTCAGAAACCCCAGTCGAATTACTACGTGATTTAAGTATTTTCTACAGATTGGTTTTTTGTAAAAAATATTCAACATGTTTTTGCTTTGGGTCTGAATTCTGGCTTCCTAAATAATATTTACTAGATCCCATCCTTACCCAAATCCTCCTGCAATAGTTGACAATCCAGAGAAAATCCTAAGAAAAACTCCCAGATCTGAGAGTCTGACTATTAGCAAGCCTCTTCACAAAGCAATTTCCCTCCCTGAAAACCTTGCAACCTTGCAAGATATCTAGCTTGACTTACAATTTGAGCAAAGCTTGTTCAGAACCAAATCTCAGAATTGGATAGACCAAGCAGTTTTTGATCCATCCATCTTACAACAAAGTCCTATTGGGGAAGCCTCTACCTCCACTCAAACTGACTTTCATCTTCTCCAACACTTTGACTCCCTTCAAGGTCTGGTAACAGAGCTTACTTCAGCTATTGATGATGCTTATCTTCAGCAGTCTATATAATTATCTGCTCCGCCTATAGCAGCCCCTTCTGTTATTCCCAAGTCTACTCATCCTCAGTCAAATTGCCCAAGTGTATCTGCAGCTCCTACCATTACCTTGAACCTTTCCCACCAAATTTCCCAAACCTCCACTCATACATCCACTGTCCACCTTCCTCCATTTAACCCTCCACCTCCCTTGGTCAACCCTCCTTGGGTTCCCCCACCACCAATCATGGTAGTCTGGTATGCTCCATTAGTGCTACCACAACCTATGGTGCCTATGCCACAGGAGTACCAATCCAAAATCCCACATTTTGATGGAACCGATCCTGAAACTTCTCAACAACATGTGGACAAAATGAATGACGCTTTTGACTACCACGAGATAGAGGATGAAACTATCCAATTGAGAATGTTTTCTCAAAGTTTAGGGGGAGAATTAAAAAAATGGTTCAAGGGCTTGGCCCCGAATAGTGTCCATGATCTCCCTGCCCTGCACCAGCTATTCATAAATAAATGGGAAGTTAAGAAAAAATTCTCTCCAAATCTTGTCAGAATATGAAAACATCAAGAGAAATGTTGGAGAGAGTATCCAAGATTATTGTACCAGGTTCAAAAGTATATACAACGCCCTCCCTCCTCATGTGAAACCCCCACAAGGTTTATCCCTAATGAAATTTTCAGATGGTTTCGACCCAGAGATGGATTATCAACTGAGAGAAAAATATCCAGCTACATTGGAAGACATGCAGAGGGGTGCAGTAAGTGTGGAAGCAAACCTGATTGAAAAAAGGGCTAGAATGAGAAATGAGAAGAGAGTCACTATTATGGAAGAGCCTGCAGCCTCCACATCCGATGCTAAGATTGATAGCCTAGTGAGAACCATGGAGAGAATGATGGAGACGATCAACTTGAACGATAGAGTTGTCCCTAGGGAATATCAGCGAGCTCCTCAAAATAGAAACCAAAACTTTAGAAGAAACCCCCCTCAAATAAGACAGAGAGAACAGGGAGGACCTGACCAGCAAATTAGGCCTCCATTCCAAGAAAATTATGCTGATGAAGATGAGGGGGTGGTTGAAAGAACTAGAAGAAATTCAAATTAATCTTATGGGAATTAATAATGAAGATATTGTTTTCCTCACCGAAGAAGAACAAGATTTGTTTTCTTTGGCTCAAACTGAAGTAGAATTTGAAGAGTTTGAAGATTATAAGCAAGGATTCGAGAATGCCATCATGGAGGTGCATATATAATATAACCTTTGAAGCAAGAAAGATTCGGATATTCCCAAGAGAAAGAATTATGAAAACTCTGCTAAAAAGGCCCCTGAAGCTGATCCCAAGAAAACAACAGAGAGTTCAAAGAAAATTGTTAAAATCCCTGGAAAGAGTGATCTAGAAAGCAGCACTAGTAAATCAGTGGTCATCCCTAGAAAAATTGTTCCAGCTGATATCCCTAATACAAGTCAACAACCTGAAGTTGCTGCAAAAATAGTGCTTGAGAAGAATGATGCAAACCTGCCAAAAACACAGACACCATTCAACATTGAGAATGAAATTTCCAAAATAAAAAAATTTGTCCCTCTCACTGAATTGGTGAACCAGGATGTATATAGGTCCCAAGTCCTAAAAGCGCTGAACATGGGAGAAAGTACTGATACTGTCAATCTAAATGATGACAAACCTGAACTTTTGTTTGGGCCAGAAGTAGAGGGTACATTCCAGAAGGGAGGTGTTCCCCCATTTTATCTCAGTCTGAATGTTCATGATAAAATCCTCCATAATCCCATGATAGACTCAGGTGCATCTCATAATCTAGCCAAAGGCAGTTATGGAGAAACTTGGCCTGGAGATAACTAGACCCTACAAAGACCTATACTCATTTGACTCCAACAAGGTTAAATGTCTCCTCATCAAAGATCTTTGTATTAGATTAGCCCAGATATTGGCCAAGAGTCTAGTGATGGACATAGTGGTGGCTGACATCCCTCCTAAATATGGTATGCTTTTATCACGTACATGGGGAGCCAAGCTTTCAAGAACCCTCCAAATGGATATGGCTTGTGCTACCATACCATTTTTTGGCCAACAAAGGAGATTCTATATGGAGACTCTAATGAAATACATGGTGAGAAGTCAAGAAAAGCCTCATAACTACCCCCTGTACTCTGTCCATTTTGACCTTGATTCATTTATTCTTTAAAATGATGAAAATATTGATGAACAAGTAGCTGGAGAAGAAGAAGACCAGAAGAGTGAACAGATAGACCAAATGGAAATGGTGCAACACAAGTCTAAACCTGAACCTTTTTGGAACATGAGTTTTGATGGTTCTTGTGGCAGGGTTGGCTCAGGAGCAGGGGTGTGGGTATGCAATACTAAAAATTACCACGTAGAAGGGCATTTTTACAAGCTAAACTTTCAGTGTACCAACAATATAGAAAAATATGAGGCACTCCTTTTGGGTTTGCAACTACTGAAGAAATTAGGAGCCAAAAGAATCTCTATTCATGGGGACTCTGAGCTAGTCATTAAGCAAATCAAAAGAGAATATTCATCCAAGCATCCCAGATTGAGAGCATACAGGAATGTTGCCCTCAACCTCTTGAAAACATTTGAAGAATATGACCTTGCTGCAGCTCCAAGAAATTAGAATATCTTGGCTAATGGGTTGGCATTTTCAGCCAACACTTGTCAATTACCTCATCCCAACAAACAATATATAGTGCAGGTAAAATACCGCCTAGCAGTTCCTGACAATATGAAGTGTTGGCAAGTATTTGGAGATGACAAGAAGATTGAGAATTTCCTGCAATTCAAAGGCGAATCTGAAGATTCCAATTTGGACCTAGACTGTCAAGAAGACTACTCCATTAAAGAGAAAATGCACAGGGAGGAACCTCCCCATAATTCTGATATTAATTTTTCAGCAAATGAAGATTTACATAGGACAGAGATGTATGAGGATCCAGAAAAAGAGGAATTTGAAGTACTCCAATTCAGAGACAACACCTTGCCTAGAGGACTTGTCCCTCTGGAGGAATTATTTGATTTCAATGATGTGGCCAGGAAACCAAAAATGGAATCTACAGAAGAAAATATCGAGGAGTACAATCTGGGTAGTGAGCAGGAGCCCAAGATGACAAAGTTATCAAAAACATTTCCAACACCCATAAAGCATAAATACATTGCTGTGTTCAAAGAGTTTATTGATGTGTTTTCCTGGAGTTATGAAGACCTAAAATCTTATGATACTGATATTATCCAGCACAAAATTCCAGTCAAGGAGAACCAAAAGCCTTTCAAACAAAAACTGTGTAGGATAAATCATGTCTAGATGCCTCTGGTTGAGAAGGAGATCAAGAAAATGTATGATGCTAAGATAATAGTCCCAATCAGCTACTTCGAATGGGTTTCCAATATTGTACCTGTAAGAAAGAAGACAGGAGAGATCAGGCTCTGCATTGACTTCAGAAATCTGAACAAGGCATCTCTTAAGGACAACTACCCTTTACCAAAGATGGACCACATATTGCAAAAGGTAGTGGGCTCCAAGATAATATCTCTGCTATATGTCTTTTCAAGGTGCAATCAAGTGTTGGTGCATCCATATGATCAACACAAAACAACTTTTACTACTCCTTGGGGAACCTTCATGTATGTAAAAATGCCTTTTGGATTAATAAATGTTGGTGCCACTTTTCAAAGAGCAATGGATATTTCTTTTTTAGAAGAAATCATTATTTTCATTGTGATCTACCTTGATGATATTACAGTATATTCAAAAACCGATGAAGAACATTTGGCCCATTTGAGAATAGTTTTTAAAAAATGTAGAAGGTTCGGTCTATCTCTAAATCCTAAGAAATCATTGTTTGGTCTTGAAAAAGGAAAGCTTCTAGGCCACATCATATCTGAAGAAGGTATCAAGATTGACCCCAAAAGGATTGAGGGCATACTGCAGATCATTCATCCCAGAAACATCAAGGAACTGCAATCCTTCATTGGAAAGATAAAAATTTTAAGAAGTTTTATACCAAACCTTGCAGAACTCCTGAGGAATATCACTAACATGCTCAAGAGAGATTCAGGAGTCAAGGGGACCAAGGAGGCTAAACAATCTTTCAACCTGCTAAAGAAGACACTCACAACAGCGCCGGTTCTGACCAACCATGATTTCACCAAGGATTTCATCATTTTATCCTTTTCATCAGTGCACACAACTGTTGTTGTATTGTTGCAGAAAAAAAAGATGGACAAGAGTAGCCCATAGAATTTTTCATCCAAGATTTAATAGATGCACCTTTGAAGTAAAGTATCATAGAAAAGCAAGCTTTTTCCTTTATCAAAGCACTAAAGGATTTCAGAGTTTACGTTCTGCATTCACACATTATTTCATTTGTGCCCAATACAGTTGTTAAATACATCCTAACACAGGATCCTGATGGAAAGAGAGGCAAGTGGATTGTTGTCATTTTGGAGTATGATTTAGAGATCATACCCACCAAACTAATCAAGGGACAAGGGTTAGCCAAACTAATGGCTGAAACAAATTTTCAAGCACTAGATATTAACATGATTCATTCACCGGATGGACAAGAGGAGTTGGCGACTCCACCTATTGAGGAAGCATTCCTAAATTCTCCCTGGTACGCAGATATATTATATGTTCTATTTAATTTAAATTCTCCTCCTGGTTTTTCCAAAAAAAAAATCTAGATTCATGAAATTGAAAGCTGTAAAATTCTGCATCCTAGAAAATGTTTTGTATTGGAAATATTCTGGGGGCATATTTCTTAAATGTTTGCTTCAAGAAGATACAGATAGGCTTATAAAATAATTCCATGAAGGGGATTCTGGAGGCCATCTCTACTGGAAAGCCACTACTAATAAGATCCTTAGGGTCGGTTTCTATTGGCCTACTCTTTTCCCAAACATCCACAAAATGGTAGCCACCTGTCACCAAATCTTTGAGGGAAAAAGAAAGTTTTTGTCTCTGCCTTTATAGCCAATCTCTGTTGAAGCTCCTGTCTAGCAATGGGGTTTAGACTTCATTGGAGAAATCCAACCTTCCTCCTTTGGCCAGCATAAGTGGATCCTTACTGCTACAGACTATTTTACAAAATGGATAGAGGTCATTCCTTCAAGAACTACTACTGACTCAGTGATTATCAAATTCCTTGAAGCCAACAACCTGTCCAGATTTAGCTGTCCTAGGAAAATCATTACAGATAATGTTGTTTCTTTTAAGTCCAAGAAGATGGTGGATTTTTTCCACAGATATCAAATTTCTTTGGGGCATTCAACAGCTTATTACCCTCAAGGCTAGTTGAGTCCTCCAACAAGAGCCTAGTCAACATCATCAAGAAGTTGCTGGAAGACAGCAAGAAATCCTGGCATAAAAAATTGGTGTATGCATTGTGGGCTGATAAGCTGACAACTAAGAAGTCAATTGGCATGTCACCATACCAGTTAGTCTATGGAATGGACGCAGTTTTCCCAACATCCTTAAGAGTGTCTGTTGGGCCAAAATTGTGAATTACAGATAAAACACACTTCCCTAGACATATGACAGTCTAGAACAACAGATTAAAGACTATACAACTACCTTTCCTAACTCAGAACAAACACACAGAAAGGATTAGAGGCTTACTTGTAATCCAAACGCTTCTAAATGGCTCCTTCTGTCGCTTCCGCTGTAGCTTCAAATTCAAGCGGTTTGTAGGAAAAATGCTTCCTGCAAGAAAGAAAACTAAAACAACAGAAGATAGCAATAATACAGATGTATATTCAAGTTATTTAGCTAAATCAGTAAATCATAAACAATATACATCAACTAAGATCTTGCAATATGGAAAATCAAAGCCAATACAGATGCATATAGGGAAAAGTAAGTTGTATTCTTTATTGATGATAGAAGGAGAGGTTACAACCAAATGACTAATTTGAAGTGACCCTTCCAGCAACGATCCTTAGCCCCATCATAGTATAAATCTCTCCAGCAGCTGTTACACAAATCTAACTCTCAATTGAAAATCCTCCAGCATTTCTCCACTCAAATTCTTCCCTCTCAAACACTCAGATCTGTGCTTAATTTATAGATGAACTTAAAGTTGTTTTGCAATTAATGACTTTCCAATAATAGGAAATACATGTTCCCAATCATGTAGATGTCAAATGGACACTTGGATTCGAAGCTTGACACATGTGAACTCTTCTAGAAGTCACTGGCCAAGTGGAGATTCCAGAACAATGAGAATTTTGCTCCCAATGTGACCAACGCACCCATAGATGTCAGGAAGTTCTTTGCAGAGCAGCCTTGCATGGGGCTACCTGCATATGCAACGCACTTAGTCCCCTTAGAGGCAGCGTTGGTGAGCTCCCACATTCTATATAATAAACTTCAAACCTTGGAAAACTTTGCTTGATGAAAGTCATGCTTGATTTTTCTTGTTCTTGCCTTAGGGCATGTAGCAACTTGAAATGATAGGGAATGATATACCCTTATTTATTGGTCCTGGATATGATTCCCACTTAACCAGGTCATTAGGAATGATTTCCAAATTGACCTATAACAATTGCCCCCTAAAGCATGAGGTCAAAATAATAAAAACATTTGATTGAGGTGCTTTACACTGTGATGGGCTGGAGATGAAGTGGAGTGGTTACCTACATCAATATTACAATACATTACATCATGATATATCCTCTTTCATCATAATTTCTGAGGGTAGGCATTCCCATGTTCAGCACATAAACAATCTAATAACATGTACATAATTCTTAAATTCATCAACACTGGAATGTTGCCCAATGTATACATGCCTACATATATAGTCCTATGTTCGGGTGACAATCTATATTTAAGGTCACTGTACAGATTATGTGTACAACAATCCTGAAATCGCAGCCCGGATGGCTGAAACTAGATCTGGGGTCTTCTTATCTCATTCACTCGATCATTCAGGTACAAGTCTAGCCATGCGAATATACGATTTGTCGTCGAACATGGAAAGACATCGTGTTATTACCAGCCAATGATGTGAGCTGTTAACAAATGCAAGAGAACCACCATTAACGAAAATGGCCCTCAAGGTACTGCAGTACATTTTGTAAGGCATGAATAGATGATTTTATGTCGAACGCAAAACAAAATCTTTCGGTCAAAGGTCCAGAAGCGAGGATCTTGTCGATGCTGTAACAAGCCTCATGGTACTGGAATCTGATGTTTCTAAGTGAACTTCCTAGATATTGATTTGTTGTCAACAAGAAGTCACCTTATTTCAAAACGAGAGTTACTGATTTCAGAGATAAGGGTATGACTTGATATAGCAATTTTTCAGGGAAGACGGTCATGAGAATAAAGGTTTACTAGTATTGCAGAAGGATGAGTGTATTCACTGGATTACTTCTCTTGAACATATCAGTGACACTGTGATGAGTTGGCGGCATTGACCCAAAACCGAAGTGAAGGTATGATGAACCATAGGTGTGAATGAACCATCAAGATGATAACCCAACCCAAACAGTCACAAACATGGAGTGAAGGAAGTGTCATGTTCAAGAGCGACTTGCTACCATAAAGAAATTTTGCTCACTTTTCCTAAATTTTCCCAGGTCATTTGTCGACCAGTACCTCTTTATTTTTTAACAAGCTTGAGGAGGATAACATTTTCTTGATCTATAATTCAACCCTTTGGGTGAATAAAATATCTCTATTTAATAATTTAACGAGTCTAGTGATGAATGAAACTCGATTATTTCCATGATCGACAAGCCCGTCGCTATTTTATGTTTTAACAAGCTTAACGACAGTGATAGCCCAATGATTTTTCATATTTAGAGAGTTTGAAAAAGTGGACGAAAGAAAACTCCATAAGTACTTTTTCGTAAATTTGTCACTCATATCTGAAAAAGTGTAAAATAATATATGAGAGAACCTATTTGGTCATGTTTAACCAAGGTATTCCTTTTCCGTAAATAATATATCTCAGTCCGGAAAAGGGTTAAACTTATACTTAGTGGAAATCAATTCATTTACTTTTACGAGCTCGAAAAGACAAGTGCTCGGCAATCTTTTCACACTATCTGAGTCTGAAAAGAGCTGAAAGAAGACTCCAAGGGTTCCTTTTTCACTGTTATTGAAGCTCGAAAAAGAGACAAAGGTGCACTTCAAATCCTTTTTTATTTTTAACAAAGCTCGAAAAATAAGGAGAAAAAGTATGCTTTGTGGTCAAGTCATTCTTTGAAATAAATCTGCACGACTAATCTGTTCATCAGTTGTATTTCCAATTCAAAACAACATCAAATGGATTAAAAATACCTGTTTCATGATTAAAAAAAACATAATAAAACTATAGTCATAGCAATAAATTTAACTTGCAAATAATTAAATGACTATTTAAAAGTAGTTTCACTATTCATTTTTATCATTCCATAGTTACCATTTGTAATTTGGAGCTCTGAACCTGATTTTTCCCCCGAACTTCAGCTGCTAATTGCAATCATTTTTGTGGACGGATTTCATCGCCATTTGATCCAGGTTAGTGCCGTGAACCTCCTCTTCCCTTTGGTATTCATTTCATTTCCAATTTTTGCAAATTTTTAGGGTTTTAAGGCCCCTAGGGTAAATTCTGCCAAAAATGAGGGCAACACACCCCTGAATGTTGAAACCTGCATTGCATATCAAGTACAGTGAAGTGTACTTGCATGTGCAACACAATGTCTCTTGTCAGGGAGTGCGTTGGGAGCAGTTTAAGTTTTTTATTTTCTTACTATGCCCAAGATTGACCTAGTTTTTTGCAATAAATGGAATCTAATGGATCTTATGGTTGTGTTTCAAGTTTCCATCGGATTATAATGATGATTACATGGAGGGAAAGAGAACATGAAGAACAGGATATGATTGCCTTGAATGATCCGGGTATTGTAAGAGCCCTAAGAGATTGTGGACTGCTTAAGTACTTCAAATTGTCTGGGATGAGGCAACAAATAGAACTCTTGGAGTTCTTAGTTCGAGCATGGGATTCGGAGATAGAGGCATTTCATATTAAGAACCAAGTGGTTCCTATAACATTTTAGGATGTGTATTTTCTCACAGGTTTGTCGAGGAGAGGTTTTCCCATTTCCCTCTCACGATCTACCGTTGGAGGAGAGACAGTGAGGGATTTTATTCTGCAATATTGCTATCCAGGGGCAGAACCTAGCATTTGATCCCGTACTCCGCCTTGTGGGCGTATCGAATTTTGTTCATTTGTATCATCCAAGAATTGTTCATTTATGTAATGTATTGGAGGTTGCCCCCTCGAAGTGGCTTATTTCTAAGGCGTTGATATCTCTTTTCTTCTATTTTTGGAGCTGGTTACACAACAGTAGAACTCATGGGTTAGCATGTTGGCCAATCGACTGTTGTGTTCTCTACTACATTCTTTGCCTAGTTCCGGTGACAGATTGTCACCATCGATTAGTATGCATACGCAGGCGTCGATTTTCGAGGAGATCCAGATTTAGCACTACCAGAAGGCGCTCAGTGGGGTGCAATAGGTAAGAAAGTTTTGACCGTGTTTTTTTATTTTCTTAAGGTTTATACAATATTTTTGTGTTTTTATTTCTTTCCAAGACTAAACTAAATGTTTGATGTAATGCAGATGTTGGTCGTATTCAACCAATAGTGGAACCGGAGCGCGAAGCAGTTGTGTCAACAGAGAGGGTTGTCGGGAGAGCAGTCCTTCAGGATCTTGATCTAGCTGAGACTCTAACTGAGCTTCAGCAACACATAGAAGGCTTGACCTTCGAGATTCCAAATTTCCAGATCAAAGAGCTTCCTATGTGACTGCAGCGACACACTATTGGGGTTTCTAACCATTGGATGCGGTTACTTCATAGGATAGCTAGATCTATAGCATGTTACCACTAGCACTACTAGTTTACTTATGACATTTTGCATACATTTTGAGGTCAGATGACCAATGTGTCTTGGGCACAAATTTTTTAAAAACCTATAACTATCTATCTATATGATTTCAGAGTTTTCCCTATGTTTAATGTGCAATCCTATTCAATGATGTGAATGTTTTCTTTACATATTTTGCAAATGTCTGTCTAAAACTTGATTAGCTAATGAATTATTTAATGTGTTAAAATTTCTAGAAATGTGTTGATATTGAGTAAAATCAAAATGTCTTTCCAAAAGTCGAACTCTTAGGAACAATCTAAGAAGTGTTGGATTTCTAACAGTATAACACTAGTAAGTTGTAATACCACAAGTTGTGAGTCTAACCTTATGATTATGCGGTTAATACCAAATGAAATGGCATCAGAGAGAAGTTCTATCAATGTGCTATACTCAGCGATATTTTTCGTCGATCTACCAATACAAATCCCTTGAAAACTCACTAACTCGTCGTTCGGAGCAAAAATGTCCCACGCTGCAGAGGATAGATTCTGCGTACTACGACTAGCACCATCAGCATATCCAACAAATGGTTTCGAAGATTCAGACATCTACAATGAAATGTAAAGTAGATTAGTAACGTCAATAAAACTCTAAAAACAAATTAAGATAGTGAATGCAAATCAACAGCATATATACAATATAATACAAAAAATTACTACGCTCGTGATTAAGTATAGTAACGTTTCAAATACAACCCATTTCTAGGTTGCGCCAATGGAATTCCATCGTAATCAACTAACTCAAAGGCACCCTTAGCAAGAACTCTTTTGACAATATAGGGGCCATGCCATAACGGCAAAAATTTCCCTATACCTATTACATCAGATTCTTGATCGTAGAGAAGGACCAAGTCGCCCTCTGATAAAATGCGAGGCTAGACATTTTTGTCGTACTGCGCCTTTATACGTCTCTTATGCACTTCATTGGCCAATTAGGCTTCATGACACGTTTCATCAAGATGGATGAGGTTAAGGAGACGTGCTTCTTCTTCTGAGGTGTCAGGTAACAAGTCTATTGCGAGTTTTAACGATGATATTTCGCATTGGATTGGTAAGATAGCTTCCAGGCCATACACCAATTGAAAGGGAGTAAATTTGGTTGCGTTTCTCACCAAGGTTCGATACGCCCACAAGGCAGAGTACGGGATCAAATGCCAGTTTCTTTTACGAACTCCTATCATTCATTGAAGCATTCTTTTAAGAATTTTGTTAATAGCCTCAACTTGTCCATTTGATTGTGGATAATAAGGAGTAGAATTATCATGTGACAATCCTAACTTGGCAGTCAATTCAGACATCATGTGGTTGCGAAAATGCTTCCCATGATCTGTAACTATAGCCTGTGGGACCCCAAACCATGCAATAACGTGATTGAAGAAAAACAATGCAGTTGTTTGTCCTTTGTTGTTGAATGTAGGCATCACTTTGGCCCATTTGGTAAAATAGTCGACTGCGACAAAAATATAACCATGCCCCCCGGATGAAGGAGGGTTACAGGTCATGGAGTCAATACCCCATTTCGTAAATGGTCTAGCAGAGACAACAAGATTTATTGGTGCTAGTGGTTGGCGTTGGTGGTTTTCGGATTTTACGATCAAAAATCTGGCATGCATGACAACTTCTGACTGCGAGGATGCAGTCTCGAAAAATAGTAGGCCAAAAGTAACTGGTGTGGAGTATCTTCTATGCGGTAGCATATCTCGATAAATGTCCACCACAAGCCCAAACATGACAATCATTTAACACTTTTTCGGCCTCCTCATGAGTGAGGCACCTCCTTAGAATGGTATCGACCCCACGATGATAAAGTGTATCACCAACGATCAGATAATATTTGGCTTGGTATCGAATACGTCGTTGTTTAGAGGGAGAGGTATTAGGTCAAAAAGTTTGGGTCTGGAGATAAATGATGAAATCCCCATACCAAGGATCAGATGATCCGATTAGAAACAGAGACTCGTATGGAATTGATGGTTCCGACATAGTTTCAGTACTATCAGAGGGAAGGTCACAGAGAAGCTCAGCCAAAACTAAAGACTTCTTTGACTTGGATTTGATAAATTCCAAATAAAATTCCTGCAAAATGACAAACCATTTTGAATATTTTCCCTTTAGATATTGACGTGATAAGATGTAATTCATGGGGCTGCAATCCGAAACTATTGTTGTTTTTTGGAGCAGGATATAATCGCGAAATCTTTGGACATCTTGAACAGCTGCCAAGGCAAGCTTTTCTACGTATGGTACTTAACTTCCATATCATTGAGATTACGACTCAAATAATAGATCGGATGTTCAATTCCATCTTCTACTTGGACCAATACCATTGCAATGGTTGTTTCAGTCGCGGTGATATATAGGAAATAATTGTTTTGATAATTAGGAGGATACATTAATGACGCTTGGACAAGAGTTTCCTTGACATCGTCAAAAGAAGCTTGCGCAACTTGGTCCCAATGGAAGGGAACCTCCTTTTTCAATAGTCGAGTAAATCCTTTAGCCATTTCGGCATAATTTGGAATGAACCTTCTTAGGAAGTTAGCCTTTCCTTGAAGTTTATTAGAAATATCAGAATCACTTGTACTCTTCCTTAAGCCAGATAGAGTGGAAGAGATCATGTAGCAGGTCTCTATGCTTGAAATTTTTGCTGACGTCGCTGGTGGTAGTAATGCAAAGGTTCCCATTAAAGTAGAATCATTTAAGAGTCCTACACCAATGTTCTGAAGCTCCAATTGGGGTATGTGAACAAACGGAACGCTTCCAATTACCTGCGAAGTAGAGGCAAAGAAGGATAGTTGATTAATGACTGTAATTGTACCTTCATGTGGAAAGGCAATCATTCTAAAATATGTAGAAACAATAGCAATCATCGCATATACCCATGGCTTTCCAAGTAAAATATTATAGTCAAGGGGTCCGTCAACAACCTCAACATCAATATTCATTGTTTTTCCCCATAGTTCAACATGCAGGTTATAAATAATACCACAAGGTTTATATGTACGTCCATCAAATGCCTTCAACGTCGTTGATGATTTTGATAAGCGCGACGAGCCAATTGACTTCCAACAGTTTAGAGACATAATGCATGTAGATGCTCCCTCATCAATAATAGTGTGATGAACAAGGTGATTGAGAACATTTACCTGTATGGATAATGCCAATTCTGCTGGTAGTTGCGGCACATAGCCCGTATGATTAAAGACGACAAGATTAGAATCAGTCAGATCAATTCCACCAATAGCTGACAATAAAGTCTGTTTTGGGGAGGTACAATTTTGTAATACCTCAAGAGCAGACATAGTTGAAGGGAATTGAGCCAAATCTTCAACTATATTATAATTTTGTGCAACTCTTGCTTGAGGATTATATGTCGATTTATGAATTACTCCCTTTAGTGGTTTGATTGTCAATTCATGAATAGTAGTAGGTGGTACTGATTCTGTAGATGGATTCATTGTCGAGGTAGTAGGTTGATCAGTGGAGCTAGATCCATAGTAACCATATTTGTGTCCAGATTTGGAAATGGGTTTGTCAACAGAGCTGATGCATTGGAAGTCTTGATGATTTTTGAGACTTCAACATGGTGAGGAAAATCGCTAACAAAGTGTTCCTCATTACAGATTATGCATGGATAACGAGGTTTCCGAGGTTCGGATGGTTGATCAGATGATCTTTCCAGCGGGTTAGAAGTTTTCTTTTTCTTTGATTTCCTTTTTTTCTTACTTCCTGGTTGCTTGTCACCTTTGCCTTTGTCAAATGACATGGCATTAATTTTGAAAGTAGGAATAGGATAAGATGCAGTAGTGTGGTGTGTGTTTTCAGTGCCTATCAAGCCATCTCCGGCATGAGAGTCCTTTAACTGAGGAGGAACATTGAAATTAGATCTCGGCACATTAGGGATTTTTTCATAGAGTGTGCCAAACTGAGTGTAAATCGAGTCTAAATATTGTGCACGAGCAATAACTTGCTCTTCTGTGATGACACCACCCTTAGCCACATCCTTAGTTATAGATGGTAACAAGGACTTAATGAACCATTCAGCAAGGAGCTGATCCGGAACAAATGTCTTAACCATTCGTCGACAATGATGCCACTCATGAATATGATCAGAAATGTGAGTAGCATTAGTCTATTTGAAAATATTCAAGAGTTCCGTTCCAGTTTCATATTTTATGGGTAACTGGAAATGATTCAAAAAGACAGTAGATAGGGCAGTGAAATTGTCAAAATAAGCTCTAGATAATTTAATGTACCATTTTGTAGCCGAACCTGTGAGCGTACGCTGAAAAAGACGTAGTCGAACAGAATCATCATTCAGGGAATTTGATGAACACCATAAATAATAAGTCATAACATGAGTCGACGAATCTTCTCCAGGGTTTCCATTGAACTTAGGAATATCCAAGGGTAATTTGTGAGGTATCACCAGCCACCAAGGAGCATAATTAATTGGATCATTGGTTAACCGATTTAAATCTGGTAGCTCTAAAGTTGCAACAAAGGGAAACTGTCTATTAAGGTCAAGTTGAGCATAGCCAGGGTAAGATGGAATTGGTTGAGAAATAGGCCTTTGAGCACCAGCATAAGGAATCTACTGCTGGTAACCCAGATAGGGGTTGTTTTGCATAGCAAACGCTTGAGGATTCTGTTGACCAAAATCTGTATATGATACTTGTTGAAAAGAGGTTTGAAGCATTTGTGCCTGTGGCTGCCAAGGGGTTTGTTCACCAATGTTATAACCCAAATTAGGATAACTTGGATTTGGTTGATATGTATAACTCAGTTGCGGTTGTGACATCCCATAAAATGGTAAACCAATTTGTGAATAAATAATTCTCGGTATAGGTTGTTGTAAATTAACCAAAGGATTTAGAGTCTTTGGTCCCAACATTTGATGATATTGAGTTGAAGGACCCACTTGATAAGGTTGATGTACAATATTTTGATTCTGTAACAGGGGTATAAATGTATTAACAAGTGGTAATGAAGTGGGTGTAACAGGTTGAACTGGTTTATACGAGTGTACAACCGTTTGTGGTTGGATAGGCAGAGTGGGCTACCATTGACAAACATTCGTTTCAACATTATATTGACCAAAAAGTGACGGAGTACTATCATATTGGGTGACCAAAAATTGCCCCCAGCATGAGGAGGATAATAAGACGGAAAATATTGCTCTCTAAATGTTGGGAGTCTAGTTGATATGGTACTTGAAGGAATAGACCCAGAAGAACCGGCTTGATATTTCCCTGATGATGTGTATAATGAATAAAGTCGTTCAGTACTTACAATAGGATTACCAGTTAAAATACCGGAAGGTGACATTGGTAAAGACCATGGATTTGAAGATGCACCAGAGAAAATTCCAGATAATGATTTGTAACCTGATGGGACTATAGGGCCACCATGAAAATATGACTCTGGTGAAGTGGTAAACATCAACGGAGTAGTGAGGGCAGGAGCTGACGTAATTGGAATAGTAGGCCCAACCAAAGATGTTGATTCAGACATGGTTAGTTGACCAAATGTATACCCTTTTGAATCAACAAGAATTTGAAAAGGAGGAAGATCAAAAAAAGCAGAGGGTGTCGATTGAGAAAAAGACTCGTACAGGTAAAGGTCCTCCCCAAAATGGGTTGGAGTTAAAGGTGTATTATCTTGTGGGATTTATTCAATCGCAATTAAACCAGGTGGAATAATTTCACCGTTAGGCCCAAAGTATATTTCAGGTGGTTGACTATGTGATATAGGAGTTTCAATGGCTACAGAACTTTGTGGGATGACCAAGGTTGGAACAACTTGCAGTCGTTCAACTTCAGGATTCAAATTTTCAGGCAAAGAAGAGACAGGATCTGGATCAATTTGTGGTTGAAAATCCTCGGGTCCAGGAGGTATGGTCTCACTGATTGGATCGATCGTTACCACAGGTAGTTGTGAAGACTCCGTTTAGACAACAGTAGATGAACCGGGATGTGTAGAAACAACTTGAGCTAACTCTGGTTTATGGGAAAATGATGTTTCACCAGAGGTATGATTTGTACTTGATCCGACAGATTGAGATCGCCTTCGTCTACCAGAAGTAACTTCTGGCAGTAAAGGTGGTTTTGAAGCTAATCTACGCGAACAACAGGGGAAAGGATTTTGTTCTTCCACGATTACTAATTAATTTTAACCAAAAATAGATAAACAAAATAAAAGGGTAATGCTAGGAAAAAGGGTTTACCAAGAAACTGTGAACTGCAGAATACCTCCTGGAAAACCAAGAAGTATGAGCAGGCAATCTCCCCGAATGATGTGTTCGGTGTATCACAATTTACAAGGCAGCCGACTCGATTCACTATGGATGGATAGCACCTAAAATTTGTCCTCCCAAATATACCCGAAGCTACGTGGAGGCCCAAGTCCGTATTAGCGCTATCTGATGCGAAACCGCACAGTGAGAGCACCCCTTTATACTTGTCGTATTGTAACACCGCCCGATATACCCGAAACTATGAGGACGAGCTACGATATACTTATGTATGTGGAGTGAGGTATCACACTCGGAATGTATCGCAGACAAGTTAACGACAGTTGTTATTTTTTACGACGCCGAAACACGTCTCTAGCCTATACCTTCTAAATGTTATCGTTATGGTTCCAATGCTTTGTTAGGTAAATTGAGATTAATTTTATGTTGATCTTGCTTACAATTTTCCTTTCAAAGGTTCACTGCGATGATGTATTGGAAAATTCCTAAAATGCAACTAAAAATGATAATAAATCTTTCACTTTCAGTTCCTTCAATGAAAAACCTAGCTACTAAGGGAAGAGAGCAAATAATTTGTGAGCAAACAAATCAATGAGAAAAACAAATCAATGAGAAAAAACTAAATGCATATTTCCTAATGTTCCTTTTTGCAAAACACACAAAAATCCTACATGCAAATGCAAGTTTTTCTTTTCAGTTTCCTTAACGTTATGAATGCAGAAAAGAAACTAGGTGCACTAAATCAACAATTCAAATGCCTTTTACTTTTGAGAAATGAAGAACAAAAACAACAATTTCTCTTTTGAAGGAAAAATGAGGATTTCAACAACAATTTCTCCTCAAAGAAATTAAGATTTTACAACAATTTCCTATTTTGAAAGCAAATGATTCTTAATTCGACCATAAAAAATACTTTGAAATCAACTTGTCAATGATAAAAAAAAACTTTTTTAAACAAACATTGAACAAATTTTCATTCAAAGGAGGAAGAAGTATATACAGTTACTGGTCAATATGAGGATCAAAATTTTCAAAACACAGCAGAAAACAAACTGAAGCAAATTGCAAAGGCAAATTCAAAGGAATCTGGGTGGTTTTAGGAGTCAACGCAGTCTCCAAGGGGAGACAGTGCTCTACAACGTAGGCCTGAAAGGGAGACAGTCCTATGCAAAGCACTGTGTCCTGTCTAAGGGTGTGATGAGCGCAGTGTATAAGGAAAAACACTACTCTTTAACTCACTGTCTTTGGAAATTAGGCTTTGAAAAAGTTTAATCTTTGTGTGTAACAACTACTGGGTGGATAAACAAAGAAAATCAGAGGCTAAGTCACCTAGATCTAAGAGAAATTCTCCCCAGTGGAGTCGACAATTTGTTGGGCCAGAATTGTGAATTACGGATAAAAAACACTTCCCTAGACAGATGACAGTCTAGAACAACAGATTAAAGACTATATGAATACCTTTCCTAACTCAGAACAGACACAATAAAAGGATTAGAGGCTTACTTGTAATCCAAGTGCTTCTAAATGGCTCAAACTGTCGCTTCCGTTGTAGCTTCAAATTCAAGCGATTTGTAGGAAAAATGCTTCCTGCAAGAAAGAACACTAAAACAACAGAAGATAGAAATAATACAGATGTCTATTCAAGTTAGTTAGCTAAATCAGTAAAGCATAAACAATATACATCAACTAAGATCTTGTAATATGGAAAATCAAAGCCAATACAGAGGCATATAGGGAAAAGTAAGTTGTATTCTTTATTGATGATAGAAGGAGAAGTTACAACCAAATGGCTGATTTGAAGTGACCCTTCCAGCAATGATCCTTAGCCCCATCACAGTATATATCTCTCCAGCAACTGTTACACAAATATAACTCTCAATTGAAAATCCTCCAGCATTTCTCCACTCAAATTCTTCCCTCTCAAACACTCAGATCTGTGCTTAATTTATAGATGAACTGAAGGTTGTTTTGCAATTAATGACTTTCCAATAATAGGAAAGACATGTTCCCAATCATGTAGATGTCAAATGAACACTTGGATTTGAAGCTTGACACATGTGAACTCTTCTAGAAGTCACTGGCCAAGTGGAGATTCCGGAACAATGAGAATTTCGCTCCCAATGTGACCAACGCACCCATAGAGGTTGGGAAGTGCTTTGTAGAGAAGCCTTGCATGGGGCTACCTGCATATGCAACACACTTAGTTCCCTTAGAGGCAACGTTGGTGAGCTCCCACATGCTATATAATAAACTTCAAACCTTGGAAACCTTTGCTTGATGAAAGTCATGCTTGATTTGTCTTGTTCCTTCCTTAGGGAATGTAGCAACTTGAAATGACAGGGAATGATAGACCCTCAGTCATTGGTCCTAGAGATGATACCCAGTTAACCAGGTCATTGGGAATGATGTCCAAATTGACCTATAATAGTGCCAACCATGAAACTCATTCAAGAAGTGCAGGCTAAAGAAAATGATGTACAAAGAAGAATAAGCCAGACCATTCAGCTGCAGCAGTCTAGAGAAGAGGTGTACAACAGAACTCAGGTGGTGCAAGAAAACATGAAGAAGATTTTTGAAAAAATAAAAAAGCGAATGATTTCAATATTGGAGATAAAGTGTTGAGATTGGATTCCATAAGAGAAGATAAAGGTAAGCATGGAAAGTTTGACAACCTGTAGAAAGGCCCATACATTATTCATTCTTTCACAGGAGATAATGCAATTTTCTTGCAAGAGATGGATGGAACAGAGCTGTTTGGGGGTCCTGTCAATGGCAGGATGCTAAAACATTATTTTTGTTAAAAACTCAGATGAAACTTTCACCATTGTAAAAACCATAGCATTACAATTTTCAATAATCCATTGGACAAGGTTGAAGCCCGAAGTGAAGGCCATAAGCCTAGTCTGATAAGAAAATATGTTAAATTTTTCTGAAAGTGTTACAAATCAAAATGCCACTACTATTGAAAAGTGTTTTGTGCAGTCATACAGTTTAAGAATGATTGTACAATTTTGAATTTTCTGTTGATAGGTTAGAAAATGAATATTTTCCAAACCATTTAATCTTGGCTTATCAGTAGGTAGGTATAAAATGACATTGGTTCAACAGCCTAATCTGAACCAATAGGAGAAATAAGGGATAGGTGATAGGTTAGAAATTCAAAATAAAAATGATGTCAGGGTCTGCAAGTTCAAATGAATCCCAAAAGGAAGAGAAATTATTAGAATCATATATTGGGCAGGTAGGTGTGCAAATGAGCTCTCAACACTTTGAGCATTTTTTTCCTAGTTTTCAGTTTCGGGTTACTTTTCAGTTTCGAGATCAATTGTGTTCCAGATTTAAGTTTGCAGAGAGTGTTCACTTTAGCTTGAAGGTCTCAGCCACAAAATTTGTAGCATATCAAGTTGTAGGGTTGGGATCAGCCCAATGGATCAGGCCACTAGTCTACGGTGTTCTTGACATCTCCTGAAGGAGTTTCCATCCCTAGCTGGAGCCACTATTAGACCCTTGTATTTCATAGTATCTCCAAGTGATTGATTACTACTTAAATTTTGTCATGAATGAAAATTATATTCCATGGTTTTCTTTTATTTTTAGAAAAGTAGGAAGAAAGTGTTGTTGATAAGGTGATGGTGATCAAACTTTATTTTTTCCCTCATTCCATTTCATTCACCCTATATGCCCCTCATTTCCTCCATAGTCTAAAATTATACACCATATTTCTTTCAAGCCCTTCTTCAACTATTAACACCCAAACATTATAGTTAAGAAAGGAGCAACATTAGAACAGAAGGAGGCAATGGCAGCAGAGAAGAAGTTAAGGCAGAAAAACAACAATATCATAGCCCTGAATGAGATTGGGTCAAGTCGTGAACACGAGGCAAGTATCCTATGAACAACTAAGAAATGAACGGGCGCAGCCGAAGAAACAAGGGCAGCAAACCACAGTAAGGGAGCAGGGAGGACTGTTAGATCTAAGAAATGACAACGACAGAGATTCTATCGCAATCACAGATCGCAAGTTTTTCAGGATGGGCGCAAGGGCAAATGTTAAATTCAGTGAAATGCGATTTGCGATGACGTGGGACCCGTTCACCCATGGTGCGCAAATAATCCTTACCTGTTGCCCGCACTTCACAGCCCGCAGGTTTTTAACCTTACCTCTTAAGACTTACGCCAAATCTTGTTTTTTCGCTGATGCGCTGAAGAGGGACCTACCATACCTTACCGCATTATCAAAACCGTCATACCTTACATTTTCCTCCTCTTTCCGCTTTAGCTCTATACTTTACCTTTTCACCGTTATGTCATAATTTTACCTTCCACTTTCCCGATTTCCTTGATTGTGTTTAAAGTGGGGCCATCCCTCCACGTCAACCTTTCCCCCCACCATCCATCGCACATTGGCAAAGATAACTTATCGCATCGCAAATTTTTCAATTTTCCATTTGAAATGCTTGCAATATATTTTGTTTAACTTGCGGCAGATGGCCTGACATATACGCACCCCCCCCCCCCCCCCCCCCACACACACACTTCACAGCCTTTTGAAACACATATCGTATGAAACACTATAAACTTTACCTTATCGCAGAAGCTTTTTCGACTTGCGATCACAATGTAGGTGGGTCCCTCTCCCCACACTTTGTAAGTTTTATATTTTAACCCTTGCCACTTATAACAAAAAGCTAAGATCTATGATTTATGATGCAGTCAGTCCCACTTTCCCCTGCCACGTCGCTTACCTCCTCCCCGCGCTTCACACTTTGCATCTTTTAGAGTTTGTCTCTGCACTTATAGCTAAAAATTAAGAGTTTTGATCTGCGAGTTGTGGTTCGATCCCACCATCCCTCCACGTCACCTCCCATTTCGCATCGCATCATCAGTTACATTCTTCATAACTTAGACTATAAATATTGCGAACTGCGCGGATGCGATGTGGCTTTAGAATTAAAATCTAAAGGTTTTCAGATCTGGTATGTTGAGTTTTTACGTTGTTTTTCTCTGAAAAAAGGTTTGAAGCACGACAAGAAAGATTCAGGTAGCAAATAAACACCAAAGATCGAGTCGGGCAGCAAAGGGAATTTATGCAGAATTTTTATGTTATGACGGTGGAAATGGAAAAGTTAGCAAAGAACATCATCACAATCATTAATCAAGTAAAAGTGGCTAGCCTTGCACCAAACTTAATTACCCAACGTTGATATTTTGAAAAATAGGGCCAGATGTCAGAGCCATCATTCGTTGCCTCTTCCAGATCATCACATACCACTTTCAAGACTACCTTTGATCTTACGAAGAGCCATTGAAGATTTTAAATACATGAAGAGTTGCTCGAAATTAATTTTACAGGCGATGTTTGTCAGATATTTTCTTTGTTTGGGCCTTGTATCGCCATACCTGTTTAATTTTAGTTGTTTGTAATAAATGAAGTTTACCAAAGTAGATTAGGTCAACCGACTCAAGTTTTAGTTAAATACTGCTAGAATTTTCATTATCAAGGGTTGGATATTGTTAGCCCCTGCATTGTAAGAAATAATATATTGGAGCACTGTAATTTCGGAGTTGGACATCAATAATCAAAGACCGTTTATGAGATTCTTGAGCTGTGTCAAAATGGTGATGTGATACTTCTCTGTTTTAAATGTTTCCATTGTTTTCCCTGTTGTGCATTTGTTCATCTAATTGTGAATCGGAAATTTTAGATTAAGATTTTCTACCTGAGCACCTTAATTCTGTCTGCATTTACAATCTTAATGTTTTTTGCTGAAGTCTGATTAAAGAATTCTTAACTGCTCTTTAGTCACTACTGAACCTCACTATTTCTTTCACCTCATAATTCATACAAATCTAAAGATCCATTTAGCACAGTTAGCTTGCCCTATGATGCTCTTAATGTTGATGTTCCATTCCAACCTTTTGACTCCATAGCCCAATGGATTAACCACACAATTAATCAAATCAAACAACCCTCCATCACTGTTACTAGCCTAATATCAGCATTTATAATCATCAAGTTAAATCATAAAATAATAGAGATCCCTCTCTGAGTCTAGGAAGGCTAGGTCCTGGACTCCAAAGTGCATTGATGTTGCCCTCTATCGTTTGTTCTTGCTAATCTTACAAATTACAGAGTGCCAACAATTTTTATGAACAATTTAACATAAAATAAAGGTTGAACAACAACAAATAAACGTACAGTACATCACCATACAACACATCAACACAGGTATTTGATGAAGGAGTTCACCCCTATTGGGCTACATCTACTTGGTCCAGCCTCCATGGCCTGGGCCTCTATATTAAGATCAAATTTCCAAAATTACCTATTTACAATGCTTTTCTACTCCTGAAACCTGCACCAATGAGTCTGGAATGCCCAAAAATGGTTATCTAGGGTCTTTATGCACCTGATTTGTTCGAAAACTATAAAATTTACGACCATTTCCATTTTCTCCACAATTTTAGGCCTAAATTTAGCTAATTGGAGCTAAATCCGGCTAGCTGGAGCTAAACTAACAGTTCCGCCAAAATTAGCGGTCCACCAACTTAATCCTTATTAATTAATTAAGTGCATTTAACAATAATTAAGTGTGGTTAGCGCGTAATTCAAACTTAATGACAAATTTTGGGTTAGCACTAAGTAATGAGGATTAACGCTTAAATAAACCAGGTTTAATGTTTAACCTCCGCATATTAGTGTTGGCTCCATCGGTGGTCTTCAGGCCTCGATCCTATGCACTAGGGGCTGGCCCCCTCTCCCCCCGTCGTTGAACATTACAAACGATATTATGATATGAGTTCGCATAATGGTTAAGTCATTCGGTGTAGTGAAATGGTAGTTGGTTCGCATGTTGTGTGGGAGGTCGCGGGGTCAAACCTCGGCGCCTCCACCCGGACTTCAAACAAAAATTTTGTTTAACTATTAGGGAGGCACATAGTAGCCCCAGGCTACACCACGTGTCCTCACCCAATTGGTATAAATTCCATCCAATACAAAACTAGCAAATAACCAAAATTTTCAACCAATACAATGCTGCCACTTGGCAGCCCCTTATTCGCCTAAGTAAAATGATAAAAATTTGACCCAAACTAGTCAGCATGCCATGTCAACAGTACAGACTACTAACTGGGCAACTGTGTGTCCTTTTTTTTTTTTTTTGCAGGTTTAGCATAGTGAACGGAACTCATTTATAAGAGCATACAGAGTCCACTTTGTGTGACATGAAGTGCACCGGATTCCGAATGACGACCACTACCCGGTCGTTCAATTTTTGAGCCATTCTGGGAACTTTTATTTTTTAGCATAAAAATAAGCCCCTGATCATTCCCTCCCCAAGTGCCCGCAACCGTCAATAGCCCTATCAAAGTTCATAAAGAGGAATGAAGAAATTAAAAATGTATCCCTACCTCATGATGCACATTGCACCTCTCTTTCCTATGCAGAGTGTGCCCTGATTGGGAAGTTTATTGGAATGTGGCCCTCCCCAAGGTCGATGGAAATATGGATAGGAAAACCTTCGAAGCCAATGATGAAAGGAGATATTTCTTTGTCTATTGTATGAAATGGATTTTCATTTTCTTATTCAAAATAAAAGAAGATAGAGATATAGTGTTTCAAAATGAGCCTCATTTCTTTGGCTCTAGAGATATGTATATGAATAAGTGGATGTTGGATTTCAATCTAGATGAGGAAATTCCCACTGATATTCCAGTGTGGGTCAAGCTCCCTCGACTCCCCATTTCCTGTTGGAGTGACGATTGTCTCAAAACTATTAGTAATCGGTTAGGAAAATATCTGGACAAATATGAACCCAAAGGCTCTCAAGTTGCTTGTGCTAAAATCTATGTAGAAGCTGAGTTGGAAAAAGGTTTGCCGACGGAAATTAACCTAAATTTGGGAGAATGGAAGCATAGAAAAATTACGGACTATGAAAAAATTCCATTCAAATGCATAAATTGTCATGACTGCAACAATTTTGCAAGAGATTTCTCTAGGTCAAGGAAAAATAAAATCTTGGATACCCCATCTCCCCAGGATGAGCAGTGGCATAAACCAAAGAAACGAGGTCCAAAAGGGAAAGGATCATTCCAAAATCCCAGAGAAACAATCGAAAATAACACAGTTCCTTCCTCTTTGAATCCTTTTAATGTTCTTAATTCCTTAAATGTTGAGAAGGAAGTTCTTATCCAACAAGAAGAAGAAAGAAGCAAGGATACAAAATTGGTATTTGAGGATGGTGAAATAGTGGCAGAGTGCAGTCTAAATAAATTCAGGCTTGAAGCCTCTCCCTCCAAGGTGGCTCCGACTCCTGACCCCCCGCATGAACAACTGGGAAACATTAACAAGGATATAGAAAGATTCATTACTCATCACATGACTCAAAACTTATCCTGGGCAGATGACAATAGCAGTCAGGAAATAGGAAGCTAAAAGAAAAAAGGTTGACCAAAACATAAGGAATTACGAGAAAAATAAGTTTAATTGAATAAAAAAATGGGAAATCAATCATTCATTATAGAAATTCTCAAAGGGAAAGTAATAAAAAATAAGGAAGGAAAGGATGGTGGATCCAATCAAACTACTTCCAATAGATGAAAGTAATATCCTAGAATATGAGGGGGCTAGGGAACCCTGTTAAAAACCTAGAAGTGAGAGACATAATAAAACAGGAATCTCTAATGGAGGTTTTTCTTCAAGAAACAAAGCTAGAGGAATATGAGGTATTCAAAGCAACTAATATTTTTTGGAAAGAATGATATGGGACTTTTCAATCGTCCAGATGGGCTTCTGGAGGACTGGGTATTTTCTGGTCAAATAATAACTTCTCCCTCGTGGAATAAATAAATATGAAATATTGGGTGGTGGCTCTTTTGGAGGTAAGAGAAACGAGAGAAGGAATCCCTTTCATAAATATTTATGCTCTTGTGCTTTACAATGAAAATTCTGAATTTTGGGACTCATTGGAAGTTCTTAAAGAGAGGAACCTACATCCAAATAGTGTGATGGGAGGTGACTTTAACACCGTCCTAAACATTGCATAAAAAAGAGGAGGAACTACAGTGAGGGATTCGTTTAGAGAAAAAATGGAGATAATAGATAGTTGGGATATGATGGATATTAATCCTAAGTTTGGGGAATACACGTAGTTTAATAGACGAACAAGAAACCAATATATAGCATCTCGCTTGGACCACTTCCTAATTCACAAAAATTGGCTATTTAAAGGTCTTGAATTGTCATCGGCAAGAGAATCTCAAGGAGACTCATACCATCGCCCTATTGTGATTAAAATGGAGAAGGTTTAAAATCTTGAGTCATTTCGATTCAAGTTCAACACGAATTGGGGAATCTAAGAAGAGATCAAGGAGCTAGTGAAGAGGGCTTGTATGTTACCTATTTAGGGCTCTCCAAATTCTATATGGGAATACAAGCTAAAGGACATAAAAAAGGAATTGAGAAAATGATTGAAATAAAATTACCAACCTCTAAGAAAAAAATTGCGAGACAAAGTACAAGCACTAAAAGTTGATGGAGGAAGTACCTATAGAGGATAAACACATCCAGCAGGAAAAAGGACCTCTCCAGATAGATTTACTCTTTAAGTAGACAAGAAGAAAATATGTGGAGATTAAAATCTCGTAGTTTATGGTTTAAATAAAGGGACTCCAATACTTCCTTCTTGCATAAACAAGCTAAATCTTGGGAGAATCAAAATAGAATAAGTGAAATGACACATGACAGGAGGCAGAAGGTCTGCACCTTTGCGGAAATCAAGGACGAGGCCTTTTTATTCTTCAAATCATTCCTCAATAAAGACCATATTCCTCATGATAGTGCAAAGGAATTTCTTCAGGAATTTCCATAGGTGATCTCCCCTGCTAATAATGAGTTTGTTTTAGATTAAATAAAGTAAGAAGAAGTTTGAAAAGAGGTTTGGTCCTTGGAGCCCGAGAAAGCACCTGGACTTGATGGTTTCTCTATTTTATTTTATCGGTTAGATTGGATTACTATAAAAAAATGATCTCATCATAATGTTGAACCACAAAAAAGTCAAAAATAATATTGGAGGGAGCACAAACTCATCCTTTATTGCTTTAATTCCCAAGGAAGCCAATGCCTCAAATTTTTCTAGGTTTAGCCCTATTTTGCTGTGCAATTATTCGTATAAAATCCTGACCAAAATAATTTCCAACAAGATTAAACCCTTGATTTCTTCCTTCATCTCTGAGAATCAAGGAGGTTTTATGCAACAACCGATTACTCTTAATAATATTATTTTGGTTCAGGAAGCAATTCATTCGAGTAAAGAAGTGGGAGAAGTTGGAATGGTTATAAAACTGGATATGGAAAATGTGTTTTATCGGGTAAATCACTCCTTTATTTTCCTTGTTTTGTAAAAATTAGGATTCAACAATGAATTTATTTATGGATTAATGCTTGCATTGGTTCCCCTTGGATTTATCCTTTGATAAATGGTAGGCCAACCCCCTTTTTTGCTGCCTCCAGAGGACTTCGAAAAGGTTTTCCATTGTCACCTCTTTTATACATAATAATGGTTGAAGCGCTGAGTCAGAATCTTGAGGTTGCAAGGTTGGATGGATCTCTCCCCGAGTTAAGCATTTCCAGAAATTTTCGAGAAATAAATCACTCTCAGTTTGTTGATGATACCCTCCTTCTTGGAGGTTCCTCCTTAGCGATAGCCTCAAGATTCAAAAAGGTTTTGGATTGTTATATTCTTCTATCTGGAGGATTTATTAAGAGATTGAAATGTTAATTGATTGGATGGAATTTCCCAGGGGATAATTTGATTTTATTTTCTCTTTTGTTGGGATTTCCTATGGATATTAATCAGAAATCCTTCTCTTATCTTGGAATTCCAATCTCATTAAAGAAATCCTTAAGGGAGGATTTGGAATCAGTCTTGCAAAAAATTAAGAAAATAATAAAATCATGGGGGGTAAGGTGGATAAATCTTACGGGGAGATTTACTCTCATCAAATCATTTCTCTCCTCCCTTCTGGTATATTTTGGAGCATACCTTTTAGCTCCAAAGAATATAAATCATAGAATAAGTAGTTTAATTCGAAATTTCATTTGGTAAGGAGGAAAAAATAACGACCATAAGTTTCACCTTGTCAATTGGAAATTGGTAAGGAAACCAAAGAACCTAGGAGGATTAGCAATCAAGGATCCCAAATTTATGAATTTGGATCTTGGGGGAAAATTGTTATGGAGGCTTCTTTCGGACTCCAAGGAGTGGTGGAAAAAGGCTTTCACAAGAAAGTATTTCCACAAAAATCGTCTTCTTAGACATGAAACCATGGGAGGGGAAAGGATCAAAAGTTTGGAGGCTATGTAAAGCATCATCGTCGTTTATGCTGGAACACCCTGGTTGGAAACCAGGTAAAGGGAAGTGTATCTACCTATGGAAATATTTCCCTCCCTTAACTGTCTTTTGGTTTCCATATAAGGGTTTGTGGAATTATCCAATTAGATGGAAGAGCATGGTTATATATTCATTGCTGACATTTCCATTTGGGATGATCAAGGAATCTGGAGTGGGTGGAAGTCTTTGGATCTACTAAATCATTTGTTTAATCATTGGAAATCCATGACTCTACAGCTGAAGGGGTTTGCACCAATTGTCACAATTAAATTGGACAATCGTATCTGGAAGGGTGTTAAGTGTAAAATATATTCAGTTAAGGAGGGATATTGTCTTCTCATTAAGAATATATCCTCCCCTCCTTCAAAAATCTGGGGAAATATTTGGAATATGGATGGGCTTACTATGGTCAACATTTTTCGCTGGGAAAAGGTTCATGAGAAAATCCTTACATCTAAAAATATAAGGAAAAGGAATATTCAAGGCCCCTGTTGTTGTGTGCTCTGTGGTAGAGAGGAGGAATTTATTAAGCATATTTTTTTCCACTGCCCCTTCTCAAAGGAAACTTGGAAGTTTGCGCTTACGCCCTTGTTTCAATTTTTATCAATCCATGAGGAGTGGAATGAGATGTTTAACCATTGGAAATTTAAATACCCTAGTCCAAAGAATTCAAATTCCCTCGTTATGTGTTGTTGTACAGCGGTTCCTAAATATCTTTGCTCGCCGAATTTGATCTGCTGAAATCAAGCGATCTTCCATGGAAAACATTGTTCTTCAAAATCTATTGCAATCAAAGGAATGATGCTTCTTCTTGAGGTGATTTTCTCCAGGGGATATGAGGACTCGAATTTGAATGAATTGGGTACTATTGAAAAAGAGTGGCTCAGATTCCCAATTCCATCCCCCAAGTGATTAGTTCAAAATATCATAAATTTCATCCTTATTGTATCAGACTGAACGAGGATTCCTATGAAGAATGGCAAAGAAATATAGGCAATTTCAACTCTATTTTGATGGTGCTTCGAAAGATAACCTTGGGTACGTTAGAGTGAGAGGGGTGCTTTTTAACCTCGAAGAAAAATCTAAAATACAGTTCTCTTGGGGACTTGAGAAAGCCTCGAACAATCAAGCTGAAGCGCTCTCCCTCTCACAAAGCGTGAAGATAAACATCTCTAAAGGCATCATGAAATTGATCATTGTAGGTGACTCAATGGTGGTAATTCAAAAATTCATAATACTTTCAAAGAATGAGTACCTTCTTGACTCAAAAACTTTTCCATTGATCATAAGGATAATGCATCTTCTCAAAAAATTAGAAGATTACAAATTTTTTCATGTCAAAAGAGAAAATAATCATATTGTGGATCTCCAAGCCAACAAGGTAGTGGAATTAGAACAAGGATTTTTACTCATTGATCAACATAGTTTCATATGTCATGTTCCTTAAATGAGACATTAATCATAATCCAAATGGATCACAGTTGGAGCATGGGAATTAACAAGGATCAACAGTCAATTAAATATGATAATATCATGAGGATTCAAAGGAGTTCCTCAGGAGAGGACAGCGGTATATGGGAATTTAAGAACAGGTGGGTGTGCGAGAGTATGGTGACCATGTTACAAGACAAGTGGGCTCACTTCCCTTAGTTAATAAATGTGACTTTAGGTGAGTGCAGTCTAAGTACACTACAAGGAAAAGACCCTCTAGCGGATGTTTTTGAGTAACCCCTTATAAAAATAGCCCACATATCTGTTTGTAGAGGAGGTCTCTAAAGAAGGTTGGCAGGTGGAGTTTTTTGCGGATGTTTTTTGTCAGGTGCGTTTCTCATCATACACCGCACCGGTGTGTTTAACTCACAATGCAGCGATGCATACTAAAAATTGGCACACTAAGACACCATGATCATCGTACAAACTCACCTGGTGCATATAATTACTATAGCGCACAAGTGCGCTATGCATAACCAAGCCTGGTGCGTCTCAAAAAACCGCGCACTGAAACACGGTTAAATAAAAAAAAAATACCGAACAAAAAAACCACATTTTCACTTCTTCAGTGCTCTAGACCTCTCAAGTATCGGTGCGAATTTCTCTTGTGTGAGGCGCCCTACCATCGGTGCTCCCATTGCACACACTGCTGTCATCCATTGCCCACCTCGTGGAGTTCGAATTTTTTAAAACGGTTGGAAAATTTTGTTTCTCCAATTCCTCAGCAAATATGCCTCCTCGACAAGCAAATATACAGGTATTTTACTTGTTTCTCAATAACTAAAAGTTTTAGAGGATTAGAATTGTAAAAAACCTTAAAATTTACCAATTAAAAAAAACCACACTGGGGTCCGGTGCGGTACCGAAAACGCATACCATGCTTCTTTTTTTAAACTTACATGGTGGTGCGGTCGTTTAAAAGACCACACTGTTGACTATGCACCAATGTCGGGAGGGCGGTGCATTGACCAAACTATGCGCCCTGGGGAAGATTGTTAGGTCAGCGCACCGCCCTCCTGACATCAGTACATAGTCAACGGTGCGGTTGTTTACAGGACCACACCGTTGACCATGGACTGATGTCAAGAGGGCAGTGCGCTGACCTAACTATCCAAACCGGGGTGCATAGTTTGGTGTGTTGACAAAATTATCTACCTCGGGGCGGATGTTTTCGTCAACGCACCGCAGAAAAAGTACAATTTATGTTTTTCGATGCGCGAACAATTTCCATGCGTACAGAGAGCAATGCGCGATAAAAAGGTACGCACTAGTACCGGTGCGTGACTGTTTTTTTGGGTGCATCGACTGTTTTTTTTTCAAATATATATATATTGAAATACATGTCTCATTTAATAATAATAAAAATTATTTAATATGTGAATCATTTAGTGATGTCAACAAATATAACAAAGGTAACAACAAGAAAATATGGAGGACCAGTATAACGTGATTCACCTATAGGAGGCACGAGAGAGCGAGAGACTTACGTACCCTCACTCTATTACGACAGCCACCCAGTTGCTCCTAAGGGAGGTAGGCCTCCTCAAGTTCTATGAGGAGGCTACATCCCTAAAGGGCCATAGTGGGTTATTAGGACATCTTATCTTCAGGTGGAATGCCCACCGATAGGCTTTCCGGGTCGGTCCTGACTAGTGGTACGCACCCACTAAGGAGGAAATATATTTTATTACTGGCCTATCTAGGAGAGGGCAGAATTTTCCCCAGTTCCTAGATGTCCCCATCAGCTATGCAACAAGGAGTCAATTGACATACTCCCAGAAATACATTAGGGACGATATAGTTTCTCTTGCAGATTTTTAGGTGTCCGGTGGTCAATTACGTATTGCTTCTTTTGGTGCAGAGGAGGTGAGGTGCATCTCACTACTTTTTACGACCATTGTACACTATATCAGTGACGGGAAACGCATTAGTTTCCTGCATTTATTATATGTTGATTCTTTATTCCAGGCGCCACGACTTGTGAGATGGTCTGCAATTTTTTTGTGGCAGTTTTGTATAGCATTAGATAGATTTCATTCTCAGGAACACAGGAGGTTGACCTTCACTTCTACTTCAAAGTTATTTTGTTTATTTTTTGAGAGGTTTCCAAAGACGAGGCCTACTTTTTTTCGGTAGCCTTGTAGGCCGATGTTGCATGTACAGATGCAGATGTGGGGCCAAATGATGCCCAAGATGGGCCAGTCTAACTTTCCCGCCATGATATCTCCTGATGCACTAGAGTTGCTACCCGATGTTGATGATCACTCCTTCGTTCTAGTGCCATGTCCGTATGTTGGTTTGGATTGGCGAGGGTGTAACAACATCCTCTTCACACAGGATGAGCCGCTAGACGCGAGAGGTAATATTAGTGTTTTATTTAAATTAATATAGTTTTATTTTATTGTCTTAATTAATTAATTAGAATTATCAAACTTATTCTAACACATTCGTTAACTTGTGTTATTAAATATTTTAATGAAAATGTCTAATTAATATTGTTGTGTACTATATATTTTGTAGATTTTTGGAAATTCGTTGGGGATGAGATTCCACCCCCTTCGAATGATCCAAGTGTAAATGTTGATGATGAGGAGATGGCAGAGGCAGAGGATCAGGGCGACATACCTGATCCTGATCAGGTTCATATATCCGCGGGGTTGAGGCGTAGGCCAGACACCAGATTTAGGATGGATTTGGGCAACCAACTATGTTGATTGCTAGTTGATGAGGGAGTCCGCCCAGTTACAACCAGAGAGATTCAAGTTGATCATAGGCTCACATGGCTTTGGAGTGGCTTGCCCTGCGATATGTTGACCCGCATGCGTCGTATCGTTGGAGCTTCCAGAGCACTAGCGCGGGCTAGGAGGGGTAGGCGTCGTGGAGATCTATGACAGAGTAGTGCCTCATCTGATTATCATGATCACGAGGGTAGTGATCATATTTCTAGTACTCCACCTCCTCCTCCTTCACCTCACAGCGGAGATCATGATGAGCAGCGAGCATCCAGTCCTGATCAGCGGGCATCGTCTAAGCAGTCTGCACCATCTCAGTAGACACCTAGTCCTGAGCAGGCACCTGATCCTGAGTAGGTGGTTCCATTGAGGAGGCAGGTCCATCATCACAGACCGCACCATCCACATCTGAGCAGGCTACTCCATCGACGAGTCATCAGCACGCAGTTCCTCAGCATACCGCACCATCGACTGATCAGCACGCACCTCCAGAGCAGGCACGTCGTCTATCTGAGCACAAGGCTGCACCATCGACTAAGCAGGCCTCAACTAGTACTGGTATTGATGTACCACTAGATATTTGACATTTATATCCAGTTTATATATTACAGTTGTATATTTTTTACATTATATATATATATAGTCCATGTATTTTACGTTCATGTTGATGTACTTGATTTACATGTTGGTGTTCATCATGATGTGTATATTGTTAGGTCATTTTAGATATGTTCATTTAATGTGCTTGCAGATAGATGTGTATGTTATAGCAGTTATTTGACATGAGATGTATATTTGATGTTTGTGTTTTAATGATTTTATACAATGCTTGTGTTTTGTTAGATGATCATGATCACGATGATTAGATAATGTTAGCGAATTTGAAAGTGTATTTTAGTCGAATATGATGTTTGTAGGATGGTTATCATGATTGTGATGTTTATTTTTAATATTAAATCGGGATATTTATTAAATTTTATGTCGTGATTGTAATTGAAATTTTAATTTTAATTGTATGTAAAATTGTAAAATTGTATTTGTAATTTTAATTTTAATTGTAATTGTAATTTTAATTTGTAATTTTAATTGTAATTGTATGTGAAATTGTAAAATTCTAAAATTGTAATTCCAATTCTAATTCTAATTCTAATAGTAATTTTAATTGTAATTGCATGTAAAATTGTAAAATTGTAATTGTAATTGTAATTGTATGTATTGTTATCATTCAATTTTATTAAAAATTTTAAATTTGTAAATTTGTAAAATTTTAAATTAATTTTCAGTTTTAAACCATAATTACTACCATAAGTAAAATGTATACCGTAAATATTGTTAAATTACCATAATTGTAAATTTGTAAATTTGTATGAACATAAATAATTGTAAAATAATAAATCTAGATTAATAATATGAATTTTTGTAACATATTAAATTTTAGAAAATAATACAAATAAATTCATGTTTATAATTATCATTATTTTACTATGATCTTACATACCAAAAATAATAGTATACATTTTGAAGATATCATTCACACACATTTAAAGCAATCAAGTAGTTGTATTATTTTAGGAATTGACATTATAATAAAAAAGAACTTTATACAGTACGTCATTGTTTTCGAGATCAACATAATTGCAAATTATCAAGTGAAATGATTTTAACATTAACACAATGCAAACCAATTAATTCAAAATACATATTATAATCTTTCGAAAAAAAGAGTCTTAGTTATAAGGTAATTAAGTCCTCTTCTTTATAAAAATCCTTCTTAAAAAATATAAATGATGAAATAATAGATGTACCATATCACTCTCGGTTCTCATGATCACCCTCATTATATTCCATCTCATTTGGCATGATAACACTATTGTTCTCAAAAATATGTTTTGATCTAGGGTCGTGTCTCAATACAAATCACCAATCCCTATCCAACACATATGGGTAAAAAAACACCTGGTTGCAGTGTTTGGGGAAAACATAGGGCTCCTTAGCTTCATCCCACATCTTTATAGAGTTGATACATATCATCCTACTAATGCAATCTTCCTTTACAATATTCCGATCAAAGGTGTCCCACCACTTGCACCTAAAAATAACACATTGGAAAGAAGAGAAATCCACTTCACTGATCTCTTGTATCTTTCCAACGTAACCTAACGTCCCTCGTACTAGGTTTTGATCATGGTGTCTAGCTCGGCTCGATTGATCAAACTCAGCTTCCACTCCACAGTCTTGTGTCATGTGTCCATCATCGACATTTTCTGTGCGAAAATGGTGTCCCTATTCCCACATAGATGGGAACAAATTGACCTATAAAAGGGTTAAAAAATCATAGTGTCATGTGTCTTATAATAACCCAACTATTAAAATATGAAATATAGATGTAATTACATTTCAAAGGTAAATTATTAAGTTTAAAATGTACGTAAATAGATTATTACTGAGTGGGTGCACCCAATCCCTACGTTTAGCGCATCCTCTTCAGCACGTGGGTAACGACCAGTTGCACCGTATTTCTCTCTGACTTGGTCAGCAACCCAACTGTTGGTGCATATTTTTGGCATATTTTATTTTAAATTATTGAGATAAGGCACACTTCTACCATTCAACCGTCTGAATTATTTCCTGTCACTATCCCATTTGATCCTCTCTTGTTCGTACAATGCGACCCACGATTGTGTCACTTCAGAATTGTAAAGAACGAATTTAGTGATTGCTTCAATCTCTGCATTCGCTGATGAAATAAAACCGACATATAGTACATATGAGATCAAAATATACATTATATCTAAGTTCAACATGAATATTTATTTTGAGTAAATTTGAAAAATTATAAGTCGCTTACTCTTTATCAAGCGCCTTTTTCCATTCGTTTGGAGCAGCTCCCCTTCTCTTTTGTCTTCATCCCTTTCATTGTCCCAAATCACCGCACCTGGTCTATTTTCGATTTGCCTTATCTACTCACTAGCATAATAAAAAGACTCATATGATATGTACCCCTCTGCCATAGACCCCTTGGGATTTTCCCTTTTTCAAACAAAACCTTTCAATTTCTTCATGTACCTCTCTAAGGAGAACATCCAATGACAAGAAACCACCCCAACTAATTCAATCTCATCTACTAGGTGGATTAGAAGATGAACCTGCAAGTCCATGAAACTCGTCAATAGTTCCTTCTCAAACATGCAAACAATCTCAACTATCTCTTAACGCCAACATGGAATGCTAGCCACATGAATCTCCTTTGACGTGATCCAACGTACAAATGCAGATAATTTAGATATGGAACATCCTAGGTCTTGTGGGAATTCATGTTTCACACACCCACGCACGAACAAAGGATAATGACACTGCAAAGTTATAAACACATGCAATAATATACAAAATTATTTATGTTTAATGATCCCTGCATGGGATAAAATTTATTAATATAACAAATAATAAAATCATGCTTTTCAAATTATACGTACTCTTAGAAGATTCAAATGGTCATGCGATTTCAACCCCGACAAGTGGTCATCCACAATGAAGCCAGACATGTAGTGAAGACCCGTATGGAGATGGAACCCTCACACCCATTATAACTTCCTTTTCCAAATAAAGATCATCTTTTTTGAAATTCATGGGATCACCTTCTTTAAAATACCAATTACAGAGAACAAGGCCCTCGCCTCGATCCTATACTTTCTAACTCCATCTTGGCCAATGTTTCTTTTTAGTTTTTTGAAGTAATAAGATCTTTCCTAACAACCAATGTGTCACTTTGTTTTTGATGATATGTGCCTCCATAAAGAAGATGAAACATTTTCAAATATATGCATGGGATCTAATAAGTGGGTAATCTTAAGATGTTCCCAATATGGTATGTTATAAAATATATATTTCCTTTTCATCCCAATGGGAAATTTCTCAAAATAGGTGTCGGAATAATTCTAGATCATTGAACATAGGCTCCCCATTTGAATCGAACATTTATATGAATTGCTTCTCCTTCTATCTCTCATATTATCTAATCCATTCAGGTCTGGTGTCATTATTGGAGGCCTTTTGGTTCTCTCTCGTTTACCATTGAAAGAAAATTTTGCTCTTTCTGTAAGGGTGTTATTCTAGGAGGAATACCATGGAGAAGTCATACACTTGCTTTTGTAGGTCGTTGGACAATATAGCTTTCGAGAGAAGGTCCACAAAATTTACATCCAAAATACCATTTTGTTACAAGACCCGCAAAAATTATTGTATACAATATATATGCATGGCACGTTAAAGAATATCATGAAGATAAGAACAATTACAACGAATTAAATAACTGATATGTGAAAACAATATTGTTACATATATTAACAAATCAATAAACATGTAATTTACTAGAGAAACTCCTAATCCTCGATAATCATGTGTCGTGTAAGCACATATTCCATACAACATAAAAACTCCTCTGCGATGCAATGGGTCTTGATATATCGTATATATTTATCCGGTTGTACCTTAAGAGACAATCCCTTAGATGTGATAAGGAATCAATGCTTAAGACATTTATATGATTATGTCACAAATATATATCTCTCTATTTTACTAACCCTCGAGTATCTCATGATCAAACCCTTAAATGTCAAATATGATGAATGCTTCACAATGCTACCATTTGTTGATGTTGAATGAAGTGATTAGAAGAAAATGAAAGAAGAAGTCCAAACCGATATGTTGTTTTATCACGTAGAAAATATCATTCCAAACCCTGTGAAGATATATATGAAAGAAATAGTTAAAACAAAGGAGCACCAATAAAGGTTTTAAATCTTACATACGTAAGTAAAAAAGAGACTTGCTACTCATAGCTTTGTTTTATTCATAGATAGAAAACATATAATGTAAACTTGAATACATTTTAACATAAACAAAATGTTAGAAACTTTCTTACTCATTCATTAATCTTTGAATCTCTCGAGTATAAAAATAATTTTCTAAAGGTCCCAAAACTCGAAACCTTTCCTCGCCCTTGAAAAATTACATTAAATATAGTAAAAAGTAGTTTGGAACTACCGTAACCAATCCTAACTACCAAAACTACTTAATACTTCGAAGGTTGTCTATTACATGCCTTGAAAATGTCTTATTACAATTACATTGTCTTTAGAAAATAACATAAAATAAATATCCTAATATATAGGAATTGTTGATGATGTGGCTTCTTTTCTGGATAAAGCTGATTTGTCTTTCTTTGATGCCGATCCTTTGGGCGGAGTCTATTGTCCAAGCTCTTACACTTTTTCCATATTTCTACCTTCGTCACGGAATGTGTCAGATTGTGATATTCCAATCACGAATGCAGTCATTTGATCATAGGATAGCCTTTATATGAAAATAATGTTTACCATTCACAAGAGTTGAAAATGTCTCTGCAAGAAGTTGACCATTGTCTCTCCTTTAAGCACATGAGTCTTTTCATGCATGTTATCAACTTTGATTTTTGTCAAAACTAGTAAGTTCTCATAAGAATTCCATGGAAAAATATTTCCTTCGACTCCCGAACATGATGGCAAGCCTACTCTTGTCATTTTATCAAATGACTTATCAAATTGACTTACTACTTCGCTTGATTTTCCATTAGCTTCTTTTCTCTGACACTTTTCGAGATCATTTGCGACAATCATTTTATTAATTTCTACTACATACAACATTCTCGTCATGCATGTCATTCTCCTCTAATTCTCGATCCGATTTAGAATTAATAAAATCAATAAATCTTCTCGGCCCAAATGGCTCTATTAATTCCCCTTTTTTCATATCGTACATGATGGGTTCTTCACATTCTAAAATAAGGATTTTCTCTTTTGCAATTATCATCGCGAAGCACCAATTAGATTTCATTTTTGAAATGATATCGGTCCAAATGATATCTTTAGCTTGTTTCAATGAGAGATTTCCTTTCGCCTTTCTTTGAGATTTTTAATCTCGCCTTTAGCATTTCGAAAATCCATTTTGTATTTTTCAAATCTTCATTTTCTATGACTTTCATCAACTTTGTTGCAGCTCTCTAGATCCGTTTGAGCCTTCTTCGATCTCTTTCAACCATCTCGTCTGCGATATTTAATTTAACAATTTGTGCTTGAGGATTTCATTACCTATAGGAAAAAACAAAAGTACAATTATGATTATCAATATGATTTTGCAATGAAATTGCAGTCACTTCATTTTTGGAGAGTTCTTCATCCTTCTACATCAATTACTGACATGACTTTTCCTTTCCCTTCTCTACCTCTACAACTTCTGCAGTACCATCGAATGTTATCCAATAGGTAAATTTAACTTTTTCCTTAATGTGGATATATCTAATTTCTCGACGACTTTCTGCTATGAATTTACTCACACAATAGTCTTGTCACCGGGGTCTACTCCAATCTTTATAATGATTTTCTTCAATTCCTAATTCGAACTATTAAGGCTCTTGAAGTTAGCCTTCTCTAACTTCAACTTTTTAATTACTTTACCCAACATATTCTCTTGCCTTTATTTCCATTGCATTAGTCCGTGTGAGGTCATTTACAATCAATTGACCTTTTTTGCATATGAAAATTCATTTTATCCGTCGGTGGTATTTTCTTCACATCCACAAAGTCACATTTACAAAGGCTGTTGAAATTGTTGGAAGAACCAATTGACATGTCTATAGGGTGTGATAGGGAAATTCTAAATTGATCTTTCTCAAGATCCATTACATTCAACAATCTTTTTTGATCAGCAAAGAGCAACTTGATGTTTAACTTGGGCCTCCATGTCGCGCCTTCATTCTCTCGATTTCCTTCCTCAATTTATGAAAATGCAGTTGTTTGATCAAGGGCACTGTTCATGAGAAGCTTCATGACTACCGGGTGAAGCAGAGCATTTTTCTCTTCTTCCAAATGTAAGAGAAAAACCGGGTGAATTAGATGTAGGCTCTTCATTAAGTTTTATTCTCTTCTTGGTTCCCCTGCTCCTCATCATCTAGATCAATAACTACTTCTTTGGTTCTTTTAGTTGTTTTCTCTGCTATGATGGGAGTTTGAATGTTTGCAGCCCTCACCGAATTCATCACACCTTTACTTGCTATCATCTCTTTTATGCCCTACTTTCATGAATGAAAGCGAGTACCCATTCTCAATTCTTCTATTTGAAATCACACTATAAGGGTCATAAGCCTAACTTTCTCCTAGTAGCATATGCATTTCATCCGAAATTCTTGTTACTTAATCAAATGCCTACCTCATATTGACCATGAAAGGTCCTACAATCATAAAGGTAATTTATACATATGTCCTTTCTTCATAGGCACAAAATGAACCTAATCAACATTTAGACTGCGTCTAATGAATTCTAAAGTAAAAAGCCTCGTTGGTAAAAATGTTGGGAGTCTATAAGGCTCAACACTTGCTCCATATAGCCTTATTTGAGAATATTCCTCAAAAACAAACCAATCTCCATATTTGCAATTGTTTCCTAAATGCAGAAACTCTCCCGAGCTTTTAGGTAAGAAATAGGAGGAGGACTTCCATTCAATATTTTATATGCAATTGGCATATAATAGCTAGTAAAATCAAACAACCCAGCCCTCATTTTGCTCCCTTCTAACTACATCCGTCGTAGAATATCACCGATTTCCTTCTTTTTATTTACATCCATAATATTTATACCTAAATGGCATGAATTCTTCCACATTCTAATATAAGAACAAATATACAATCAATGAAGGAAATCTGAAAGAACCTGTTAATGAAAGGCTCATCAGCTGTGAATTGACTGCTTCCTGCCAATATGATGGAATATCTAGCACCATTCCTGGCTTCATCATCATGGCAAACATCCCTAGGACTGATTTATCCACTATATTATCATCATCTTTACCCAGAATTTTTGCAATATTTCTCAATACTGGATGGGTCTCAGCGTCAAAAACCCCCATAGCAAACTCTTTGCAATCTGGCTGAAACTACTTCATGTTAGGTTTCAAATAAAACATGAACTGATTAAATTCTTCACCTGCAATATTATCATAATATTGTACCAGCGAATCGTCAGAAAACTGGATGGTTGATTCTGACTCAAGATAGCATAGGGCTTGGTGAATTAACTAGGTGGACACCTCCAAAACGTTTTCTCCTTGGGAATTCATGATAAAACACTTCCCTGGATACATGACAGACACCAACCAATAGATAAATTTAGGGAAAAGATGGGTTTTTGGAATGCATGTAGAAAAAATTCCAGACTTGACCATGGCAGAATACACAGGGGAAGCATTATCATTCAAGATAACCTGCTCGTAGAAAGGGAGGTGAATTATAGAACACAGGGTATCTTGAATATCCCTCTCAGTATCCATGAGAGGGATATGGATAGCTGAAACTGATAGGGATGACCGTTTAGCCATGGTTGAAAAACTCTTGAGGAATTGTTCACAGGGTGGTCAAATTTGTGCAGGTGGCGGAAAGCTCAAACAGGGTGCAGTGCAACCAATCACAAGTAATTTTTAAAACAGATAAAAATATTCTTTAAATAGGTGGTGCGGGTTTTAAATTTAATGCTAACAAGACGCGCCAGCAAGCCGTTGATTCTACCCGACGTGGAAGACAATTGTGACCAACTCAGTGTCTTACGTCACTACGGGGGCTCACGAGGTAAGGAGGAAAACTTCGGCTAGTGCCCCCGAACTCAATCTCCGTCATTCATCTTTGTTGTCCCCGCAGTCAACTCGATCAACTGCGGAGGCACTCATCACGGTATCTGGTGCACTAGTTGTGCCCACGGGTTGGGCCTTTTGATAAAGACTTTAATTATCAGTGCTTTCTGCCAATCAAATCAATCAATGATTAACATCAAATACCAAACCCACTGCTATAAAGTTTAAATGTTTAAATTTTAACTCTGATATTGGCGAACATACTTATTTTTTCATGCTAAAGTATAAGATTTTGATACTTTAACATATTTTCCAACAATTTCTTATTTTTATATTTTCAAATATTTTAAATATAAAAGGATATGCATATGATCCACAACATCTGGCTCCACCTGGGGATAGTGTTTTTTGCCACGAAACATTAAGAACCTGCAGATCAGTGCCTTCACTTCGAGCATGAAGTCAAAAATTGCTTGATGAGAAATATACAGTGAGAGGACACTGAATATGTACAACAATGAACTAACTGCCTTTAGTGCTGGAAATAATGTTTCAGATACTGCCCATTTACAAGCAGTTCTATTGCTTCTCCATCAAGATCTTCCCGCATGAAAGTATTATTTGATTTGGCTTCAGAGATTTTGTAAGGACCATACCATAAAGGATCAAATTTACCATGTTTCCCTTTCTCTTCCCTCCTAGTATCCCACCTTAATACCAGATCTCCAGCCTAAAACATGATTTCTCTTGCCTTTCTGTCAAAAATAGACTTCATTTTCTCCTGATAAGTGACCAAATTGTCTCTGACTTTATTTCTGCTTTCACTCAATTCTCTCACCTTATTTAGTCTCCTGATCAAGGCATTAGGTTCCTCTTGAGAGTCTTGAAGAAAAGAAATTACTAGTCTTGCTAGCTAAGTGGGAAACAAAGCATGAGCACCATATACAAATTCATAAGGAGACTTACTAGTGGATCTTTTAGTAGTCATCCTCACTGCCCATAAAGCAAAAACCAGCTTTGAATCCCAATCCTTTTGGGTTTCATTGATTGTTTTCTTCAAGATTTTCACCAATGTTTTATTAGATGATTCTGTTAATCCATTTCCTTGCGGATGATATGCTGTAGAGTGGGATAATATTACATTATAAGTCTAACAAAAATTTATGAACCTGACTGAGTTGAAAACTTGAGCATTGTCTGTTACAATCTTTACTGGACATCCAAATCTACTGAAAATATTCTCTTCTAAAAACTTCATCACAACCAAATCATTTTCTTTTCTAGTAGGAATTGCCTCTATCCATTTTGTAAAATAATCAGTAGCAGTTAGAATCCATTTAAATTTCCCACTTGATGGTGGATTAATCTCTCCAATGAAATCTAATCCCCATTGCCTGAAGGGTTCTTCAATAAACATAAGAAGGAGAGGTAAAGGAGCTAACCTTTTATTTTCTGCAAACAATTGGCATTTCTGGCAACTTATAACAGTTATGTATACATCAGCAAATAAAGAGGGCCAATAAAAACCTGATTTAAGAATCTTATGAGTAGTTACTTTCCAGCTGTAATGACCTCCACACAAGAATTCATGATATTCTTTAATCACCTCCATGGTTTCCTCTTCTGTCAAACATAACGGCGATACACCAGCAGGATCTTTCCAATACAACTTAGCTTCAATTATAACATAAGGTTGAGCTTTAAGTTTCAGAGCTTTGTACTTAGCTCTGTTTATTGAAGGAGGACAAGAAAAGAAATAGAGATAATGAATGATATTCATATACCAGCCTGAACAAAGAAATTTGTACTTAATTGATGACTTTGTCTTAATCTGATATGTTTCCTAAATTGCTTCATCTACAGGCATAAGCAAAATAATTTCCAAATCTTGGAAATTAGATTCTGTCAGCAATTTGGCCAATCCCTGTCCTTTGACTAATTTTGCTGGTTTGATATCCAAGTCATATTCTTGGATTTTGGCAATCCATTTTCCTCTTTTCCCTTCTACATCACTCTATACTATCACATCCTTCACAACAGAATTAGGAACATATGCTACTATTTGAGAATGAAGTATATAAGTTCTGAAAGCCTTTAATGATTTTACTAAAGAATATACCTACTTCTCCAGGATATTATACTTTAGCTCTGCATCTCTGAGGACTTTGCTAAAAAATGCTATAGGTTGTTCACTTCCTTCTTCATTTTTTTGTAATAATATAGCAGCAGTAGTAGAAGATGATGCAAATGAGAAGACTTGAAAAGGTTTTACATAATCTGGATTGATTAAGACAGGAGATTCTTGGAGAGATTCTTTAATTCTACCGAATTATTCTCTTGCATATTTGTCCCATTTTACTTCAGCATTATTTTTTAACATATCTATTATTATCCTGACAATATCAGCATAATTTGGAACAAATCTTATCAGAAAATTGATTTTTCCCAGAAACCTATGGATATCTTTTTTACTTCTAGGCAGTGGAATTGTCTGTATAGCTTCAACCCTTGCTGGGTCAATCTTCACTCCTTGTTTTGAAACTATGTGACCCAACAACTTACCTTCTTCTAAAGAAAACAAATATTTCTTGGGATTTAATGATAGTCCAAATTTTCTGCATTTCAAGAAATATTTCTTCAAGTGTTCTAAGTGTTCATCATCAGAACCTGAAAAAATAGTAACATCATCAAGATAAATAACTACAAATTTATCACCCACAAAAGCAATATCCATTGCCCCTTGAAAAGTTTCTCCTGCATTCATGAGGCCAAATGGCATCCTGGCATACATGAATGTTCCCCAAGGTGTGGAGAAAGCAGTTTTCTTTTGATCTTCCTTCTCCACAACCACCTGATTATACCCAGAAAAACCATCAACCATGGATAACCTGAATGCTCCAGTTACTTTCTGCAAAAAAAAAAATCCATCTTTGGTAAAGGATAGTTATATTTTAGGGAAGCTCTATTCAAATTTATGAAATCCACACATAATATTATCTCTCCATTTTTCTTCATGACTGGTACTAGATTATAAACCCAATCTAAATATCTTAGTGGAACTATGATTTTTGCTTACAAAATTTTTTTCACCTCTTTTTCAATTGGAGCCAAAAATAGTGGGTTAATTTGTCTGAGCTTCTGCTTGTGTGGTTTAACCCCATATTTTAGTGGTATTTTATGTTGAATAATATCCAAATCATAAGTTTTCAAATATTCATATGACCATGCAAATACATCCATGAATTGTTTAAAAATATCTACATACCTTTCTTTGTACTCCTTAGGAACTCCTCTAAACAATTTGACTAATTTAGGCTCATGTTGAGTTCCTAAATTATATTCCTCCATTTATTCATCTTGGGATACCTTTTTCCGGTTCATTGACAGATCATTAACATCAAACAATATTTCAAGAGGTACCAAACCTCTGGGAAAAATATTATCTTTCAATTGAATTATCTTCTAATCACCAATTGAATGTTTCAGATTTTTGGACAAATCACTTTGACCACTTTCATCAACTTCTAAATCAATTTGACTATATTCAAAACTTCCAATCATTGTTAAAAACTGATTAATTTGTTCATCATCCTCAAAAACCTACCAATGTTTTACATTATCAGGGATTGAAGGCCTGTATCTCAATTCAATTTCATATCTCAATCTTGGATTAATTGGTGGTTTAAATGTGTTAGCTGCAACTGCCAATGAATCTTCCATTATGTTCTCTTCTCTTGGAATAAACTATAAATTAAAAGCTTCAAAATAATTTTCAATTAAATCCCACAGCTCATTTCTATAAGATCTCAATCTGGGATGTTTAGTCTAGCACCAATTCTTAATTTGTCTTATGATTAATTCGGAGTCACCAAAAATAGATAAAAAATGAATTCCCATATGTTTAGGCATTTGCAGACTTGGAATCAATGCTTCATATTCAGCCACATTATTAGTAGATTCAAATTCCAATTTGAAGGAAAAAGGTAAAAAGTTACCTTCATGAGATATAAATATGAATCCAACCCCAGTGCTCTCCTTAGAGAAGGCACCATCAAAATAACACTTCCAAAATTTATTTGAACACAACTCTTTATGTACATTGGCTGAAGTGAGCTGCTTTTGTGAATCTTCAGCAAATTCTGCATCTTCATGCAGCATGAAACAAGAGAGATCCTCCTTCTCTTGGCCATAAATGGGGGAATTACCTGCATATTTCTTGGTAGTAGTTTTCATAAATCTAGTTTCTCTATATAACCTCCTTTCCTCCCCATTAAAAAAAAGAATAATAGCATATGTGAAATCCAATTTCAAAACTCCTCCAAGCTTTGCCCCCCAAGATCTAGACAACAACATACCAAATCTGGCTGGAATATCTGCTACTACCACATCCATCACAATACTCTTAGCTGGAATTTGAGCCAAGGAAGCAACCATATCTTTGATAAGACCTACACACTTCACCCTTTTTGAATCAAAGGAATAAAGGTCTCTATATGGCTTGGTGATTTGTAAATTTAACTCTTTCATCACTGACAGTGGCATTAGATTATGTGATGCACCAGAATCTAGCATACAATTATGTAAAATGAAATCATGCAACAGAACTGATATATAAAAAGGTGGAACAGAAGAATCTACCTCTTCGACATGAGGTCCAAAAGTAACCACTAGTTTCTCTTCTTGCAGATTCACTATATCACCCACCTCATCAGACTAAGATAAATTAATAAACTCTGCAATTTCTTTCTTATAACCAGGTGTTTTAACCAACTCAAGAAGTGGTACTTGAATCTTTACTTTTTCTAATTCTTTAGACAAACTGAAAGTTTGATTTTGTCTTATTAAATTTTCAGATTCTTCTTGGTTTTTGTTTGAATTTGCATGTTGTTCAGGAACAGTAACAATTTTCTCCAACATATTAGGGTCATTTGGCTTTACTTGGGAAGCCTCGGCTTGCTGCTTCTCTTTTTATTTTTCTTGATTCATGGGTTGCTTCCCCTTATCTGATTTTTTAATTGGATTCTTCTGTAGTGGAGTCGCCATTGGAGTAGGTACTGATTCTGATTCCTCTTCTTCATCATCCTGAGTTCTCAACCTCTTTTTTGACCTCTCATATTTTTTATGCAACTCTGCTTGCATAAAATCAGTAAATTGTTTGCAATAATCATCCATTTCTTCCTGATCAAATGAGACATCAGCTTCTTTACATTCCTCTACATACTCTTTATCACTTTCTTCTCCTGTCTCACCATCTTCCATATACACAGCAGAAATTTGATCTTCATCTTCTTTCTGATCATTATCAACAGAATGTGATGGTGTTGTCCCTATATATAAAGGTGCTTGCACTTGGTCTTGATCTTTTCTTTCTCTCTGTAGAATATGTGGGGGTTGTTTTCTGAATTGGGGATTGAAAACCCCTCTGTTTTGTTGTGTAGGTTTCTTGTTATCTAATTCCATCTTTACTAATTTGTTTGAAAAAAATTTAATGACCTTAGTCATGTCATCTATCCTTTGATCTTGTGATGAGTCTTATTCTTTAGCTTTTCCTTTGTCTTGAAACTTTCCAGCAGCAAACATTTTTGCCTCAATCTCTAAGGCATCGGTTTGAATCTGTTCAAGAGTGGAGGCTCTTCTTTCTCTCAAGGTAAAACTGAAATCTGATACAAATGCCCCAGCAAAAGCAACCCTTGCTCCAATAGGAGGAGGTTTCATTTCCACAGGAAAACTATTGTACAACTTATTAAATCTTTTGATAAAATCACTCATGCTTTCATTTTGTTTTTTCTTTATAACATTAAACTCTGTTAAATAATAACCAGTGTCTCTTTTTTCACCCCATATCTAGATGAATTTTCTTTCTAATTCATCCCAATCATTGATTGAACCATTTGGTAATCCTTTGAACCATTTTCTTGCCTCTCCGCCTAGAAACTGCACAAAAATTCTCATTACAACATCAAGATGCTCTACATTAAAGTTTTCAGCAAAAGTGCAAAACAAAGGCAAGTGTTGTTTTGCAGTTATTTCATCTTCACTAGTAAATCTAGGAAGAAACTTAAAGTAATCTTGAGGCATTGCATTCACTGGTTGGGGTACATTTAATGGTGCATATCTATTCATCAAAAAAGCAGGGGCTACCATGTTTATGCCCTAATTGACTAGTCCTTGAGCGGGGGTAAAATGAATACCAGTTGTAGGTGGGGATAAAAGGGGTGGAACAACTGATATGGGAAGGGGTAGATGAACAATAGCAGAAGAACTGGCAACTGAATTAGGTTGAGATTCTGTGAATGGAAATGATACAGACTCAAAATATAGTTCTTCTAATGTTGGTTCCTGTAAATGAATGGGTGAGGATAAGGGTTCTTTTTCCAGGAAAATGAGTTTCCGAGAAATATCCTTGGATGGTAAGATATGAGAACTGCTACCTGGTGCAAGAAGTGTGGCATCAGGTGTAGAAAATATTTTTGTTTTCTTGCCCTTCTTTGAAACTAACTTTTATGGATCTGACAGAATAGGGACTTTTTGCTGAGAGGTATATGACCTCGTGTGGGGCCTCTTAGGAGCCATAATTATTTAAAATAAAGTACAGCTTAGTATTTTCTCCTCTCTGAACAGCTAGAGGAAATATGAACAAAACCCAGGGAAAACTTCGAATCTTTGCTCCCCGGCAATGACGCCAATTAATGTTGTACCTTAAGAGACAATCCATTAGCTGTGATAAGGAATCGGTGCTTAAGAAATTTATATGATTATGTCACGAATATATATGTCTGTATTTTATTAACCCCTCAAGTATTTATGATCAAACCCTTAAATGTCAATTATAATGAATTCTTCACAATGCTACCATTTTTTGATGTTGAATGAAGTGACTAGAAGAAAATGAAAGAAGAAGTCCAAACTGATATTCTATTTTTATACAAAAAATATCATTTCAAACCCCAGAAGAAATATATGAAAGAAATAGTTAAAACAAATGAGCGCTAATTAAGGTTGTTAACTCTTACATACAAAATTAAAAAGAGATCTGCTGCTCATAACTTTGTTTTATTCATAGATAGAAAACACATAATGTAAACTTGAATACATTTCAACATAAACAAAATGCTAGAAACTTTCTTACTCATTCATTAATATTTGAATCTTTGAGTACAAAAATAATTGTCTGAAGGTCCAAAACTCAGAACCTTTCCTTCTCTTGAAAATTACATTAAATAAAGTAAAAAGCAGTTTGGAACTAATGTAACCAATCCTAACAACCAAAACTACTTAGGACTTCGAAGGTTGTTCATTACATGCCTTGAAAATATCTTATTACAATTACACTATCTTCAGAAAATAAAATAAATAACCTATTCTATAGGAATTGTTGATGATGTGGCTTCTTTTCCTGGGTCAACTGATTTGTATTTATTTGATGTTGATCCTTTTGGCAGGTTTATTGTCCAAGCTCTGCACTTTTTCCATATTTCTACCTTCGTCCTGGATGAATGTGTCATATTGTGATATTCCAATCTGAATTCAGTAATTTGATCATAGGATGGCCTTTCTGTGAAAAGAGTCTTTACCATCCACAAGAGTTGAAAATGTCTCTGCAAGAAGTTGACCATTGTTTCTCCTTTCAGCTCCCCAACATGATGGCAAGCCTACTCTTGTCATTTTATCAAATGAATTATCAAATTGACTTACTACTTCCTTGATTTCCATTAGCTTCTTTTCTACAGCCTTTCTGAGATCATTTTCGACAATAATTTTATTAATTTCTACTGCATACAACATTCTGTCTTGCATGTCATTCTCCTCTAATTCCTGATCTGATTTAGAATTAATAAAATCAATGAATCTTCTGGCCCAAACGGTTCTATTAATTCATTTTTTCTTATCCGACATGATTGTTTCTCCACATTCTAAAATAAGGCTTTTCTCTTTTTCAATTATCATTAGGAAGCACCAATTAGATTTCATTTCTGAAATGATATCAGTCCAAATGATATCTTTAGCTTGTATCAATGAGAGATTTCCTTTCAGTCTTTCTTTGAGATTTTTAATCTTAGCTTCAGCATTTTAGAAATCCATTTTGTATTTGTTAGCTTCATTTTCTATGACTTTCATCAACTTTTTTGCAGTCTCTAGATCTGTTTGAGCCTTCTTTCGATCTCTTTCAGCCATCTGCAACTCAGTATTTATTTGAACAATTTGTGCTTGAGGATATTCATCACCTGTAGGAAAAACAAAAGTACAATTATGATTATCAATATGATTTTGCAATGAAATTGCATTCTGCTTTATTTTGGAGAGTTCTTCATCCTTCTGCATGAGTTGCTGCAAGAGATTTTCCTTTTCCTTCTCTACCTTTGCAACTTATGTAGCCATCGAATGTTCTCCAGTAGGTAATTTTAACTTTTTCCTTAATGTGGATATTTCTACCTCAGCACTTTGCATGAATTTCTGCACATCAATCTTGTCACTGGGGTCTACTCCAATATTTATAATTATTTTCTTCAATTCCTCATTCTGAACTGTTAAGGCTCTTGAGTTAGCCTTCTCTAACTTCAACTGTTTAATTACTTTACCCAACATATTCTCTACCTTTATAGGCATTGCATTAGTCTTTGTGAGGTCATTTACAATCAAATGACCTGTTTTCATATGCAAATTCATTTTATCCATCAATGGAATTTTCTTCACATCCACAGTCACATTTACAGTGTTGAAACTGTTGGAAGAACCAATTGACATATCTGTAGGATGTGACAGAGAAATTATAAATTGATCTTTCTCAAGATCCATTACAATCAACAATCTTGTTTGATCAACAACAACTTGATGTTCATCTTGGGCCTCCATGCTGGCATTTAGCCTCTAATTTCTTTCCTCAATTTGTGAAAACAACTGTTTGATCAAGGGCACCTATTCATGAGAAGCTTCCTGAATCCTAGGTGAAGCAGGAGAATTTTTCTATTCTCCCAAATGTAAAGAAAAACTAGGTGAATTAGATGTAGGTTCTTCAATAAGTTTTGTTCTCTTCTTGGCTCCCTGCTCCTCATCATCTAGATCAATAACTACTTCTTTGGTTCTTTTAGTTGTTTTCTCTGCTATGATGGGAGTTTGAATGTTTGCACCTACTGAACTCATCACACCTTTACTTGCTGTCTTCTCCTGTTTTGGCCTACTTTCATGAATGAAAGCAGAGTACCCATTCTTAATTCTTCTATTTGAAATCACACTATAAGTGTCATAAGCCCAACTTTCTCGTAGTAGCATGTACATCTCATCTAACATTCTTGTTACTTCATCAAATGCCTGCCTCATATTGACTATGAAAGGGCCTACAATCATAGGTAATTTATACATATGTCCTTTCTTCATAGGCACGAAATGAACATGATCAACATTTAGGCTCTGTATAATGAACTCTAAAGAAAAAAGCCTCATTGGTACAAACGTTGGGAGTCTATAAGGCTCAACACTTGCTTTATATAGCCTTATTTCATAATATTCCTCAAAAACAAACCAATCTCCATATTTGCAATTATTTCCTAAATGCAGAAACTCCTGAGCTTTAGGTAAGAAACAGGGAGGAGGACTTCCATTCAATATTTTATATGCAATTGGCATGTAATAGCTAGCAAAATCAAACAACCCAGCCTCACTTTTCTCCCTTATAACTACATCTATCCAGAATATCACTGATTACCTTATTTTATTTACATCCATAATATTTAGACCTAAATGCATGAATTCTTCCACATTCTGATATAAGAACAAGTATACAATCAAGGAAGGAAATTTGAATGAACCCGTTAATGAAAGGCTCATCAGCTGTGAATTGACTGCTTCCTGCCAATATGATGGAATATCCAGCACCATTCTTGGCTTCATCATCATGGAAAACATCCCTAGGACTGATTTATCCACTGTATTATCATCATCTTTACCCATAATTTTTGCAATATTACTTAATACTGGACGACTTGTCCTGTAAAAACCCCATAGCAAACTTTGTAACTGTCAAACTGCCTATGTCGTTCAAAACATGAACTGACAAATTTTACCTGCAAGATTATCATAGTATTGTACCAGCGAATCACGTAAACCCAAGTTTTACACTCACCAGGATAAAGATAGGGCTTCGATGAATTAATCGGGTGAATACTGGTAACGTTCCTTGGGAATTCGACAAAACACTTCCTTGGATACATACAAATACTGCAAAAAAATAGATAAATTCAGGGAAAAGGTGGGTTTTAGGAAAGCATGCAGACAAGACTCCAGACTTGACCATGGAAGAATACATAGGGAAAGAATTATCATTCAAGATAACTTGCTGGTAGAAAGGGAGGTGAATTATTGACAGAGAGTATCTTGAATATCCCTCTGAGTATCCATGAGAGGGATATGGCTAGTTGAACCTGATAAGGACAACCGTTTAGCCATGGTTGAAAATTTACATAAGAAAAGTTCATAGGGTGGTCAAATTTGTAGATGGTGGAAAGCTAAAATAGGGTGCAGCGTAGCAAATCACAAGTAATTTGAAAAAAAGATAAAAAATTTATTTAAATAGGTGGCGCGGATTTTAAATTTAATGCTGACAAGACGCGCCAGCAAGCTGTTAACTCTGTTCGATGTGGAAGACAGCTGTGACCAATTCAGTGTCTTACGTCACTGCGGGGGATCTCGAGGTATGGAGGATAATTCTCGCATCAATCTCTACTGTTCATCTTTGTTGTCACCACAGTCAACCCGGGCAACTGCGGAGGCACTCATCATGGTATCCGGTGCACTAGTTGTGCCGGTGGGTTGGGCCTTTTGACAAGGACTTTAATTATCAACGCCTTCCGCCAATCAAATCAATCATTGTTTAACATCAAATACCGAACCCACTATTATAAAGTTCAAATGTTTAAACTTTAACTCATATTTTGGCAAACCTTCATATTTTTTCATGCTAAAGTATAATATTTTGATACTTTAACATATTTTCCAACAATTTCTTATTTTTATATTTTCAAATATTTTAAAAATAAAAATATATATGATCCACAACATATCCCATCCCATAATTCCTCAATTCATCTATTAGTGTTGTATATATATCCATATCTTCACTTCATATTTCTCTATCAATGTGATCAATAAGATATTTCAATGTGTCTTTTCATTTTCATATAACCATGGGGGATATTTATTGATTTCTACTAGAAAAATAAAAATAAATGGTGTCTTTGAGGAATATGGGTTGACCGCATCCATGGCTATGATGAGTCGTAGACTTCGTACTTCATCCTTGAATTTTTTGGGCCATGTATCCTCTATATGATTCATGGATATTGAATCTGTTTGGATTTTCATAACCCCCAACTCACTTCTATGTTAGGCATGCCATCCCAGCAACATAGCTAATTCTTTGCAACAAAAGAGCCTTTGAATCCTTGGGATTATAGGTATGTGCCTCAATATCTTAAAAGGAGGACCACATGATTTACCCTTATTTTTTTATTTGTCATACCTGTCATGCCCACATTTCAGACATATCTCTTTGTCTGCATATTCTCCTCTATATTGAATATAATCATTTTGACATGCATGATATGATATGTACTCAACACCCAACATTTTCAACAATTTCTTTGCCTCTTTGCAGCTATCGGGAAAGACATTATTACTCGGAAAAACATTACCTTTTAATAACCTATAGTTGGTGATCATGGACAACATTAAATGTACATTAATTCGATATAATTTCTTTTTCTAAATAGATCTACTTCTATATTGATACAAAATAAAATTACAGAGAGGCAGTGGCCTCAAGAGTTCCAGCCCAATGCTGCGGCATTCTTACATTACTATTCTGGTCATTGACTGACAAAACATAACCTTCTGGAATCTGACCAAGAGAACTATGAAAACTGTGACTTTGTCTGTCTTCAAAGAGATAATTGACTTCTATGGCTGGATTGTAAACAGACTTAGACAGAGTAACCATTTTAGACTTTACCAGAGTACCTGGGATCATACAGTTCCATCCCACGACAGAAATCAAAACAGACAGTTCAAAATTCTGATACCAGTACCAAAAAGTAAAATCATAGACCGGATTATGCCTCCCACGCAGGGGAGATCAGAAGTTTAACAAAAGAGTGTAAGCTGGAAAACTGTAGCGCAGGAGCACCAAACCGGAAGTGAACTTCTTCATGCCAATAATCACCAAAAACCCAAGAACGCAAACCTGATTAGACTTCGTGAGTAGGTGGAGGCTCTTCTTCAACGATGAGGCAGGCAAATTTGTAGGGATCAACATCTTCAGGAGGGGGGCCTTCCTTGCTTGTTGAGCCGCCTTCATTTGGAGCGCTGGAGCCTTCTTGCAGACCCATATCAACATCCATATCAGGGTTAACACTCTGCTGGACATTCTTTGGAGAAGCACCATGCACTGTGTCCACTGTTGACTCCGGTACTGCTGCAGGAGAAGCCAAGATGTGATCCGAGGGGACGTGACTCGAAGAAGCTTCCTGGAGGGCGATGGTAACAGTGGCTAAGAGGGGGTTATTACCGAGAGTGCAGGGAAATTGAGGCGAGCATGATGAGAGTGCGCTCTGGAGGTAAGGCGAAAATGCCCAGCCGGATTGAACTGATCCCGACCCCTTCCTCGACCTCTTCTGGAAACCGGAAAGTGAAAAGGGCCAAAATCTGAAGAGTAGGACGATGTATCAGTAGAGGAGGGGGAGGACCCATGCATGACTTACCCTCTAGAGCTGCCTCTCCTGCAGCGCATCCTCGGGCGAAGTCGTGGCATGGTGATAAAAGCAGAGGGAGCGAAGATGTCAGTAGAATGATGGGAACATGGGTGAGCCGAGAGGAAACTAGCTTTAGCTTGCAGTGGATAACTGGAAGGAGAGGAGGGCGAATATGCATGAATGTAGGAAGAGCTCTTGGTGAAGTGGATACCCAGTATAGAGATTACACAGCATCCCAGAGCACATTGCATTCCTGTGCTGGTGCGTGAACGAAGCTCAGCAACAGCTAAGGAGTAGCAGGTGCGAAGGGATTGAACACAAATGAGAACCATGCTAAGTGCCATGGCAAAAGAGAGAGCGGGTAAACGATGGGAGGTGTGCGCCATTAACTCTGCATTGAAGACCTGGATGGAAATAGTTAATACCAGCAGCATGCGAAATAGGGTGGCGGTGGTGGTAGACCACGCGCCATCCCACCATATCACCTGCGTACTATGTACCTCGATACCCACCCGCATTCGGGAGAGAAAGATCATTGTGCACCAGGAGAGTGCAATCTTGTTGAAGTTGTATATCATTGGAATTGCTAAGAGGGCCAGAGAAGAAATGTAATTGCTGATCCACTCCTTGATTGGCCAGTCTGTCAGCCACCTTATTGGCTGTTCGTCGGACGTGCTTGAAGGTTATGCTTCGGGGAGTCCTGAGCCAATCTTCAATTTGTTCCAATCTGTTCAAAAGCCTCCAGCTCGATGCAATCTTTGCTGCAGGGGAGCCTAATTGAATTCAAATCGCAACCTCAATTAAGATTCGAGAGTCCCCTTCGATATCAAGAGGGAGAAAATTTTCCTTTTCCGCAATGCGCATACCTTGCCACATACCTTCTAGTTCGGCGGCATTTTTAGTATCTTTGCCTAACGAACCATGATAAATATACAGAGCTGAACCCTCTGCATCTCTGAAAATGCCACCATACCCGGCCGGCCCGGGGTTGCCCCTAGCTGCTCCGTCAAAATTAAGTTTGTAGGGATGGGAGGCAGTAGGAGACCAAGAAAGGGGAGAATCCAGATGGATGGAAGAAGAGGCTTTGACCTGGACGAAAGGGGTGAGATCCAGATCCCAATTTCGCAAAATGTGGCATTCCTGAGGAGAGGCTGGCATTTCAGAATCTTGCCAGTGTCTTAGAGCTAAAGTCTCTTGTAGTGATTGTTTAAGAAGTATCCACAAGGTATCGAGAGACCTACTGTGATCTTTGAAGATTATGTTGTTACGCTCTTTCTAGAGTATCCAATAAATGAAGCCCGGTAGGAGGTGCCAGAGAGAGTTAAGAAATAGACTGTGGAATGGATGCCGAGGCCATTTCCTCATGGTATTTACTATGTCTCCCTTACGTCGACCTGTTCTTCTATTGCACTGAGCGGCTTTCTCCCATAGTTGATCTGCGAGAGGACAGGTATCCATTAGATGAGTAATGGTCTCTGTATGAAGGTTGCAGTTTGGTCATCTGGAAGGTCCTGTAAATCCTCTCTTTTGAAGATTATCCCAGGCGAGGATCCACTTTTTGCTTAAAAGCCAGAGGAAAGTTGAGACTTTGGGCCAGATTCCTGGTTGCCAGATCTGATCCCAAAGCTGGTCTTTAGTAGTCTGCATGGGTTGAAAGAGCAGTTGATAAGCCTCCTTTGTCGTGAACATCCCTTTTGGAGTGTATCCCCAACGCACTTTATCCTGTTGTTCGGAGATTTTGATTTTCTGAGTTTAAGTTCCTGATCTATTTCTTCATACGTTTCCTCCTGCCAGTTGGCTTGCCATGTCTCAGCAGGGCTCCAAATTTGAAAACCATGAGAGGTTTGTTGCTGCCAAAACTGATGGACAAGTATTTGATCATTGTGCCTCATTGTGTCCTGCCAGTTGGGTTTATGAAAAAGGGAGGCAAGTTTGGGAGATTGTTGCCAGGAATCATCCCAAAATCTTGCCAAGGTACCTGAGTGGATTTCCCAGAAGCTGTGCGCCTGAATAAAAGTGTTGTGTTGCCTTGCTGCATTCCAAATCAAAGAACCAGAGGTGGTCGAGCTGAAACGAATAAGAGCCTCCGGAGGACTATCTGAAGCGTATTTGGCGTGCCAGAGGCGAGCCCAAGGAGACTGGCCATTAGAGACCCATTTCCACCAGATGCGGGCTCCCATGGTATTGTTGCTGTGAAGGGGATCCCGCAGCCCAAGACCTCCAGCATACTTTGGAAGACAGACATCGTTCCATTTGACTAGAGCCCATTTTTTGTTTAGTCCTGAGGAGCCCCAAAGAAAGTTTCTTTGAAGATTGCGGATTTTTTTGAGAACCCATTTCGAGGCTGCCAGTATAGAAAATAAGTATAAAGGCATTGCTTGGAGAACAAATTTGATTAGGAGAAGCCCGCTGCCAATGTTGAGCGACCTATAGGTCCAAGATGAAAGCCTGTTCTCTAGTTTATCAAGAAGGGTACGCCATGAAGCATTTTTTATAGGAGTATCTAAGAGGGGAGCTCCAAGATATTTCGAGGGAAGAGCTGCTATTGGAAACCCTAGAATTCTGGCTATATTCCGCTGGGTGAGAATGGGAGTATGGAAGAAGAAGAGCTAGGATTTAGAGGCATTGATGGTGGTGCCAGAGGCTTCTGAAAAGAGATTAAGCAAGGATTTGAAGGCAGAGGCTTCTTGAACAAACGGATGATCGAAGAGCATATTGTCGTCGACAAACTGTTGATGAGAGATGGGGGGTTGATTATGGAGGGAAATGCCCTTGAGGGTGTGAGAGGAGATGGCAGCATGAAGAAGGCGACTGAGGCCCTCAGCCATGAGGACAAAAAGGAATGGGGAGAGAGGGTCCCCTTGACGAATACCACGGGAGGGACGAAAGGGCGGGGAGGGAGAGCCATTGAGCAGAATGGAGAAACTGGGAGAGGAGATAACGTTCAAAATCCAACAGGTCCAAGTGGCATTGAAACCAATTGCTAATAACATTTGATTAATATAAGACCAACTGAGTATATCAAAAGCTTTTGAAAGATCCAACTTTAAAATCATACCTGGTTTTTTTAGAATTTTGAGACAGTGTATCACCTCATGGGAGAGGATGATACCGTCCAGAATCTGGCGTCCTTCTACATAACCTGTCTGCTCCGGCGAGATGAGGAGAGGGAGAAGAGGTTTCAGCCTATTCGCTGTGACTTTTGAGATAGGCTTATATATAACATTGCAGAGCGCAATAGGCCTGAAATTGTCAGGAGTGCTCGAATCTTCCGTTTTTGGAACCAGTGCTAAGAAGGTAGTGTTTAGGGAGGGGAGAACCCAATGCATCGTGCGCGATTCCTCCACTAACTCCCAGACCTCTGTTTTTATAAGTTCCCAGAAAGCATGAAAGAAATTGGCTGTGAAGCCATCTGGACCCGGAGCTTTGCCATCCTTGAGTTGGGCCATGGAATCTTCCACTTCCTGCAGTGTAACTGACTGTAGAAGTTTGCTGTTGTGATCTGCCGTAATGATTTTCGGAATGTGATGTGTAACAAATCTTATTGCCTAATTTCTGCAACCCTGAGGCTCCCGAAGAATATCCTGAAAATACTCTTTGAGTTCCTGTTCCATGTCTTCATGCTGCTCCAATCGCTCCCATTGTCGATTGTTGATGAAGGCAATATTGTTGTGCATACGCCTTTGGATGGTGGATCTGTGGAAGAACTTGGTGTTCTTCTCGCCTTCCTTAAGCCATCTGACCCTTGATTTTTGTCGCCACAATATCTCTTCTTGATGCCGCCTTGCCTCAATCTTGGTGAAGAGATCCTGCTCCTATTGTGCAAGTCCTTTTGTTCTTCCTTCAGAGATGATACGCTGTTGTAGGGTTTTCATTTGCTGCTCCAGCGCTTTCTGATGTTCAAGAATGTTGCCGAACTGAGTGCGGTTCCAAGATTTGAGAGCTTTTTTGAGGTGTTTTAGTTTTTGTTGGAACCGAAACATCTTGGCTCCTTCAGAGGGAATAAAGGAATTCCAAGCGTCTTTGACAATGTCCTTGAAATTGGGGTGTGAGAACCAAAATGCCTCGAAACGAAAAGGTCTGTTGCACCTGGAGCCTGGACGCGTCCATTGGAGCATTATGGGCCAGTGATCGGAGCCCACTTGGGGCAAGATTGAGGCACTAAAATCTCCACCGAGATGGATGGCGTTGTCTGTCATTAGGAAGCGGTCCAGCCTGGAGGCAATGTGCTGTGGTCCTCTCCTTTTGTTAGTCCATGTATGCATGCCATTTGAAGTCTGTAGATCCATTAGCTGATTCCTTTGTATGAAGTCTTTAAAGCTTATACTATCATTGTCCAGCTTCGATCTTCCTCCTGTCTTTTCCTCCAGCGCTGTGATGATATTAAAGTCTCCCCCGCAGATCCAAAGAGGGAAGCATCTGTCGGAGTTAGGAGCAGTGAGAGTTTCCAGCAGATCCAAATTTTTTTGAAGGTCCTGAGGGAAATATACATTAGAGAGATGTCCATGGATATTCATCCCGATTAGGTGGAACGTGGACTGAATGACAAAGTGTGAGGCGTCAAAATCGTGAAGATCGAGAGTTTGAGGATTCCATATGATAGCTAGTCCTCCTGACGCCCCAGAGGCATCCACAGAGATTGATCGGCAGCCTGCCCAGAACTTATTTAGGATCCTTTCCAGTGCAGAACTGTTGCATTTGGTTTCTTGAAGAAAGACCAGGGAAGGCTTATCTTGCTGTATCATGTTTTTTAGGAGTCTATGTTTTGCAGGACTATTGAGCCCTCGCACATTCCATGAAATGAGCTTCATGAGGAACTGTGGGGGAGGGTTTTGAAAAATTTGTTCAGCTTGGGGAATCTTCCAGAGTCCACAAGCATTTCTCCAATTATGATGGTTCTTTGCAAATCAGTTTTGCGCCCTCGTTTTTTTTATTCCTTCAGTATCTTTTTCCCATCCCAAGGGCTTCCTGCTTGTATACCAAGATATCTGTGTTGCTGAGCTTTGGCTAAGACCACTTCAAGACTTTCAATTTGCCTAGGAGGTATTGCATTGTATTCTTTCTGTCGGCAAGCTGTTTCTAGACTGAGTATGTCCAGATCCCCCAGATCTATACTCTCTGGTTCTTCTTCCATGTGCATCGGTAGATTCTGCTCTGCTATGCTTTTCTTTTGATGGATTGTGAGAGCGAGAGCGGCTTCTAGATCCATGTTTGAATCTCTTGGATCTGGATCTAGATGAGTGTTGTCTGTGGAGAAGGAGACGGGGATCTTGTCAATATCAGAGGCTGAAGGTGAGGCAGAAGATTTAGGAGGGGGTGTTATAGACGTGGAGGGCTGATCTGAAGAAGAAGGATTTGGAGGAATGCTCGCCTGATCGCTTTGAGTGGACAGGAGATCAAAGCTGTTATGAGTGGCCAGTTGGATGGGAGGTTCGTGCACAACAGGAGATTTTTTTGCATGCTTTCTTCGACTAGTAACTTTGGTGAATCCTTCCGCATCTTTGCTGGCCTCAGTGACAGGAGCTTTGGCTTGGCTATTCAAGGGACAATCCCTAAATAAATGGCCATGTTCATGGCATTTCCTGCAACGAAAGGGTACATGCTCATAGTCTATTGTTTGGATCCATTCAAAATCGTCATGAAATAGACTTATCGAATCAGTGAGAGCTTTTGCCAAATGCATGTGCACACAAATCCTGGCATATGAGGTATATCTGCGGAGTTTAGTTTCTTCAGCGACTTTGATGAAGACTCCCAATCCATTGCCTATATCCCTCAGGGTCTCTTCATCCCAATACTCCAGAGGCAAAGAATACATGTGGATCTAGACGAGAGCCCAGGTGAAATCCTCTTTGTCCGGATTGAATCTCTCAACCCATTCACGAAGGTACAGGCCCACAGAGTTGAAGAAGTATGGGCCTCCCTCGAAGATTTGAGTTCGATCCTCCAAGCAGTTAAAAATAGCCATGAAGAAACCTTTGGGGCCAAGCTGCAGAGTAACTTGTCCTTTTGGCTTCCATTTGGAGATGATCCACCCCTGTAAGGCCTTTTCAGTTGGCCAGAGACCTGATAACTTGCCAATGAGCGCATGATCCCTCATATATTGGATTTTTCCATTGATTCGATGACTGGGGAGATCTATTTTAGTTCTTTCAGAGGTTCTTGGAATGCAAGTAGCTGAGGACGCCTTTGTTTGTGACGCAAAAGCTTGCTGGTCAGAGGCGTTGTCTTTAGTGGTCGTGGTTCTGTCAATAGGAGTATATTTTTTGTCTGTAGCGGCGGGGGTGCTGTCAGCCTGAATAGGTTCGTTTGTATCCGGAGGAACGGATCCGTGCCTGGCAGAAGTATCTGCTCTTGCAGAAATGTCAGCGGAGGGACCATTGAGAGGAGGGGGGGCCTCGCCCACCCCTCCTGCAGCCGGATTCATAAAGGGGGAGGTCGATCGGAGGGCCGGCGATCTCAAGTAGTAGCAAGTGGGACAAGAACTCGCGGATCGAGTTACAGGGGATGATGCATAAACCCCTAGCGAGAGCCGAGCGCTTTATCAAGGTACCATGAAAACAAAAAAAATCGCCAAAATTTTATATATACTAAAATAAAATAATTAAAAACCTACATATTTTTACAAAAATATCATCAAATGTTTTACAATTTACATATTGGGGACTAGTAAGATTCGCCAAGGTTTCTAAACTTTAAGATAAACTTCCCTCAAAATTTTCCCTGAGTGAAATCTGCAGTTTTCCTTTATAAATCGCTACGAAAATCTAAAAAAATGACTAGTGGAATATTTTGTGGTAAAAAGGCATGAGAATGACAACTAGATGAGGTTAGGTTGATTTGACATGATATGACATGGTTTGGGATGGGTTTTAACCTTAGGGTAGACTTCATCAAATGCAAAAAAAATCAAATATCTCAAAAAATGACTTAGGAGACAACATCAATTTGGTGAATGACCTGCATGACCCTATTAATGAAAATTTTAAAACTTAATGAGTGATAACACGCACCATGGTATTTCATTTTCTCTTCACCATAGTCTTTATGCTTAGGTAAGTTTTTTACATTTAAATAAAATGCACATAATTTATTACATGACATTTCTCATGGTTTAAAGACCATTGTTTTTCAACTTCATCTTATACTGCTTAATGTACTCATGATAGATAAAATGAACCTCTAATCAACCATTAACTAGAATCTCATCACACATTTGAAACTGTGCACTGGAGGGAAACTTGGCTATGTGAACTTGACCTTGCAATGTGTCGAGCAGTGATATCGTCACATGGTCAGCGAAGCCCTTTTTCACATGTTCAAACTTTAATGGACAATTTCTCCATCACCTGGAGGCAAAATGAAAATCCAAAGATACCACTAGAATCAGCATGTCGAGATATTTGAACTAACATTGCTTTTGTAAGCAGCTAATATGGTGAATTCCTGCACAAGCCGAGACTAAGTTTTCTTCCTAGGACAATCTTGGTCGTCAAACATAAAGAAAAATTTAACTTGACTTTCAAGATGCATTTTGGATCACACCTCCCAACAAAAATACTTTTGGACCTCCAAATTTTTTATTAAAAACATGATTTTTATTACAACATGCATCAATATAAAAACCAATTGGACCCTAGTTACAGACTCGACTAAGGCCTACTGATGTGACAAAAATTTACAACACACATTTATACATATGGCATAAATTCTTCCCAATTCCAAGTAGGAGAATGTTCTGGAGACTTACATTTCTCTGCTCCATGTTATTTTGTTTCCTATGGTTCTATTGGTGTTGGTTTTGTCTCATGTGGTAACATTAGATATTTTCTCTTCGAATGCCCTCTCATCTTGCATTGTCGACAAAATATTTCTCCGGAGTTTGTGTTGATTGACCTCTTGTTGGATTTGTCCGAGCTTTGGTTGGATGGTGTTGAGTCTTTTTTTGACTGAAGTAAGGCTTTTCCTGGTCGCTTCTTCACCTGAAGAGTGGCATCTTCCTTCTATGGATTAACCCTCATAACACCCACCTTTTTACTAAATACCTTATACTTCCAACATTCTTCTACACAATGTGATTTACTCCCACAAAAGGTACATGGATAAATCCTTTTATTAACTTTTAATATAAAGTTTCGTTTCGAGGACTCACCTTCAGAATCAATGCTAGAGTGATTTGTTTGTTTACATTTGTGGTCTTGCATCTTCTTTGGCATCAGGTCAGGATGTAGAGACCAACATCGATCTGAAATGTGACCTCTCTTTCCGCAGTAGTCACACATCAATTAGTAAAAACCCAAGCCTTCATATTTCAGCCTTTCTTGTACTGTGATTGGTTTGAGTTTGCTCTGGCCTTGCTTGCCAAGGCCTTCAACTTGTTGATAGCCCATATTGTGCATCAAATTCATACCCATTCCTTTGGTATGTTTTTCGAATTTTCTGATATCCTGATCTTTGACAGCCTCATTCCTCTCCGATTCATTTCTTGGCAAGGCTGGTGCATAAAAATATTCCTTAGAAGGTGAGGAATTTTTTTGATAACTTCTTCTACCAACTGTGCTTTTGGAGTCGTTGAAAGAGATGAATTTCCTTCATCTTGCAAATGAAGAGGTGAGAGTTCATTTTCCCCTTAAGTGTATGAACTGTGAACTGATGGATTTTTATCCCTCAACTCTTTTTCAAAGTTTCAATCTTTGTCTTGAGTCTTTGATTATCCTCCTACAAATCTTGTACCATTCGTCGTAATGCAGCGTTCTCTTGTAGAAACTGTTGCTTGAACTCTTCAAGTTCTTTCAATTGAATTTGTCTTGAATGTTTACCCATTCTTGCACTTGGTAATTTTCTGCTCTGATACCAAATTATGATCTAAAAATGTGGATTAAGATCATCTTCTCCACAAGTGAAAGATTATATTGGGTCTTTTAATAAAATGACTTATTTTAACTGAGATATTATACTTTAAACATCAAACTAAAATGACTAATAAATAGAAATAATAAAAGATGCAAACTCAGTAAACATTTTATGACGGGGTTCATCCCTCCTGGACTACATCTCTGGGTCAGCTTCGAATGTGCAACCATTTTTATTAGGAATGCTTCAAAGAGTTTCTTTACGTGATATTTTTCCAACTGAACTATGCTCGAGGGAATTGTTGGTTACTGTAGAAAGAAAAAAATTTGTCCTAGCTTTTAAACGCCTATCTCTATTCCTGGAAAGGAAAAAGGATGGGCAAGAAACTCTCAAAAGAGCATCTGTAAGCATATACCCAAATTCTGACTCTGAAGCTCCATTCAACTCTTGTCGCTCAAAACTGAAGTGCAACTTCTGTCCTGGATTTTCTTGCCTCCTTCAAGAAAGGTTTCACCTCTGAAATAGAAATGATTTGATAGGCTCTAGAATTACTCTCTTCTTCTCCTTGCCAAGGTTGGTTACTATTACCATCTCTCTATACAAGGCTCACAATTCCTTCTCCTCTTATGCTTCTTCACTCGAAGCATTTATAAGGTGGAGTAGACTAATTTTAAAATGATTTGTTTTAACAAATTAAGAGGTGGCCAAATGAAATGGCTTGGTGTTTGATACATAATGTATATAGTTTCAAAACTATATCACTAATTCTTTTATTAGTGCATGATGGGTTGACTTTAAAACTACATCCTATAGTTTAATTAGCCAAGAGCGCTAACATCAAATGAGGTATTGACTCTTAAACAAACATAAACATTAATGTTATCCCTAGCACTTGAATTATTCAGGAAAAAATGGTTGGTATATATTTTTAAACCTCCGCATTTCATTTTACCAAATTTTCGAACCATCACTCTGACGATTACGCATTACCTTTTGGAGTTTGAACATGTTTCCATGTGACAGAGACTTCTGGCGGTTAGGCTAGTTGTGGTCCCATCTGGTTGTCATTCACTTCTTGGTTGGCATTCCCCAATGGCTTAGCACAACATTTGTGCATGGTGCGTTGGAATATCTTTGTGGCATGGTGGCATACAACCCCCATGGCATACCTCCATTGTTCGCAACTGAACCTACAATGACTTTTTGGCATGTTTATTGGACCATAAGTGTCCCTTACCATCTACAATGGAATTTTGACTAAGCGGCACTCCTTTGATGGTTTTCGAATTGAACTATGCCACCTCCACAGTGGCTCCGATGGTGCTTACATGTATACTAACACAGGTGGTTTTCAAGCTGGACTGTGCCAAATCTGCACCTATGGCTCTGACGGCTCAATGGCATGCTAACTAGACCCCGTCCTAATGGACCTGCAAACATTTATTGACTATATCTCCGGCGGTTGGCACATAGACTTTGGCAAATCGCAAAACTGCGAGGTGATGTTTGCACCGTCGTCAGCTAGCAATATATATAGTTGAACATAGGTTAAAAAAAACCCATACTATATAGTTACCTCTGCCATTTTTTTTAATTCCCATACCATATAGTCTTTATACCTTATATTCTGAAGTATTTACGCTCCATCTTAGACCTTAGGTTATGATATATATATTTCTCTTGAACTTAGACCATAGGTTTAGTGCCATTTGATATTTTATACCTTGGCATTTTTTACCTGCGCACCATGGTATTTCATTTTTTCTTCACCATAGTCTTTACCCTTAGGTAATATTTTTACATTTAAATCAAATGCACATCATTTATTACATGGAATTCCTCATGGTTTAAAGACCATTGTTTTGCAACTGCAAGTGATACTGCTTAATGTTGTTAGGTCCCTATATTACTAGTATAGTCCCTTATTGTTGTTAGTATAACCCCCTTATTGTTATTATTGTACTCCTGTAACCCCCATATTGTTATTATTGTGCCCTTAAATTATTATTGTTAGGTTGGCTAGGATTACATTGTGGCCCCACTAGGATTACAATGTGGCCCCATGGACTCCTATATATAGAAAGGAGGTTTTGTAATTTGTATCATCCAAGAATTGTTCATTCATGTAATGTATTGGAGGTTGCCCCCTCGAAGTGGCTTATTTCTAAGGTGTTGATATCTCTTTTCTTCTCTTTTTGGAGCTGGTTTCACAACATTTGGTATCAGAGCTTTGAGATTCTAGGGTTTCACTGCTCCAAACAGGTCAGCGTGGCATTTTCCCTATAACTTCTTTTCTACGAAGGTTCAGAATCTGAAATTTTTAGAGTGTGAAGCCAAAATCCTGAGGAACATCGTCAAAACATTTCAGAGCTTGGTTTGAAATATTTTCTGAGATATGATTTGTGCAAGTTAGGTCATTTTGCAGGCTCCTGAATTTAACCTAAAATAGGTCATCGTGGTATTTTCATAATAACTTTGTTTTTACGAAGGTTAAAAAGCTGAAAGTTTTAGAGTGCGAAGCCACAATCCTAAGGAACATCGTGAAAAAATTTCAGATATTTTTTCGCAATATTTTCGGAGATATGATCTGTGGAAGTGAGGGCTTTTTTAGGCTTCTGAATTTCATCTCAAAGAGGTGATCGTGGGAAACTATTCATAGCTCTCTCTCTGAGCATCGGATTGGAATGTTGTACAAAGTGGCCACAAGTACACGTAATTTAGTTTTCGTCCATACCCCAGAGCCAAAGGAGGAAACAATGACATGTGGCAAGTCGTACAAGTTCGCTCTACTGCGTCCAAAATTGGGTCATTGTGGGAGATTGGACATAACTTTGTCTTGAAGAATCCAAATTAGATCAGACTCGTGGAATTTGAATATTTGAGGAAGCTTCGTAGGAACATACAAGAGCTGAATTTTAGATATTTAGGATCCAAAATTATAGAGATAATTCAATTTCAATATTGAGCTCCTCAAAAGAAAGTAAAAGGTGTGTATTTTTTTCCGAATTTCATAAGTCTTATTTGAAGAATCAAGTTGAATTGATTTCAAGGGAATATTGTAGAATAGATATCAGTATTGGATTCTAAAATGGCCCCTAAAAAGAATTCAACTCCCATTAAGCCTTTGGAAGGCTCTACTGTGACTCATGAAGACGAAGAATGGCAACATGACATATCAAAATTACAAGAGCAAGTGCAACAAATTTCGCTCTCGCAAAGAACAACAAAAAATGAAATGGAAGTTTTGAATAAAGGCATGGAAACTAAGATGGATGGTTTGAAGAAAGGCGTGGAAGCTAAGATGAATGGTTTGGAAGCTAAGATGGATGGCATGGAAGTGGGCATGGAAGCTAATATGGATGACATGGAAGCTAAGATCGATGAAAAAATGAAAGACAACATGGAAAACATGAAGAAGGATCTAAAATTAGACATCGAAGGTTTGGAAAAGTTGATACAAGAAATGTTTCCTAATGGTGAAAAGATAGTAGAGGAAACTCATGATGAGAACAAAATAAATGTTAATCGTGATTTCATAAACTCTACTGTTGGAGGGAAGAACCACCATATTCCAAAAAATGGATATGAGGAAGTTTGATGGAAAGGATCCTGTAACATGGATACTACAGATGGAGCAATATTTTGATCTCCATAATGTGCAAAACACACAAAAGGTACACATTGCAACTTTACATTTAGAACAAAATACATTTGTATGGTATCGATGGCTTTGCTCCCATAAAACAATTGTCACTTGGTCAATTTTTACGGAGGAAATGATAGCACATTATGAGGATACAAAGAGCAACACCTTCTTTAGCCAATTGATAAATCTCAAACAAAAGGGTTTAGTGGGGAGCACATTGAGGACTTCCAAAAATTGAATATAAGGGTAACTGATATTCCAGAGGAACACAGGATTGATCTCTTCATAGGTAATTTAAAGGATAACATCCAACATGAAGTTCACGTTTTGGAACCTGATTCATTAGAGAAGGCATTCAGGTTGGCCAGAAAAATTGAATGTAAAATTATGGCGACAAGGAAGCCTACCACTCACTTCTATAAAGAGGTAAGTGTTGCTAATCCTAGATTTGCACAACCTACAAGGTTGACACCACAAAAATTGGAAGAAAAAAGAGCAAAAGGGCTTTGCTACAGTTGTGATAGAAAATACACTAAAGGTCATAAGTGTGCTGAGAAGAAATTATTTTACATAGATTGTGAAGAGGAAGAAGAAAATGAACAAGAATATTCAAAAGAAGAGGATATACACCACCAACCAACCCTAGAAGAGGAAGAAATGAGTCTGACCATATCATGTAATGCATTGGCAGGAATTACCACTCCTCAAACTCTCAAGATAGAAGGACATATCAAGAAGAAAAAGGTAATAGTGTTGATTGATTCAGGTAATACCCATAATTTTATTCATTGTAAGGTAGCCAAGGAATTGAATTGTTTCCTATACCCAACACCAGAATGTCAAGTGATGGTTGCAAATGGAGGAACTATAAATTGCTCTAGAAAATGCCATAATATCAAGCTAACCATGGGGGAATATGTATTGACTAGTCCAATGCTTGCCATTCCTATGGGAGGTGCTGATGTTGTACTAGGAGTACAATGGTTACAATCTTTGGGGACGGTAGCTTTTAATTTTCAAGAAATTTTCTTGAAATTTTTTTCAGAAGGAAAGGAAGTCGAATTACGGGGTATTGCAGGGAAGCCAGGAAGGATAATAAGCTCTAATGTAATGACATAGCTTCTAAAGAAAGAAAAAAGAGGCGTAATTTCACAATTATGCTCACTAGAAGTTCCAACATCAAAATCATCTATTTCTGCAGATCTCCAACAAGTCTTGGACAATCATTCCAAGGTGTTTGAAACTCCCAAAGGACTCCCACCTATTCGTGATCATGATCATGCTATTCATTTGATTCCAGGAAGTGTTCCTCCCAACATCAGGCCTTATAGATATCCTTACTTCCAAAAGAGCGAAATTGAACGTATGATTGCAGAAATGTTAGAGGCGGGTATAATTCAACCTAGTCAAAGTTCTTTCTTTGCTCTTGTAGTATTGGTACACAAGAAGGATGGATCATGGCGCATGTGTCCGGATTATAGGGAGCTCAATAAGCTCACCATTAAAGATAAATTTCCCATTCCCGTGATTGATGAATTACATGGAGCAATTTATTTTACCAAGTTGGATCTTCGTTCAAGATATCATCAAATTAGAATGAAGACTGAAGATATTCCAAAAACAGCATTTCGAACTCATGAGGGTAATTATGAATTTTTGGTCATGCCTTTTGGCCTTACCAATGCACCTTCTACATTTCAAGGGTTGATGAATTCCATTTTCAAACCCTTCCTTAGAAAATTTGTGCTAGTATTTTTTGATGATATACTAATCTATAGCAGGTCTTGGAAGGATCATGTCGAACATGTTGACAGGGTGCTCAAACTATTGCAGGAGAAACAATTATATGCAAAAACATCCAAATGTTTCTTTGGAGTACAAGAGGTGGAATATCTGGGTCATATTATATCTCACGAGGGTGTTAAAGTAGACCCTAGAAAAATTAAAGCCATTAAGGAATGGAAAGTCCCCATGACCATAAAGCAGTTACGAGGATTTCTCGGGTTAACAGGGTATTATCGCAAGTTTGTTAAGAATTATGGGAGAATAGCAGCACCTCTAACAACATTATTGAAGAAAGATGCATTTTCATGGACTCCTGAAGCAACTAAGGCCTTCGAACATCTTAAAGAGGCAATGTGCCTAGCACCGACCTTATCTACGCCAGACTTCACAAAACCCTTTATTGTGGAATGTGATGCCTCAGGAAATGGAATTGGTGTTGTTTTAATGCAAGAAGGAAGACCCATTGCTTTTGAAAGTCGTCCAATCAAAGGAAAGTATTTACAGAAACCTATTTATGAGAAGGAAATGTTAGCAATACTCCATGCACTAAAGAAATGGCGAACTTACCTAATGGGAAGACACTTCAAGGTAAAAACTGATCATGATAGTCTTAAACACTTTTTGGAACAAAGACTATCTTCAGAAGAGCAGCAAAAATGGGTCACAAAGATGTTGGGTTATCACTTTGAAATAATCTACAAAAAAGGAAAGCTTAATGTTGTTGCAGATGCACTCTCAAGAAAGAATGAAGAGGTGGAAGCATTGCTTTGTGCCATTTCTATTATCCAACCAGATTGGATAACCGAAGAAAGGGATGAATGGAAGAAGGACGAAGAAGTGTGGACACTCATTCAAAAGTTGCAGCAAGATCCTAGTACATCTGATACATTTAGTTGGAAAAATGATTCCTTATGGTACAAAGATCGCTTATATCTTTGTAATAATTCCCAACTAAAATAAAAGATTCTTTTGGAATTGCACACTTCTCCTTTAGGAGGACACTCAGGATTTTTAAAAACTTACCACAGGGTGAAGAAAGAATTTTTTTGGGATGGCCTTAAATCTGATATTCAAAAGTTTGTGGCGGAATGTTTGGTTTGCCAGCAGAATAAAGTGGAAACAATTAAGACCCCGGGACTTCTACAACCTTTATCCATTCCAAGTCAACGTTGGGAGGAGATTTCAATGGATTTTATCACAGGTTTTCCTAAGTCCGAAGGAAAGAGTGTCATCATGGTGGTAGTTGATAGACTTACCAAGTATGCACACTTTTGTGCATTATCTCATCCATTTAAAGCAAGTACAGTTGCTACTACATTTATGGACACAATTCAAAAGCTACATGGAAACCCAAGGATTATTGTGAGCGACAGAGATCCCATTTTTACTGGAAATTTTTGGACGGAGTTATTTTCTTGTTTGGGTACTCAATTAGCTCATAGCTCATCTTATCATCCTCAATCTAATGGTCAAACCGAGATAGTAAATAAATGTTTGGAAGGATATCTTCGTTGTTTTGTATCTGATAAACAAACACAATGGGTCAAGTGGTTACCTCTCGCTGAATGGTGGTATAACATTTCCTTCCATACTGCAACAAAAATGACCCCATTTATGGCACTTTATGGATATCATCCACCATCCATCACATCATCTTTAAGGGAAAATTCGAAGGTTCAAGCAGTGGAAGATCACATCGAGCATCAGCAAGAAGTTCTCCAACTCTTAAAGGATAACCTGAAATTGGCACAAAATCGAATGAAACAACAGGCAGATCAACATCGTAGCGAGAGAAGTTTTGATGTAGGAGATTGGGTATTTTTACGGCTACAACCATACAAACAAATGTCCCTTAAGCAAGCTAAGAAGGATAATAAATTATCGCCAAAGTACTATGGTCCTTACAAGGTGTTGCAAAAGATTGGTACTATGGCATACAAATTGGAGCTTCCTGCTTCTTCACGAGTGCATCCAATTTTCCATGTTTCATGCTTAAATAATGTTATAGGTGAAAACCTTCCAGTTCAAACAATATTTCCAGAACTTGATGAGGAAGGAAAAATCATATTGGAACCTGAAGCGGTCACGGAAACAAGAACTCGACAGCTACGGAATCGATCAATTTCAGAGTATCTCATCAAGTGGAATAACTTACCCACTGAAGGTTCTACATGGGAGGATGAGAATTTTATATAGAAGCACCCATAGCTACTCAAGCGTTGAGGACAACACTTTTTTGAAGGAGAGGGGCATGTTAGGTCCCTATATTACTAGTATAGTCCCTTATTGTTGTTAGTGTAACCCCCTTATTGTTATTATTGTACTCCTGTAACCCCCATATTGTTATTATTGTGCCCTTAAATTATTATTGTTAGGTCAGCTAGGATTACATTGTGGCCCTGCTAGGATTACGATGTGGCCCCATGGACTCCTATATATAGAAAGGAGGTTTTGTAATTTGTATCATCCAAGAATTGTTATTTCATGTAATGTATTGGAGGTTGCCCCCTCGAAGTGGCTTATTTATAAGGTGTTGATATCTCTTTTCTTCTATTTTTGGAGCTGGTTTCACAAAAATGTACTCATGACGAATAAAATGAACCTCTAATCAACCAGTAACTAGAATATCATTACACACTTGAAACTGTGCACTGGAGATAAAATTGGTTGTGTGAACTTTACCTTGCAACGTGCCGAGAAGTGAGATTGTCACATGGTCAGTGAGGCCCTTTTTCACCTGTTCACCTCAAACTTTCATGGACAATTTATCCATCACTTGGAGGCCAAATGAAAATCTAGAGATACCACCAGAATCAGTGTGTCGAGATCTTCGACCTAACGTTGTTTTTGTAAGCAACTAAGATGGTGAATTCCTGCACAATTTGAGACTAAGTTTTCTTCCTAGGACCATCTTGGTCGTCAAACATAAAGAAAAATTTAACTTGAATTTCAAGGTCCATTTTGGATCACACCTCCAAAAAAAAAAACTTTTGGACCTCCTAGTTTTTTATTACAAACATGATTTTTATTACAACATGCATCAGTATAAAAAAAAACTAGACCCTAGTTACAGACTCAACTAAGGCCTACTGATGCGACAACAATTTACAACACACATTTATACATATGGCATAAAGTCTTCCCAATTACAAGTAGGATATTTTTCTGGAGACTTACGTTTCTCTACTCCATGTTATTTTGTGCCTCTGTTTCTATTGGTATTGGTGTTGTCTCACGACGTAACATCGGAAATTTTCTCTTCGAATGCCCTCTCAGCTTGCATTGTTGACAATCTCTTTCTCTGAAGTTTGTGTTGATCTACCTCTTTCTAGATCTCTCTGAGCTTTGGTTGGATGGTGTTGAGTATTTCTTTGACTAAAGCAAGGCTTTTCTTGGTCGCTTCTTCATCTGCAGAGTGGCATCTTCCTTTTGTCTCTTAACCCTCATAGCACCCACCTTTTTTCTAAATACCTTCTACTTCTAGCATTCTTCTACAAAATTTGAGTTACTCCCATAAAAGGTACATGGATAAATCCTTTTATTAACTTTTAATATAAAGTTTTGCTTCAAGGACTCACCTTCGAAATCACTGCTAGAATGATTTGTCTGCTTACCTTTGCGGTCTTGCAACTTATTTGGCATTAGGTCAGGATGTATAGATCAACCTCAATCTAAAATGTGACCTCTCTTTCTGCATTAGTCACACATCGATTGGTCAAAACCAAAGCCTTCATATTTCGGCCTTTCTTGTATTGCGATCGTCTTGAGTCTGCCCCGGCCTTGCTTGTCAAGGCCTTCACCTTGTTGATAGCCCATTTTGTGCATTAGCTTCATACCCATTCCTCTGATATGTTTTTTGAATGCTCCAATATCTTGATCGTTGACAACCTCGTTCCTCTCCGAGTCTTTTCTTGGTGAGGTTGGTGCATAAAAATATTCCTCATAAGGTGAGGAAAAGTTTCTGATAGCTTCTTCTACCGGCTGTGCTTTTGGAGTCATTGACAGAGATGAATTTCCTTCATCTTCCCTATGAAGAGGCGAGACTTTATTTTTCCCTTAAGTGGATGAACTTTGAACTGATGGATTGTTTATCCTTTGACTCTTTTGCAAAGCTTCAATATTTATCTTGAGTCTTTGCTTATCCTCCCGCAAAGCTTGTACCATTCGTCACAATGCAACATTCTCATGTAGAAGCTGTTCGTTGAACTCTTCAAGTTCTTCAACTGAAGTTGTCTTGAATGTTTACCCATTCTTACACCTGGTAAGTTCCTGCTCTGATACCAAATTATGATTTGAAAATGTGGATTCAGATCGTCTTCTCCACAAGTGAAAGATTATATTGAGTCTTTTAATAAAATGACTTAGTTTAACTGAGTTATTACACTTTAAACATCAAACTAAAATGACGAATAAATAGTAGTAATAAAAGATGCAAACTCAGTAAAAATTTGATGACGGATTTCATCCCCCCTGGACTACGTCTCTAGGTCATCTTCGAATGTGTGATCGTTTGATTAGGAATGCTTCAAAGAGTTTCTTTACATGAGATTTTTCCAAATGAACTATGGTCGCAGGAATTGTTGGTTACTGTATAAAGAAAACCTTCTATCGCATATTTAAAACGCCTATCTTTGTTCCTGAAAAATGCCCAAGGATGGGCAAGAAACACTCAAAAGAGCATCTACAAGAATATACCAAAACTCTGACTCTGAAGCTCCATTAAAATGTAGTCTCTTGAAACTAAAGCACAATTTCCACCCTAGATTTTCTTGCCTCCGTGAAAGATTTCGCCTCTGAAATAGAAAGGAATTTGATAGGCTCTAGAATGCCTCTCTTCTTCTCCTTGCCAAGGTTAGTTACTGTTACCTCCTCTCTATACAAGGCTCACAATTCCTTCTCCTCCTATAATTCTTCACATGAAGCATTTATAAGGCGGACTATAGTAAGTTTAGAATGATTTTTTTTTTAACAAATTAAGAGGTGTCCAAATGAAATGGCTTGGTGTTTGATACATAATATATACATTTTCCAAACTATATCACTAATTCTTTTGGCTCTGACTTCTCTGACAGTGATGACATGGTTACTAACCCCAGAATTTTTCGAGCTGGACTTTGCCAACTCCGCACCTGTGGCTCCTACGGCTCGATGGAATGCTGACTAGACCCCTTGCTGACGGACCTGCAAATATTTATTGAGTATATCTCTAGCGGTTGGCACATAGACTTTGCAAAATCACAAAACTGCAAGGTGATGTTTGCACTGTCATCGGCTAGCAATATATATAGTTGAACATAGGTTAAAAAAAACCCATACTATATAGTTATCTCCACCATTTGTTTTAATTCCCATACCATATAGTCTTCATACCTTAGGTTATGGATTTTTTTTGCTCCATCTTAGACCTTAGTGTATGATATATATATATATATATATATATATATATATATATATATATATATATATTGCGCTTGAAATTAGACCATAGATTTAGTGCCATTTCATATTTTATACCTAGGCATGTTTTACATGTGCACCATGGTATTTCATTTTCTCTTCACCATAGTATTTATCCTTAGGTAAGTTTTTTACATTTAAATAAAATGCACATAATTTATTACATGGAATTTCTCATGGTTTAAAGACCATTTTTTTGCAACTGCATCTTATATTTCTTAATGTACTCATGATGGATAAAATGAACCTCTAATCAACCAGTAACTAGAATCACATCACATGCCTGAAAATGTGCACTGGAGAGAAACTTGGTTGCGTGAACTTGACCTTGAAATGTGTTGATCAGTGATATCGTCACATGGTCAGTGAGGCCCTTTTTCACCTGTTCACCTCAAACTTTGATAGAAAATTTCTCAATCACTTGGAGGCCAAATGAAAACCTAGAGATACCATTGGAATCAATGTGTCAAGCTCTTTGAAATAACATTGTTTTTGTAAGTAACTAAGATGGTGAATTCCTGCACAAGCCGAGACTAATTTTTCTTCCTAGGACCATCTTGGTCATCAGACGTAAAGAAAAATTTAACTTGACTTTCAAGATCCATTTTGGATCACGAAGCCACGTCGAGTTAAATTTAAAGGGGGGCTTGGTTTTGGAGATACACCAACTATCTCTAGATAGATAGGCGAATCATCATAAATCCCTCCCAAGGAAACCCATTTCGTGATCTTCTCGAATTTTTCCATTATAGCCTCATTGATAAGAAAATGATCAAGGCGTCTAGCTAGCATGGCATAGCTCGTTCTCTGATTTAGCCAAGTTGGTTGAAGACATGCCACGTGAATGTTGATCAATTTTTTATCCTCCAATATCTATACAAAGAAATATGAGAGGGAATTGAGCTGAGCATGGTTTCCCCACGATTCTACATGACCTATTTAGAAATTTAAATAACCTCCTAGAATGATATTATCCACTTGCATAAATTATGATCTCATGACATCCTCCCTATAATATTCCAAAAATTTAGACTTCATCTAAATGGAATATTATAGTTTGTTTTATCATTAGGTAGGTGAATAAGTGGGTGGGGAGACTCATAAAACCCATTTAGAAGGAATAATAACACTCCTAATGTGAAAGGGGGAAGAATAAGCAGTTTTATTAAGCACCTTTGTGTCTGAATAGGGATTGGATCATGTTGATTCAGTCAACTTTGACCAAATCAACAACGTTGTCATGGAGGAGTAGTCTTTATGATGAGACAACACAGTTTTAGTGGAGGAAAACTTGCATGAGCTTGGTGGCAAGTATGGATGGCACCCAATGTGAGGAGGATCTCATGCTATATATGGAGGGGATAGCAACCATTATTATTCATGTTTTGGATTATTATTTTGTGTATGGTCTGTTTAGACTACTTGCATTCTTCAACTGTTTAGTTGCAATTGTTGTGCTGTTTAGCACAGGGTGTTCCTGATCGGGAATCCCACCTCTTCCATTGAGGAGCTCTTGGATGAATTTGCACTATACTTCCATAATAAGGCATTTGGCCAAGCTTCAGTCTCATGTACAACGAAGTTATTTTTAGATTTGGGTTGTGTTGCAGGGGTGTAGCAATGGAGGAGAGAAATCTCCAATTTTTGAGCTTATTTTCTAGTGAGGGGACCAGCCCTTCACCTATTGAGTTGATTGGGTGTTTTTGTAGCTGATATATTATTCCTTCAGCCCCATATCAGCACTAATTCCCAGGGAGTGCGTAAGTTAGGCAACAAAAATGCAGTGGGTAACTCAAAAAAGGCCGAAAATCCAAACTTAAAATCTGGCCAAACCATTTATGGATTTTTATGGGTTTTTTAAGTAGAGTCCGTGGTTAAAAGAATGGAGCATTTTGAGCACTCTAACAACATTATGCACATGGTTCTTCTTCATAATAATAATAGTTTCCAGTAGTAGAAGTAGTAGCAGCACACATTTCCAGTGGTTGGTTTCCTTGGTGTATTTAAGCCATCTTGTGGCTTGAGTGCATTCATTTTGGAGCACTATGTAATTTCAATTTATGTTTATATATAATGAGATGGATCAGCTTTTTTCTGCCCATGTTTATGATGTTTTTATGTATTTCGGAATTTTTCCAGTTCTACGTGTTTAATTCTTATTTTACCGTAGTTGGGATTGTGCATATGTTCTATATTCCTGTCTTTTCCATTTTGGAATATTACACTCCTAGAAATCCAATCGCTTGTGACAGGGGCCATATATATTTACAATACGAAGATCCATACCTAATTCTTGTGAATAAATATCTTCCATTAATACTCCCTCCCTCTGCCAAACATTTAAAAGCTTCATGGATCTACCAATAATACATACAACAATGCCACCAAATATTCCTTGAACATATAATGCGTGGAAGGTCCAACGAGGTTGAATAGCTTCGAGAAGCGAGAAAATATGGGAATTGTTCCCAAGAGTCTCTTTTAAAAAAACCACATCTACCTTTTCTAAGTCTAAGAGTCTCCTAAAGGCTAGTTTCATGGCGGGGCTAGCCAACCCTATGTAGTTAAACGAGATCCAATTCATCGGGTAACCAGTTTCAAATTGCCTCTTGCTCTAAGAACCCCTTCAAGTGATAATTATATACCTTCATTGACATCCATGTTAGCCTTATGAATGGATTTTTATATAAAATATTGTCTTCCATGGGCATATTTGGTAATTTTTGGAGGGGAAGACATGCCAAGCCCTCGCCCCATGGAATCATATTATTTTTCCAAAGATCACAGGAAATATCTATGGCTGGAATTGGACTTGGATAAGATATCCCCCCTATAATTCAAAGAGGCCTGATATACTATTGGAATGGTAGGAGAATGGGTCGAGAAATAGGTAGGGATGAAGGCCGAGGCACAATAAATTGAATTTAAATTACTTCGAGATAAATTATACCTAGAGTGTTGATATTGATTAGATACATCCAAAGCATGCATACTATATGGATCAAGAGGATGTAGAGAGGAGACAATAGCCGAAGTGGGGAAAATGTTGTTTCCCAGGCTCTGGTGACCCCTATAGATGAAGGACGAGAGGAGGAGACGTGCTTTGGTTTGTCTAAATCCTATCCTCTTGGCTTGCGAGCCGAAGGATTTTAAGGCATCTAGTTCAATATATTTGAGCTCGAGTCTTTAGGCTTTGGACCAACCCTTCTCTTTTGTCGAGATGCACAAAGATTTGAGCATATGCCATCTTACAAGATTATATAAAGGATTTTTCATAATCGAGGAAAACCCAAAAATCATTCCCAACACTCCTAAGCATATCTTCAATCCATATTTGAATAGGTAACCCAGACAATCTCACCCAAATTGGTCATGCCCCCAACTGTTCTCTCTCTAGATAGAATAGGGGGCACCATCACTCCAACAAAACTGATATCATTTCGATGTGCCAATATTTTGACAAGACCCAAGTAGCATGTTTTGATATATGGAACTAAAAAGTAAACCATCCTCTGTTCATGGTCACCACAGACGCTAATGTTTCCAGAATTTATCCCCATATCTCTGTGACCCACTTCTTCAAACACGATGCTGAGTATTCTCTACCGCAAAACCTTCCGACCAATACACTATTTTTTGTGTCAATGACCTCTTACAACCTAATACCCTCCCCTAATACCAACAACCTTCCTTTTTCTCTAATTGTGCTTTTTTTTCTTCTCTCGCTTCTTTTGTGTTCCCTCATTTAGAGTGCTTAAATCTTGTGACTGTGAATCTAATGGGGAACTGACCCTAACTTCTAACTGTAGACATTCTGAATAATTTACGGGGATACCAGAAAAAAACCATGAGGTTAGAGCAGGTGCATAAATCTCAAGGTCCTAAATTAGGGTTGCAACATCAATGGGATGATTATGTCCACCATATGACACCAAAAAAACCCTAGAGGGACCCAACTTAGAGAAATAAGTTGTCCCTCCCAAGATCCCATCCTCATAGAGGGAGCCCTCATTGCAGTTTACTAATGAACTAGGGTTGAAGCATGTCTCCAAAAATTGTAGAGAGGATGGTGATGGAATCGGGAGGTTAGAATGTGATAGCAAAAAAGGATCCTAAAAAACCCCAAAAATTTGAAGCCCTAGCAGAGTCTGACCAGCTACATAAGTACTAACATAGTCATGAGAACTAGGGCATCCAAAAACCACCTTCGATGAACCATATCCTCCACAACCTGTGAGACTGGTAACCCTACTCCTGCCGATGAGTCCATAATTGTAGGTTGAGGTGGCAACACTATCTAGATCGACACTGATTCATATGGGTCATCTTAATAATCTACAATTTCTTCATCCATCTCAGCATGTGAATCTTGACCTCCATCCATCATATGCCTCCTCGATATCCGATAGACAATCCCCACTCCAAAACCTACCTGTCAAAATCCTAACCTTTGCACTTACTCGGTAATAGTAACTCATGCCTGGAACGAAACTGTTGACGAAGCTGCAATCAGCTAGTGAGGGTTATCCAGACCCTTGCGGGAGATGCATGATCGATACTTCACAAAAAAAAGAGCCATTTTTTAATTTCCTTCTTGCTGAGACGTTATATCGCATGAAGAAATAAGGGAAGGTTAATGAGCCCAGTTTAAATTTTTATGTTATTCAATATTAATTAAAAGGATTTATTTATTATAGAAACACATCAAAAATATATTAGCATAAAATTATTTTAATAAAGGACCATTAAGAATCCCTAAGGGTTAGCTCAACTGGTTGAGTCCCCATCGTTAAAACACCTTTTCTATTGAGAGACCATGGGTTCAGTTCTCTCGACACCCTCGTGGTTAGGCTCTGTGGTTGAGCTGGTAGGAAGTTATCCCTTCCGGTGGATATTCTTGGTACAAATATTTTGTGGACGTAAAAATAACCAATCTTCAAGGTCCGTGAACCACATAGAAAAAAATAAAGGACCATTACAAATAACCCTATTTTATCCAATTTATATGGAATTAATCTAGAAAATATGATCAATATATGGCTAGAAAATTACAAAAAACAAGCTAAAGGTAAAGCTAGGTTTAAGAGTTATCATTTAACCATGGACCACCTTATTATGCTTATGATAATTGCAGAGTAGTGTAATATTAATAAAACCAATCTCCCATGTTGCTTCATTTGTTGAGATTCAACAAGAAATTTTTTGGCACCCATGATCCTAGTGAAAATTAAGCACCTACACTAGGGTGGGGCCCACAGGCTATTTTTAGGTGCATGTCTATTTTTATTATTTAATTTAGATGGGCATTAAAATGTAATCTATTCTCAATGTGGACTTTAAATAGTTAATTGAAGTGGAAAATCATTTAGCTAAGTGAATTTTGAGTTAGAGGTTGGTTGCTGGGACATGCAGAGTAATTCTAGTTGTAACAGAGTTCGAAGTGTGGTGGTGGATGAGTTTGTACAAGTTGTAAATAGTTTAACTCAGTTAAGTGAGTTAAACTCAGTTGTGCTAGTATTAAATTAAAATTAAATTAGTCAGATATCAAGTGAATTAAATATTATTTAATTCACATGCAGAGATCTCACATGCAACTGAGGATTTACTAATATTAGTTGCATGCATGTCAGATCCAGTGGAGACCCGGTTGATTTCTAGGTGAAAGGGAAGTTGACTATCAATTGTGACATTATCCGCTTGCACACATGAAAGAAAACACACATTGGATGTGCCCATGATACTTGCGCAATCAAGTCAGGCAGGATTGCATCAATTCAGGGATTGCATTCAGTAGGGATTTTGCAGTGAAGGCAATCTGTCTAGAGACAGTAAATTGGCTAAGGAATTTGCCAATTTTTGTATGACAGTGCGAGACAATTAGCTGATGTACTCAGGGCTCTTGTGAGAAGAGTTTTGTATGTAATTGTTTCATGATCCATGATTTTATCACCAAATTGATCTTGATTAGCTGCTCATCAATCAACTCAATGTAACTCTTTCAAACCACTTCTAACTGAAGATTAGCCTCTTCAGTTTGAGAGGGCTCTCTCAAGGGGGTTTTATGATTTTGAATAATAGCAGTACTAGATGGGCTAACTCTATGGAATTGTAACTTGTTTTGTATGATTGCAGGTTAAAAAATGCAGCCTTGCTACCATTGGGCTTATGTAGTCAAAAATCAGTAGTCTTAGTGATAGTGGTTCTTCACATGGAAGCTGAGGCATATAGAGGTTTTAAACATAGATAATTCACACATACAACATAGGAAAACACGGTCATTTCACCACTAAAGGAAGTCAGAGCATAATATTATGAATTCTAAGTAATTAGGGATGAAATCTACTGCAAATGATTAAACATAAGATAAAGATCAATAAGACATCAAAAAAATCATGAGAATCTCAGGTCTAGAAGTAGAATGTCACTTTGTATTACTGATAATGGTCAAAAAAATATAAGCAACAATTTTGTGCAAATGTTCTCCAACCCTTTGCTTCTTCGATTTTTTGTCTATAAATAGACATTATTTACAATATGGATGATTTTCCTGGTGGCTAGATCCTCGAATTCTACTATGACACCTTACATAGCTTAAATCAATAACTTAAAATAGAAAACTGGCAGTTATCTTTAAAGAAACCAACTCCTAATAAGACTCTATCTCCAATTTATTACATTCCTTTATCCTATCTGTGAAATAGTTACATGATGGTTACATAATGAATGTCACATGCTTGAAGGACACATGACTAAGTTCACCACCACTTTACATATTTAAAGAACCCTTAAATCTGTGTAGCATAACCCTTCTTTTTAGGAATGGATGACCTTTATCTTCAATGTTGTTTTGACTAATGAATTGTCTTCATTGCACTCCCTTTAGGTCATAAATATCTGCTAATAATGTCCTTTGACATGTTGGAGATATCCAGCGGGCAAAAAATGCATTTAAGATGCTCAAAATTCTTCAACAATTGCTCGCTACAAAAACAAAATAGTTTCGTAGCGAGTTTTAGTAGCATGGGAAAAGTGGCTTTTCCATCCATCTTCTTTACTTCTTTGTTGTTCCATCATCTTTATCATGTCATGACACCTTACAATCATGGATATACCTCCTTAAAACATGTTCAAACTGAGTTTAAAACCAAAAAATCACCTACAGGTTTTTTTGTAGCGTATTTCCGGCTTCAAGCCTGGGGTACACTACGAAAAGTTGCAAAAAAATAGAAATTTCTCCTTTCAAGATTACCTTCAAAAATTTTCTTCCAGCTGCAAAATTTGGGTTCTCTACATGTTATGAAACTCCTAAAACATATTTCATCTTACCTTATCACTACTGTGGTGTTTCCTCCTCATTTACAACTAATGGGCTCCTCTACCACTGTCATTTTCAATCCTTTCTTTTCCAACTCCACATGAAACCATCCTCACAGTGTAAAATACTTTTGGGTGATCATCAAAAGATTTGAATAATTTTCCTTCATGAAACCCCTAGGGATAGCATTTTTCAAGTCAATTTCACTATGTTCTAGTTTGATGAATTCTCTACCTATTCCGCATTGTGACTTTGATGCTTTTAAACCACTGCCTCTCCTCTAGGGATTCCCGTTAAGCCGTTGAAATGTTGTCTGGCGTCACCGTTAGGTTTAGCATTCCCACTTTGAAGTTGTTCTAGTGAAACTTACAAAAAAACTTTGGAAACTGTAGATGACAACTGCAACCTTTAATGTAATTCGTAAGCAAGATGTTCTTCTCAAAATCTCCATGGAAGTTGGGTCTTCATTGAGAAAATTCATGTCCATGGGCTCATACCTCGTGGTAGTTACCACCTTTGTTTGCTTTCTTCCTCGTAGGCATGAGTGGGCTTATATCTTCTCGGCCTCAATTTCTTGATGACACTCCGTAACCTTTAAACTGGCAAAGAACTCGCTTTGACTCGATGAAGAAATTTCCGTAAATCCACTTACATGAAAAGATAAAGCTAAGTATGACAAAAGAATTAGGTAAGGTTTTATGGTTTAAATGACATCTCATGCATTAATCATGACACATGTATGTTAAAAAGGGTAATGATGACCTCTGACATGAACTCGGACATGGATTTGCACACTTGAATTAACCATAACAGACTCGAATGACCTCCACCCTAACTCCTCCAATCATGAACTGAAATTTCATATCTAATTTGACAAGACATGTAAGAAAACAAGTTTTTGTAGTGTAGCCAATTTATTCTTTGACAGTTTCACTGCGAAACTATTAGGCAGTTTCATAGCGAAAATTGTTGTTTTACTGTATAAAATGCTATGAAAAGTTGAAAAACTGACTTAAGTGCCCTTTTTGAATTTAAATTCATACGAAATGAATACTGACACCATATGATGACTAATGGGACATGACATGACCTAAATGGAGGTGGCCTTGAACCTTAGGATAGGTTCAACATGTAAGAAATGAAATTTTCCTATTCCAACTTGAAAGGCTTAAGGAGACCTTATCCTTTTGATAAATGAACTGTATGACCATGTCAAGTAATGTTTCACAATTTTATGAGTGATAACACATGATATAATATACAACAGAATATAGTGGGGTTTTTAGCTGTAAGATTTCCCCGGGAAATTATATGTGTTGTGTGTGATTGATCTTTCTTCATGTTCATGTGATTAGCGATTGTGTTTACAGTTCCACAAAATATTTGTAGAAGCGATTCATTATTTAGATTTATCACATTTTTAGATCAGGTGAATCCAAGATATACGTACATATTGTATAATTTCTACATGGTATCAGAGCACAGGAAATTGCAGAAGTGAAGTAGGAGCTGAGTTTGTGATTGGATAGAATTTGAATTTGCAGAAAGACTTTCTTGGTGCTACAACTGATTCAAGATAAAAATGGCTTTCAATGGCTTGATTTTAGAGTATGCACTCGAGGGCAGCTTGAACTAAATTTCTTGGAAGGATAGGATGGAGGCAGTACTCAAAGACAATGACTTGAAGGAATTCATTGACAATGATGTTCCTAAACCCGCTGTGACAGATGCTGCCAATATTGATGCATGGAAAAAGAAAGTGGCAAAGGTGAGGAGGATCTTGTTGGAGGGAGTACAAGACAAAATTGTCTCAAGCCTCCATGGGAAAGCCACACCACATGCTATGTGGAAGTATTTGACAGATCTATTCCAAAGAAGCAGCGACCATAGAAATTGGCACTCAAAGATAAACTCAGGAAGATCAAGATGGAAAAGGGCGAAACCATTCCAAAGTATCTCACGAAGTTTGTCCAATGACGGGATGAAATAGGGAGTGTGGTAATAACAATCGTTGATGATGATTTGGTGAGTTTTGCTCTCCTAGGACTTCCTAAGAGTTGGTACAATTATGAATACTCTATCAATGGACCGGAAAAATTTCGAGATTGGAAATGACTGTGGTTGGATTTGGTGCAGGAGGAGTTCAGACGGAACACCAGAGATGGCTCTTCATCAAAGAATGATGATGAAGAGGATTGTGCTTTGGCTGCCAAGGTGAAAAGGGGAAGGGGAATAAATTACATTATAAATCTGAGTCTAAAGGCAAGAAGCAGGACATGTCCAAGGTGAAGTGTTTTCACTGTCACGAACATGGGAATTTTGCTACTAACTGTACACAAAAGAAGAAGAACAAAAAGGTTGTTGGATCTGCAGCTGGTGAGGCTCTTGCCTCACAATTTGAGCTTGAATTCTCCTTGATTTCATGCATGGTGTGAAGTGCATTGGGATCGGTGTGGTATTCGGATAGTGGTGTTTCCTTTCACATGACGGGAGATAAGGAAATTTTCAGTGACTTGGAGGAGAAAGATTTCGAGATGCATATTGAGATGGGAGACGACGGACGGTACAGTGCTACCAGGATTGGTACCATTACCTTTCAGAGGGATTCAGGTAAACCATTTCAATTAAAATATGTAATGCATGTTCCAAGTCTGAAGAAAAATTTGGTCTTAGTCGCAATGTTGGAGGACAGAGGCTATGACATTGTTTTTAGTGATGGAAAAGCTTTCCTGCGACATAAACAATAGGTCAAGCCAAGAGGATATGTATTCAATTTAAGAATCTCTACAAAATCTAGGTAGATGGTTGCGCTTCCATGATGGGAAAGGCAGAAAAAGTGGTGAGCTGGGATGAGGAAAAATTATGGCATAGGCGATTGGGCCATCTTCATCATGGAGCCTTGAAATTCATGCAAAAAATATCTACTAGAATTCCAATGGGAACACTTGCTCGGTTATATCAGTGCAAGGGATGCACCATGGGGAAGTATGTAAAGTCCACCTTTCATGAGAAGGGGAACTGTGCTTCGGGGATCCTTGAGAGAGTTCACACAGACGCGTGTGGACCATTCTCGGTTGCTTCAACAGCAAAACATAAGTACTATGTAATATTTGTTGATGACTTTTCTTGTAAATGATGGATCTTCTTCATGCAGAATAAAGATCAAATATTCTCTAAGTTCTGTGAGTTTAAGGCATTGGTGGAGAAAGATTCAAGGAAGCAAGTGAAGGCTCTTAGGAGCAATAATGGTGGAGAATACATACCTAACCAATTGAATAACTTCTGCAGCAAAGAATGAATTCGAAGAGAACTCATAGTGCCTCATAAACCACAACAAAATGGGGTTGCGGAGAGGAAGAATAGAACGATCATGGGTGCAGCACGAGTGATGTTGCATGATCAGGGCCCACCAAAGCATTTGTGGGTGGAATCATGCAAAACTGTGGTTTATGTGAAAAATAGTTGTCCTCATAGAGTACTTGGCATGAGTATGCCTGAAGAGGCTTTCACTGGTAAGAAACCTGATGTTTCACACTTTAATATTTTTGGCTCATATGTTTATGTGCATGTGACCAAGGATGCCACGAAGAATCTGGGATCGACTGCTGAAGTTGGGATTTTTGTGGGGTACACAGAAACACCCCATAATTATCGTGTGTATTTTCCAAACATTAGAATGAATGTTGTGCAACGGGATATAAAATTTGATGAGGGGAAAGCCATGCGGTTGTACCTTGAGAGGGAGCTAGACTTGCATGCAGAGGAGGAATTGTTGGTTCCCAAAGATGAGACTCAAGATGTGGATCAACCACATGAGGAGGTTCATGGCATGGAGGAAGCCACTCATGCAGAGCCATCCATCAGAAATGGCAGAAGGCACACCATAGAAGCTTATACACTGAGACTTGATGTTGCACAGAATGTGGGAGCCCCTACTTCAGAGTGCAGACAAAGAAACTATCCTAACCGATTTACTGGATACATGGCTCTCATGAGCAAATGTATTGTGACTGAACCATCTTACTTTCAGGAAGTAGTGCAATAGCCTACTTGGGTTGATGCAATGGTGGAGGAGTATGAATCCATTGTAAAAAATAATGCATGGGAAATTGTCCCAAGATGGTTGATAAATCAGTGGTAGGTTAAAGATGGATCTACAAGGTAAAGCAAGCTATTGATGGGAGTGTGGAGAAATACAAGGCCAGATTTGTGGCCTGGGGCTTCTCACAGATCGAGAGGATAGATTATGATGAGACCTTTGCACCTATCGCAAGGTACTCTTCCATAAGATCCATCCTTGCACTCTCAACATAGATGGGTTGGTGCATTCATCATATGGATGTAAAAACCTGGTTTCTCAATGGGATCATTGAGGAAGTGGTTTACATAGATCAGCCTTAAGGTTTCAAGATCTTCAACAACAAGTCGCATGTGTGCAGGATCAAAAGTGAGATGTATGGGTTGAAGCAAGCACCCCGTGCTTGGTACACTCGAATAGATAACTATTTCACCGAACCGGGCTTCACCAAAAGTGAAGTAGATGAAAACCTGTACCAAATTGTGGTTGAGTGTAAGCTATTGATAATTTTTCTTTATGTGGATGATTTAATTTGATTGGTGATGAGAAGCTAATACAGTCATGCAAGGAGGATATTGCAAGGGAGTTCGAAATGAAAGATATGGGCCTCCTCCATTATTTCCTTAGATTGGAAATATAGCAGCGATATGGTGAACTTTTTGTGTCTCAAGGCAAGTATGAAAAGGAGACATTGGGTAAGTTTAACATGGAGAGCTCCAAACCCATGGATACTCCTCTTCTAGGAAACTGGAGGAAATATGATGCTACTTCTTGAGAGGTAGTGGATGCTATTTTCTATCGACAGTTAGTGGGTTCACTAATGTATTTAGTGAACATGAGACTGGACATTTGCTATGCGGTTAACTAGCTGAGACAAGCTATGGTTAAGCCTACCAAGATCTTTTGGAAGGTTGGGAAGCATGTCCTGAGATACCTGAGGGGTGCGTTAGAGTATAGTCTATGGTACAGACAAATGGATGGAGTGAAGTTGCATGGCTTCACGGATGCATACTGGGTTGGAAGTCCATTAGACAGAAAGAGCACATCAGGGGGGATCTTTAGCATTGGGTCGACAACAGTTTCTTGGTACCTCAGGAAGCAATTATCCGTGGCACTCAGTTCAGTATAAGTAGAATACATGGAAGCAAGTCAAGTTGCATGTGAGGCTATTTGGATGAGAAATATATTGGTTGGTTTGTTTGGTTCTCAGATGGATCCGACACTGATTCATTGTGATACTCAAAGTTGCATTAAACTCTTGATTAATATTGTTTTTCATGATAGGTCCAAGCATATAGATATCCGGTACCATCATCTTAGATATTATGTGCAGAGGAGAATCATGTTGCTTCAGTACATTCCCACACAATATCAGGATGCAGATATTTTGATGAAGGCGCTCACCAGGAGAAAATTCAAATACCATAGAGACAGGATGAGGGCAAAGGATAATCCCTTCCTTGCTGAGAGGGATTGTTGAGATTCAACAAGAAATTTTTTGGCACCCATGATTCTAGTGAAAATTAAGCACCTACACTAGGGTGGGGCCCACAGGCTATTTTTAGGTGCATCTCTATTTTTATTATCCCTTAATTTATATGGACATTAAACTGTAATATATTCTCAATGTGGACTTGAAATAGTTAACTGAAGTGGAAAAAATTAGTTAGCTAAGTGAATTTCGAGTTAGATATTGGTTGGTGGAACATGTAGATTAATTCTAGTTGTAACAGAGTTTGAAGTGCAGTGGTGCATGAGTTTGTGCAAGTTGTAAATAGTTTAACTCAGTTAAGTGAGTTAAAATCAGTTATGCTAGTTGTAACTTAGGACACAAGTAGTGAGAGATCAAGTGAACTAAATATTATTTAATTCACATGCAATGATATCACATGCAACTGAGGATTTACTAATATTAGCTGAATGCATGTCAGATCCAGTGGAGACCCAGTTGAGTTCTAGGTGAAAGGGAAATTGACTATCAGTTTTGACATTATCCACTTTCACACATGCAATAAAACACACATTGGATGTGCCCATGATACTTGCGCAGTCAAGGAAGGAAATATTGCATCAATTCACGGATTGCATTCAACAGGGATTGCGTAGTGAAGGCAGGTTTTCTGGAGACAGTAAATTAGCTAAGGAATTGGCCAATTTTTGTATGACAGTGTGAGACAATTAGTTGATGTACTGAGGGCTCTTGTGAGAAGATTTTTTTATGTAATTGTTTCATGATCCATGATATAATATACAATAGAAGATAGTGGGGTTTTTAGCTGTAATATTTCCCTGGGAAATTATCTGTGTTGTGTGTGATTGATCTTTCTTCATGTTCATGTGATTAGCAATTGTGTTTTTAATTCCGCAAAATATTTGTAGAAGCGATTTAGTATTTAAATTTAGCACATTGTTAGATCGAGTGAATGCAATATATACATACAAATTGTATAATTTATACATCATTGACTTCAAAAAATAATCTGAGATGGGTCTAGATTTAACCTTTGGAATATATTAGAAGAGCTTTGGGTTTCTTTTAAATTGAGTTTCTACAATAAGGTTGTACAAGAATATTATCACCAATTTTAGGAGCATTGAGGGTTGGTAGAAGAAACTAATTGTAATATAATACTTAAGCAAGGTAGTCCCCTATCTCCTACTCTTTTTTGCATATACATCAACAAGTTAGAAGGTTGCTTGGAAGAAGTAGGATCTATCAACACATCTCTAGTTGGATCTATCGACACATCATCATTCTTATTTATGTTTATTATATTTTTCTTATGGTAAGGACTCCCTATGATATTGACAAGCAAATGGATATTCTTGAGGAATTTTTATTTAATACAAGTATGACTCTTCACATTGACAAAATAAAGTGGGGTGTCAGGTGGGGGAGGGTTTCTCATTAACTCTGAAAGAATGGAAATAGATAGGTATGTTTGGGGACTAGGAAATAAAACGAAAAATCAAGTTGAGGAATATGGTATCTTATTTGGTCTTGTCGTAGCTAAAAAAATAGGGATCAGGGTCATGAAAATCTTAGGGTATTCCATTATCATTATAAAACATATGGTCAACAAGAGTGTTGCTCAGAATAATAAGTTGAATCAAATCATGGAAATAATTAAAGGGCTTAGCCAGAAATTTGAAAAACTACACTTCTACCACATTCTAAGAAGAATTAATTAGTACACATACACCCAAGAAAATCAATATTTTCAAAGAGAAGAGTGTATGAGCAAGGTAAACAGAATTGATAATCGCTACCCTATTCCCTAGTTATGATGTTTGAGAGAAACTGGATATGGGAAAAGGTGCACCCTCTTAATAGGAACAACAACACTTTGAAAGGGAAGGCAAGGAAAAAGTGGAATCTTTTCATCCCTAGGAAAGAGATCATGGCTCTCCTTTTGACCCCCCCCCCCCCCCACTCTAGTCCTTTTTTCCCCTCCTTCATTGGACCCCTTCCTCTCGCTCCTTGTTATGAATAAAATAATACAAATAATGTAAAAAATAAATAATGATTAATTAGCTAATAGTTATTAATGAAGAGGCATGTCTAAATGGGACATGACCCTCCATGAAGAGGCTGTTGCTTAGTATATAAGCATGCCCTTCACTCTCAATTGTATCATCATTCCTCATACATTTTATATATAATAATATTTGTATACTCAATGGATATTTTTAGATTCCAAGTCTTTTGGAGTATTTAACCTGAGGTACGATATTTGTTCGTTCCATTTGGTATCAGACAAAAAAAAAATAAGTTTCTTGACTTAAAGACCACAGTGAAAAAATACTTACACAAATTAAGAAGCTTAAGAAGGAAAATAAGTCGTTAGAAAACAAGGTACAACAACTTATCGAGAAGGAAGCATCAAATGTAGAAGTCTAAGTTGAAGAGAAAGGAATAAATATTGATCTAGTGAATATCACAACTTTGGAGGTAGACAATCCAATTGAAGAAAAGACACATTTAGATGCTGCAATGCATACGATGAAAATCCCAAGTGAAGGTATTGTAACTACTTCAACAACATCTTCATAGTGAAGTAAATCATAGTATTTTCACACACATGATAAGGGAAAGAAAAAACAAAATAACTCCTTATCTGCATCTAAATCACAGGAAAAAACATCGCAATCAATCAATGAATCTGTATCACTCAGAACATGAAAAAAAAAATGTTCTGAAGATTACTTATGTCAATGAAATTCAGTCTTGTGATAACGATTCACACGAAATATCCAGTAACCACAAGATTCTACAAAATATTAATTTAGGATGGTCAGCTCCATTCTCAGTGCGACAATTTTTTTTATCACTTAGATGATCATATCAACTTGTATCAAAAAATATGATTGTCCTGAGACGAGAATACATTCGTAGCAGAAAAAGAGATCAAGTCATTTCATCAACAAGATTTGAGGACAAAGATTTTTTTTTAGGAGGAAAGAAATGTTATGAATAGAATAATATAAATAATGTAAAAAATAAATAATGATTAATTAGCTAATAGTTATTAATGAAGAGGCATGTCTAAATGGAAAATGACCCTCCATGAAAAGGCACGTTCCTAGTATATAAGAAGGCCGCACACTCTCAATTGTATCATCATTCCTCATACATTTTATATATAATAATATTTTCATCCTCAATGGATATTCATATTCCAATTATTTTGGAGTATTTAACCTGAGGTATGAACTTTGTTCGTTCCACTCCCCTTCCCTCTCCTTTTATACCTCACACCCTTTCTCCTCCTCCCCTTTCCCTGGTCCCCTCACCCTCCATCCCCACATCCCTTTTCCTCTTCTCGACCCTCTCATACTCCATCCTCGATCCCACTCACACCTCAGGCTGAAGACACATAAAAAAATGTGTAAGGGGATATGTATGGTAAACTTGTGTGACCGGTGCAATATCGTTAAAGCATATGGTGGCATTAATACAAAATGGTCCATGACACATGGCTTTAGATCAGGTCCAGGCATGGGAATGCTTAGACATCATCCCAAAGTTCAAATCTGTCGCATGATCAACCTAATTAGATTAATGTGATTGACCTCAGAGAAAGGGCCACAATTAATTATGGTGTGTTCATTCAGAAGGCTCAAGCGAGGGGGAATTAATTTTCCCTATCACAATGTCATTTCTTGCAGAGAATAAAACATGGGAGATCGTTGGGACCCTAGAGTTAAGAACTCACTTTCCAACTTCAATTTGTGTTATAAATTAATAATCTATATCATAAGTCTCTGTCGTGAGAAGGTCGAGACCCTACACTCAGGTGGCAGCTAGTTTCATGGCTCTGAGAGAGGTTTAAGTGGGAAATTGTGAAGTTGTAGTTTGGGTATGAGAGGTATGTATGGTCATTGTATTTTGGGGAAATAATATGTTATAATGAATTTGATAAGGTGCATGTTATAAATTTGAAGTTGGGCTTGATTGATATTGGCAATAGGCTCAGTGTGAAGTGTTTCCTACCTTGGATGGTCCTTCTAGCTCTGACCTGGCATTTCGAGTCTGTGGAAATTTTTGGGAACAAAATAACATGTAGCTGGGAATTGGGTGTGGGAATTGGATGAAATTCTGGGGTGAGCGAGAGAAATATTTTGAGAAGTGGATCCTATGATGGTGGAACGCCTGGAAATTTTACCTATGAGTTATGTTTACACCTTGAGAAAGGAAAAATGAACTAAAAAATCTTTTTCTTATATATCAATAAAGAATCACATATAAAAGAGCACTTAAAAATCATGAAACTTAAGCACATAAAGCGAAGAGAAAAGAGAACATAACATGCACGAGATCAAGACACCAAGAATTGATTACGAAGTTTGTCCAATTCAAGCTACGTCTCCAGGCCCTTCACAACAGTGGGGAGCCCTTCATTCAATAAGTGGCATGAAAATAGAATCAGTAAAAGAAAAATTTACATATGAACCCTTGTACCTCCAAGCTAGAATATGGCCGAAAAATGGAGAGCCCAGATGCAAAAACGAAAATAACGATCGAACTCCTATCATTGAGAGGTGTAAAATTTACATAAAATTTGTCTAAAACTGACACTGGCAACTTTTGCACCTCAGGGAATCTTTTTGATGCTCCCTAAAATTCCCTAGGCATGGTTCTGCCCTCAGCTTGATTCGTGGTTCCGCCCTGTACAAGTTCTGCTGGCTTGCCACCCCGAGTGCTCTACAAAACTGCATTTTTATATAAGTTGGACGCAGAAATTCCAAATAGGAATACTGTGGCACATTGGTCGCATTGTCCATCTGAGTTCACAAGTTGGTTGATGGAGGGCACGGGTTCAAAACCCGTCCCTCTCCTTTTTTGAACATGAAAATGCATCGTGTTTTTTTAAAATGAAAATGTATCGGTGGATCAAATATTAGCCGTTGTTAAAAATAGGGGCCTCCGGCCCACGTGCTTTGATGCTTATTGGTGGCGGGTTTCAACGTTCCACTGGACTTAACTTTAGGGTGAGTTCATTGGATGTTTTTTGTTTTAGTAGTAGGCTCAAACAATAATAATGAATCCCTTATGTAACTATGTAAAGAACCGATATAATTAGTTACAATCTCTGGTGAATCTAATGAAATGTCTAAGTTCAATGCTTGTTTTCTAAATTCTTCAGTGAATTTTTGCACATTTTTACCTTTTCCTTGCTTTAGGTGTTGCCATTCCATTAATTCCTTTTCCTTATAGCCCAATGGGTAAAAATAATTTTTCAATGCAGAAATAAAATTTGACCATGAGGAGAGAAGGTTACCAAGATTTTTGTTGCCTTGCAATTTTCTCTCCCACCAAACGAGAGCGGTGCCACCCAGTTGAAGTGATTCCAAATGGATCTTTGCCTCTTCTTTCTTGATTTTTTGAATATGGTAGTAGATCTCAATCTTTCTAATCCAATTTTTGAGCTTTTCTGCATTACATTCTCCAGTATACATAGGAAATTCAAACTTTACATCTAGTTTAAGGAAAGGTTTCTTAGATGTATTCCTATGACGTTTGCGATAATGATGAGAAGAAGAAGAGGAGGTGTCACTAGAAGATGGAGAGGGAGGTGGATATTCTCCACCATCTCCATTATTTACTAATCCGTTATCATCTGTATCTTTCATCTCAAGGTTGATGGTCTTCTCATACTCTGGAAATAGTTTGTCTACTTTATATGCCATTATTATCATTGGAAAATCGGACAAGCAAAAAAGACATTATTAAATTTCAAGCAGAAGGATTTATAGGGCTGAGAAACATTAGAGGATATGAAAAATATAAAAAAAATCTAAGGTCAAGAGGAAAAAATAAAATTGTGCACCAGAGACACAGGAAAAATCCTCTTTGTTCACATTTTTCTTCGATAGGCGCTCTGGTCTGTGTGGATTTCCCTCAAAATGTCACGCGGTCCTGAGAGTAGAGGAAGTCACCATTTGGGACCACTTGAAACACTTCAGGAAATGATCCTCCACTTGAGGCCACCCAAGGACGGTTGCCTAGAGCCACGTTGGGACCTCAAGTGAGCACACAAAGGAATAAAGTGGGCACACAAAGGAATCAACTGTCTCTCTTGGGTCACCATCCACAAGTGTACCAAGAGAGGGAAGAAGGATTTGAATTTTCCTATAAATTTCCACCATGAGAAGAACAAAATGAGAACACATTATTATGCCGGTCAAATTTCCCATGAGAAAACTAACAGTGTGTGATCAAAAGCAACAACATAGTTAGAGGATTCGGTTGTTGGCCATCCAAAAAATTCAATCCCTTAGGAGAAGAGAGAGGCCTTGCAACATCAGCTCAAGGGTAAAAACCTCCTTGCACTGGGTCTTAGAACTCCATAGTTATAAGATCCTTTGGAAAGTATGTAATGTTCTTCCTTTCTTTTACTAATAGCGGTCAATAAGAGGGGATTTTATTCCACCATTTGTGTTAGTATGAATCTTAATCGCAAGTGTACGAAAAAGACCACTTTAGCTGCATATAACAAACATCCCTAATAGCAAATATGGCTGCCAATATATTCAGATCTGCAATTAGGTGATCAAGATAAATGCTGCAAAAATCTAGATCTATGCATTAAAAGACATTAAGCAGTAAATAAAAACAAGATTTACTCCATGCATCCAATAGACAAGACAAGAATATGTTGAATGAATTATATATTAATGGCACCTCGGAGGAAAACATAGAAGGATGTTACCAGTTCTCCTCAATGGGATGGGTTCTTGTAAGTCCTCAGCACTTCAGATCTAAAATTCCTCTCTCTTGATGGTGTAGAAAACCCAGACAAAAATGGAACTCAAGGGGAGCTCACAAGAGAAAAGATACAAAAATATGACAATGATGGTGGATCAAAGTCAGACGAAAAGTATAGATCCAGAGTGATCTTTAGGCAAAAAAAGGTAGTGAATGGATGGAAAAACCTTTCTATTTATAACAAAATATTGAGTTAGTTTAGACATTGGTGCATAGTTAAAATATTATTAACCAAATCAAGATCCAAATTTTATGGAATATTTTATTATATTTGTTGGAGGGAAAAAGAATTTGACTTGGGTCAAATCCATTTATTTGTAAATAATAAACAAATAAATGATTTATTTATTATTTTAAGGATGTGGTTGAGTAATAATCAAATAAATAATGATTTATTTAATTATTAATGGATGATTTAGTCAAATTTAACAAGGAATATTATTTAGATAAGGTTTAAATAATTATTCCTAGAAAATAATAAGATAATAATAATTTATCTAATTAATTTTCCTGTTTTGGGTTAAATATCAGTAGGAATATTAATTAAATTGTTGTTTAACTAATTATTCTTTGAGGAAAATCAAGAAAATGTGGATTTATTTAATATTTCCTCATGGGGTTTCCTATTTAGACCATAAAAAACTTAATAAAGGTGTTTTACTAAGTTACTTTTCATAGTGAAAGCAATTTTACTTAGGGTAATATTGGTCTTACATGGTGTACTTAGGTCCATCTAATAGTAATAGGTTAGATGACCAAAAAATGGTGTAACAGATTGCCCCCCAGCGTGCGAGCGTTAGGAGATAATCGTATGGTGGAAGTACGTTGTAAGAACTCAATCACTAGACACTGAAGGGGAAGTCAAAGAGAGATAAATATAAGGTATACCAAAGCGCTAGAGGACTAGACCCTGAGGAGGCGAGACTTACAGGTGATACAAGTCTCTTTTATGAATGAGTACCTGTGCTATGGGTGGCGGGGGAGGCATACCTATGCCCGCCGAGACAAAGTACAAAGAATAATGTGTCCAATAAACAAGGGACTGAACAATATAGTACACGTTGGCATAAACATGAGCTAGGTAAAAACATGATAATGAATCCCACATACATACTGTGCCTGGGATAACAGCCAGGACTTATACAATAATATCTGAGTACATGAGATAAAAATACAACCCAAATGCCCTTGTAAACAGGAAAGGGCTCTGAAAATATGACTGATACATGCAAAAAAAAAGGCGCTGCAAGCAACTGAGGCTGACATTATCAAATATATGGATCTGCATCAAAGGATGTAATGAAGAGGTCATCCGGGCATGTGGGGGGCTACTTGTAGGGCCACCCCCTCACGAGGACTGAAACATCTCACACACACTTGGGAATCACTGGTATCATCTGCTGCATCACTGAACCATCAAGTATACGGATCTCGATCATGCTAAAAGGAGCTGGAGCTGAGAAATAATAAAGTCAAAGGACCATGATGAATCCCTTTGCCTGATCCGAGGCACCGAACAAAAGTGGAAGCTGGAACTAAGGTACACCGCCCTCTAGACCTGTCTTCTGGAATGAAATGATCTAATGTCGACAGAAGGAGGTCTACCATAGGTGAGGCAATAAGGGATCCTCAACTAAGGCATGAGAGAAAATAGTAGAGAGACTAACAGACTGACACCAGGGATGATGATGAAATGGGGGATACTGAGTAGCAGATGAACAACTTCCCTTGTTAGAGCATAAAGGGCATGGATGACTTGGCAGCGACTGACAAAATATCATGAGGGATAGGGGACAGTGGGACTGAAGGCCATAATGTGCAACACAAGAGTGGAACCAAGCAATGAAGGATGGAGGACTATAGCGTGATACAAAGGGACTCGGGATAGACTCCATGGATGCGATGATGACTCAACTTGGATGCTCTAAACAAGGGTGACTCGATGATGCTGCCACACAGAAAAGCTCCAATGGGGACCATAAAAACATGAGTACAGGATGGTTACACATGACGAAAATATACATGAGCATGGACAAGTATGAAGGCAAAGTGGTACCCCAAGTACAAGTGTTGAAAGTGAAGAAATTCGATTTTGGGGAGTAGTGAAGTGACGCTTCATGGACAAAATGTGTCTTGGTGAAGTATCAAATCACAAAAATCTAACAGATACCCATTTGAGGGGTCGGTGAGAGATTTCCAATGGTGCAGAAAGTTTGTCAAACTGAGCTACGGTTTGGCCGCAGCAAGCGAAAGAAAAATCAGGAGTTTTCTTTTAATAAGGCATTTTCCCTCCAAATTCACTCATTTGCATGTGGCGCTGTGGTGAATATAGAGAGGAGAGAAGGCTCTAACTCTTGCGACGATCGTAGCGGAAAAACCGACCGTTGGAATCGAGATCCGTCAGTTGCAGGTAAGAGGCCTAACCCTACTCTTTTCAATTTAGGTCCCCAGAGCTCAGGAATAGACCCCTGCTCCTCTTCACGGTTGGGTTGCACTTTTTGGGGATAAAACTGCGACCTGGGTAGCAGGTTTTGGGTAGAAAACTACGACCTATCCCAGGATTAAGCGTGAAAAGTGCGACCTGACAGGGAGGGGTTTTTATATGCTGTTTTTTGGCTGAGAACTGGGTTTTTATGTTTGCATATAGTCTTTCCTATCTGTAAACTGACAAATATGATGGTTTTGTGCAGATATTGCAGAATTACAGATCAATTGGAGAGAGAGAGACCTAGGCACATTACGGTCAGAGATATGGAAGGATCAGGGTGTTCTTAGTGCATTGGCCAGGTTTGGGGTTCTAAAGTTTGTGGAGAACCCTTTGATGAGAGCTGGAGAGCCCTTATTGGCTCGGATTGTCAACTATTGGGACTCGGACCATGAGGTCTTTACAGTGCAGGGGCACCAGATCGAGTTGATGGTCCAGGATATATATTTCTTGATTGGTCTCCCATCACTTGGGATGGTATGGAATACTCAGCCAGTGTTACCGCGAGGGCGAAACATCATGGAGTTTGTAGATTTCCATTGTCTTCCAGGTCTCCATGTCAAAGGGATATGGATACCCATCGGGGATCTAGAGAGGTTAGAGACCCATGCTGTGGCTGCAGCAGTGCTATGGATCCTGGGAAACTAGGCACTCCACCACATCACTGGAGGGCAGATGATGCTTGTGGAGAGTGTGTTGAGTGGGACCTACTATGGGTGGGCCTAGATGATGCTGTCATCGTTGAAATGACAGTTGTCGCTATGCAAGCGGTAAGTGAACCATGCCTGTGCATATGGTATAGTTTTGTGCTCGCTCTTCTTTGAGAAGATCCTGACACTTAGACCTTGCATACAACTCCAGGATGGGGGCTCGAGAGAGCCCAGGATGCACCAGTGGTGGCGACTACTGTGTAGAGGAGGAGGTGGGGTAGTCGGACAGGTGTTCCAACCCGAGGTTTTTTGCACATTGGGATCAAATGCCATTGTACATAGATGACTATCCCTATATTGGGATGAGTTATTTTAGGGACCTAGACTTGCCACTGCTGCCTGGTCGAGTATGGGGGCCCGATGGTAAGTGAAAATTTGCTAATATTTTATGTGCATTGTAAATTTTCAGAATATTGTATATGGTACTGATTCTTCCACTTTTGGTATGCAGATACAGCACCGGTAAAACCGGTTGGGTATATGGGACGACCTGCAGTATCAGGAACTGCCGAACCTAGTGGATCAAGAGTGCCACAAAATGAGGATGCATCATCCCTCCTGTAGGACATCCGTCATAGATGTGAGAGGCTTCTGACTGGCGTTTTAGAGCGTGACTGGAAAGACTTAGATGACTAGTACATAGAGCCATGTATTGGTCTTCCCTCTGAATGGCGAGGGGTCATGCGACGCATGGCGATGGTCGGACAGGGGATGCGTGAGCTACAATCTAAAGGAGCAGAGTCATTGGCTCGGGATCCTCCAGATAGTGATTAGTAGTGTAGGGGCAGGTGGTGCCTCGAGTTTTGAGTTTTTGTAACATGCTATGGGCATGTCATATGTGTCAGAGTTGATGGACTATAAAACATTTTATATGACACATATTATGGATATGCATCGTTTTGATGGTTTTATGTTATTGTCTTGTGTTAAATGTGTGTGCTAAATGCCAATCTAGAATATTGTTTGCAATGCTATCTACATAGTGATTTTGTGCTCTAGGTACATGACTGAATCTAATTATTTCAAATTCACGCATCAAAAGCTTCACTCGTAAATATCTTCTAAAAAGGATAGGATTATGCACATGATAGACACCATTCAATTGCATGATAAGAAGCAGGGAATCTAAACGAACATGAAGGTGGAGGATGTGATGTGAAAGGGAATCGGCTAATAAACCTCACACTGCATCATATTCGGCCTAATTATTGGTATTATTACCAATGCATACACCGTTCGAGAGCAAAAGCGAATGAAAGGGGGTAAAGATGGCCCAACTTGTTGAGGCTAGATTCTTGGAGTAGCAACTTGCACCATCGGCAAAACCGATATAAGGTGTGGATGGGAGGTCCATCTGAAAAGTGCCACAAGACAATAAATGGGAGGATGATGAACAATGCTGGCAACCTGAGCGCAAAGTAGAAATCGAACGCACACCGTGAGAGGTTGTGATTTGGGTAGGATGTCTACTACTCACATGCTGACGGTTATGTGGAGTGTGGGAGCTACTGGAGGTGTAGCTTGTGCTCAAGTCGTGAAAGTCACCATAGACATGGATGGTGCCATCCCGCTTATGGGCAGGAAAGATGAAGTCAGGGGTGGACAAGGCTTCCATGATGTCATCATCACAATAGAAGATGGAGTAATGGGAGGAAGGGAGACCACATGACGTGGCGAAGCTACCTGACTCATCATCATGAGAAGAAAGGTTCACATGCGCATCGTCACAGGGGATGACGGAAGAACAAGAAGATAAGGGATCTACCGATGTTGAGCCCAGGGTGATCATTGAAGGGAGGTCAAGTGAAACAACAGGGGAAAGTCCAGAGGAAGCTTCCACTGAGGGTCTCATGGATGATGATAGGTAGAGGATGGTGGCCGCAGGCTCTGTCATCACGACATCAGGAGGGGGAATTTCAATGGGAGCGGGTAAATCCTCAAGCTGGCCCGCAGCATACTGTGCAAGTACAGGAGAGGCGGATTGGTTCTGTTCAACCTCGTACTCCCAAATTATCTCCAAAGAGGCTCGGTAATGCATAAGGCGGGGACAATGGTGGGAATAATGGCCATGGAGATCACACAAAGCATAGGGTTGATTGGTGTGAATAGTCTTAGGGTTCTTGGTTGCAGTTGAGGAAGAAATAGAGGCTTCAGGGACCGTAGAATCAGGGAATGCAACATTAACCATGGGCTTGATATGGGGCAGTTCAAGACAATTATGGGTGGCATGGCTGACGACATCACACAAATCACAAGGCTTTGGAGGTGGAGGAGGAGTAGGGTCAATGAGACAATAGAGCAAGAAATCTTTTAAAGGAAGGCTACAACACATAAAGGAACTCGAAAATGTATCGAAAACATTATTTTAAGGGAGCTACAAAGAGGCCGAATGTTAAATCTCAGATCTAGGATATATCTGTGGGCGAAACATAAGATCCGTTTCATATCTGTAAACTAGAGGACTTATTTACAAGATCCCCTTGGGGTTTTGACCAAATCATGCATTACAAAGAGTAGATCTGAGTTTTAAGTTGCAGATATGAAAAATGCTTCAGGAATTTCTGAAGATGAATTTACATTAAAATAGATCAGATCTAAACAGAACATGGATCAGCAAGCTAATCCATGGATCAACAAAGTGAAAGGCAAAGCCCATCACAAGAGATCTCTCATCAAAAATGGGGCCAAAACACCCTCCCAAGTCTCCACTGAAAATAACGCAGTTCCTCTAAGGAAACTGCGATGTAGCTTAATTAACGGAGTTGGCCTTATGCCAAGATACAATTTTGAAGCTCAAGCAATGGATGCACTCTTCTAGGAGGTTAAATTACACACTCACTGAGAAGATCCATCAATACAGGCTAGATCTAAGTAGATCTATAATTCTACTTGCTGCAGCCTACAAAAGCAAACAAATCCTCACTGGATCTGCGTTGCAGTTGGAAGTAGAGCTTGGCCCAAAGCCTGATAGTGGATCAAATCAGCAAATACTCCCCCAATAATCCTCAAGGGAAGAGGTGAAATCCCTGCATAGGAACTCCAAGTGCTAAGCAGCACAATTCTCCACTAAATAGCAGAGAATAGTATTTGTCTAAACAGACAAGATACTCAGAAATATAAACAATCAACAACCTTCTCTTGTTGCCTTCCCCTACCTTTTATAAGATCAGAGCCTTTGCAAACCCTAAACCACATTGATGAGTTAGCTCCTTTCACATGAGGGGCCTCCTTCTAGAACTGCGTTGTCCCTTCGTGAGGTACATTGAATCTAGACAGCGTTGTAGATTTGGTCAAGATTGACCCAGTCTCATATCTCAAACCCCTTTCACACTTGCAAGTGATTTATTTACATGGCCCTGATTTATCCTTGTTCATATAGGCATTGATTTATTCATTATTTCAGGAGTTTTACATGTCCTCCTTTATTCATTTATTCATGCAATAGAAAGTAAAACAAAAATGTGTATTCCTCTTAGCTCAGGCTAAGTAGGAATATTACAGTCCTCCCCTCCAAAATGTTGCTTGTCCTCAAGCAACTGATAAGGTGAGAGCTGTAGTACTTCCCCTCCTCCATTGATGACATCATCAATGATCAAGTCCTCATCATAAGCCAATTTCTCATCAAGCCAATACATCAGGAATTGTTCCTCTAAGGTCAACATAAGATGTGCATAGTCCATCCCACCAAGAGTGAAAAATTCAACAGAAATAAACATGGCTGGAGAAATGCTTTCTCTAAAACATGTAGCATGACACTCATAGAGAATTTCCAATCCATGTGGTACATAGAAACTGTCCATACTTCCTCCATACAACCCCAAAAACAGTACAACTATATCATCCAAGTATGGAAGCAAAACTACATATATGCAAACAGAAATTTGACCTTGAAGAGGGGGGTCAAATTCCCACATGTGATGCCAGCGCAGTGCACTTCTTGCCTGCATTAGATCAAGGTGTGGTAAGTGGCATTCCCCCCACACATTTTCTGCATAATTTATCTCAACATAGCTGGAGATATCAGATATGATTGGTGCCTTTGGGAAGCACCCATCATGAAAAGGAATCTCCCTTTGCACAACAAGGGAATGGCCAAGTTCAGAATTTCTATTGGCCCTAAAAAAAACTATGAGACCCACATGATCTCTCACCCCATTTAGGAGCCATAGCCTGCAAAAACATGGTAAAATAATGTGACAAATCAGAAAATAGATCTTGCTTAGCATGATCAGATCTTTACCATCATAGTTCTTCATACACATGGAGTTGTGCATGAGCATTTCCCTCCTCTCAAGCAAAGGAAGAACTAGAAGCAAAGGAAGAACTGGCTGAGATGACTCTTGCAAAGTGTCCATTGGCTGCCCCAATCCTCCATAGTTAATTCACTCTTGAAAGTGTTGATGTAGGTCCTCTCTCATCTCCTCCCAATAAAATCTCCTCATGATCAAGGTGTAGATCTTCATGGACTGCATATGGCTGAGAAGGAATTATTTGTGTGTCCTCTGTAGTATCTTCTATTTGAGATCAGAAGCTCTAGACAGGAAGATCCTACCATGAAATTAGATGACTCCCCCTTGGACTAAATAGCCCTATTCTTGCTACAGGTCATCTAGTATCATACCGGTGTGGAAATCTTTGGAATACTCTACAAGCAGTTGAAATTTCCAGTACAAATCCACACTGCTCAACAAATACAGCGCTGATGATACCTCCATGGAAGTGTCTGTCATGCTTCTGACCTCTTCTCTGACATTTTCAATGCCAAAGATGTGTGTTGGAAGGTTTATCCTCCCATTCTCCTCCTCCCACAGCACAGATCTAGAAAAAAGAGAAGGTGATAGTGATACAGTGAGAGGATCCCCCTCACTGTTGATTTGTCCCAAGCCCTCCAACACTGTAGCTTGGTCCCCCATTGCTCCAATCCATGCTGGATCTAGATTTGGAGTAGAAATTTGTGAGGCTTACCCCACTAGACCTGAATCTGGTAGCCTCCCAGGTGGTTTTCCACTAGATAGGAATGTCCCATGCAGAAAGCTCATGAACATTAGTGAATGGATTGTGAGATCCTTGCTTCCATTGCGCAAATCCATCTCTGTTGTTTGTGTGGAAGTGCTAGGTGACGGATAATTATTCATGCCTTGGATCATTTGGGGCTTACTACTCTTCATGTCCAACCACTCCATTTGTAAAGCCTTCCAATCAGTGGTGAACTTCCCCAATGTAATAAACCATTGGACACCCAAAATGATATTGGTGTCTGGTATGTCAACTACAAAAAAGTGATCCACCAAAGTGTAGGACCCCATAGTAACTGAGAGTGATGGAACGTATTGCATGCATTGAATTGTCTTATCTCCTAGGACCAAAACAGAGAATCCTTCAAAATTATCAGTGGGGATTGCTCTCCTCTACACAATATGAGCATCAATAAAGTTGTGGGTTTCCCCAGTGTCAATCAGCACAGATACCCTTTGATTCATGATTTAACCTTGTACTCTTAGGTTCAAGTACTTAGGCACTCCTCTCAAATATGCAAGAGTTCCACCTATTGGAGCAAAGGCTCCATCCCCATCTCCAGATGGTGTCGGATCTCCCTCCACATTATCAACGTTGTGACCCCTCCTCGGTTCATCATATTCATTTTCTTCCTCAAAATCTGAGAAGACCTCTATGTAGTGTGATTTCCCAGCAGCACATCTATGTCTAGGTGCCCATGACTCTTGGAAATTGAAACATAGTCTCTTCTTTCTCAGCTCCCTCCTGAGTTCAATATCAAGATGCTTCTTCAATGAGCTCTCCTTGGAAGGAGAAACTTTCTCTTCCTTCCCTTTAGAAAAGTGAGGGGCCTTGCTCTGGAAATTTGCCTTTGCTTTTGGCAAGGCATCTTGGAGGTCTCTAGCCCTCTCAATGGCATCATGCAAAGTGGTGGGCTTGGTAGATTTAACTAACCCATGCAAAGGTTCATCCAATCCATCCATGAACATGTACACCCTCCTTGTTGCAGACAGATCAGGAACCATAACTGATAATCTCAGAAACTCAGAGATATAAGTTTATGCATTTCCCGATTGCTTTAACTTTGCAAGGCTCATGAAAGGTGCTTCTAGATCCTTTCTGTCAAACCTCTCCACTAGTATTCTAGTGAATTCAGAGTAGGAAGTCACATTGGCATGGCCCAATGTAGACAACCCATGGAACCACCAATTGTGTGCTTCACCATCAAAGTGCAGCGCTGCAATCTTGATGGCTTCACTCTCAGGGACTTTGTTCAACTGAAAGTAGAGATCCAGCTTTTCTACCCATGCCTTGGCAGAACTATTGGGTGACCCATCAAACTTGGGCAAAAATAACCTACCCATAGAGTGATGTCTATCATGATTATGGAAGAACCCACCATCTCTATATTGCTGCCTTGGTCTTCTTTTGTCCTTGAGGTGATAGAACTCTTGGAAACTCAAGTGGTCTCTGAATCTTTGATTCTGAGATTCATATTCCACAAATTAGTCTTCAAGGGATGCTTGCTCTTGTGTTCCTTCACTCTCCACAGCCAAGACGGTAGGCATAGTGGAGCGTTGTGGAGCTTGTGGGGCTTGTGGCTGGTTGACTGGTTGACCAATCCAGTGGTGATACATGTCAGATATTTCCCCAAGATGAAATCTCCTAGGATATTCCCTCATTCTATCCATCTTCATCTCTTTGATCTCGCTAGCAAGATCTTGCATGGCCACCAAAATATTTCTTGCAAACTCTTTTCCTTCTTTATCATTTGTAGTTTCAGGGGCTTTACCCTTGTCTTGCTCACTAGTAGTGTAATCAAAATTCTTGTGAATTTTGTTCTAATACCTCTTCTCCCTCTCAGTAAGAGGTTCATATTCTTCTGAATGCAACATGGCTGTGGTGCTCCAAGGAAAGCACAGGCTGTGCCAAGAAAGAAGCTCTGATACCACTGTAATATTCCAAAATAGGAACAGCACAGTAAGCCTGATGAAATAACGCACTCCTGGGAGATTGATGCACAGAAATGAGTTTACAGCCCTTGGATCCCTTAGATCAGCAGATCTAGGGTCTAGATCCAAAATGGGAGCAAAAACAAATCAAACTAGGTGTGGTAAGCAGATCTCCCACCACCTAGTCTAGCTGAAAAACACCCTACAAGAGGGGCTGCAGCTATCCACAACAAACTGCTTCAGAAATAACGCAGTCTTGGAAAGCATGAGTAGGAGGCCATCAAATAAGGTCAACTTATGAACATACAGTAGCAAATCATAATTACAATGAAGCTCTTTCAATATACAGTAGAATACAGGAGACAATAAAGCAAGAAATTTTCAGAAAAGAAGGCTGCAACACATATATAAACTGCAAAATGGCACAACAGCGTTATTTTAAGGGGCTACAGCAGCTGAAAATTACATCTCAGATCTAGGACAGATCTGTGGACAAAACATCAGATCCATTTCATATCTAGAAACTAGAAATATTTATTTACAAGATCCCCTTGGGGTTTTGACCAAATCATGCATTACAAAGAGTAGATCTGAGCTTTAAGTTGCAGATCTGCAAAATGGCTTCAGGAATTTCTAAATATGAATTTACATTAAAATAGATCAGATCTAAACAGAACATGGATCATAAATCTAATCCATGGATCATCAAAGTGAAAGGCAAAGCCCAGCACCAGAGATCTCTCATCAAAAATGGGGCCAAAACACCCTCCAAAGTCTCCACTGAAAATAATGCAGTTCCTCGAAGGAAACTGCATTGTAGCTTAATTAACAGAGTTTTCCTTATGCCAAGATACAATTTTGAAGCTCAAGCAATGGATGCACTCTTCCAGGAGGTTAAATGACACACTCACTGAGAAGAGCCATCAATACAGGCTAGATCTAAGTAGATCTAGAATTCCACTTGTTGCAGCCTACAAAAGCAACAAAAAAACCCTCAGTGGATCTCTGTTGCAGTTGGAAGTAGAGCTTGGCCCAAAGCCTGATAGTGGATCAAATCAGCAAATCCTCCTCCAAGAATCCTCAAGGGAAGATGTGAAATCCCTGCATAGGAACTCCAAGTGCTAAGCAGCACAATTCTCCACTAAACAGTAGAGAATAGTATTTGTCTAAATAGACAAGATACTCAGAAATATAAACAATCAACAACCTTCTCTTGCTACCTTCCCCTTCCTTTTATGAGATGAGAGCCTTTGCAAACCCTAAACCACCTTGATGATTTAGCTCCTTTCACATGAGGGGCCTCCTTCTAGAACTGCATTGTCTCTTCATGAGGTACATTGAATCTAGACAGCATTGTAGATTTGGTCAAGGTTGACCCAGTCTCATGGCTCAAACCCCTTTCACACCTGCAAGTGATTTATTTACATGGCCTTGATTTATCCTTGTTCATATGGGCATTGATTTATTCATTCTTTTTAGGATTTTTACATGTCCTCCTTTATTCATTTATTCATGCAACAGAAAGTAAAACAAAAATGCATATTTCTCTTAGCTCAGGCTAAGTATGAATATTACAGTCCTCCCCTCCAAAATGTTGCTTGTCCTCAAGCAACTGATAAGGTGAGAGTTGTAGTCCTTCCCCCCCTCCATTGATGACATCATCAATGATCAAGTCCTCGTCATAAGCCAAGTGCTCATCAAGCCAATACATCAAGAATTTTTCCTCCAAGGTCAACATAAGATGTGCATAGTCTATCCCACCAAGAGTGAAAAATTCAACAGAAATAAACATGGCTGGAGAAATGCTTTCTCTAAAACATGTAGCATGACGCTCATAGAGAATTTCCAATCCATGTGGTACATATAAATTGTCCATACTTCCTCCATACAACCCCAAAAACAGTACAACTATATCATCCAAGTATGGAAGCAAAACTACATATATGCAAACAGAAATTTGACCTTGAAGAGGGGGGTCAAATTCCCACATGTGATGCCAGTACAATGCACTTCCTACCTGCATTAGATCAAGGTGTGGCAAGTGGCATTACCCCCACACATTTTCTGCATAAGTTATCTCAACATAGCTGGAGATATCAGATATGTTTGGTGCCTTTTGGAAGCACCCATCATGAAAAGGAATCTCCCTTTGCACAACAAGGGAGGGGCGAAGTTCAGAATTTCTATTGGCCCTCCAAAAAATATGAGACCCACATGATCTCTCACCCCCTTTAGGAGTCATAGCCTACAAAAACATGGTAAAATAATGTGACAAATCAGAAAATAGATCTTTCTTAGCATGATCAGATCCTTTACCATCATAGTTCTTCATACACATGGAGTTGTGCATGATCATTTCCCTCCTCTCAAGAAAAGGAAGAACTAGCTGAGATGACTCTTGCAAAGATTCCATTGGCTGCCCCAATTCTCCATAGTTAATTCACTCTTGAAAGTGCTGATGTAGGTCCTCTCTCATCCCCTCCCAATCAAAGCTCCTCATGATCAAGGTGTAGATCTTCATGGACTGCATATGGCTGAGAAGGAATTCTTTGTGTGCCCTCTATAGTATCTTCTGTTTGAGATCAGAAGCTCTAGAAAGGAAGATCCTACCATGAAATTAGATGACTCCCCCTTGGACTAAATAGCCCTCTTCTAGCTACAAGTCATCTAGTATCATACCGGTGTGGAGATCTTTGGAATACTCTACAAGCAGTTGAAATTTCCAGTACAAATCCACACTGCTCAACAAAGAAAGCGCTGATGATACCTCCATGGAAGTGTCTGTCATGCTATTGATCTCTTCTCTGACATTTCCAATGCCAAAGATGTGTGTTGGAAGGCTTATCCTCCCATTCTCTTCCTCCCACAGTACAGATCTAGAAAAGACAGAAGGTGATAGTGATACAGTGAGAGGATCCCCCTCACTCTTGAGCTTTCCCAAGCCCTCCAATGTTGTAGCTTAGTCCCCCATTACTCCAATCCCTCCTGGATCTAGATTTGGAGCAGCACTTTGTGAGGCTTCCCCCACAAGATCTGAATTATATGGTGGCCTCCCAAGTGGTTTTCCACTAGATAGGAATGTCCCATGCAGAAAGCTCATGAACATTAGCAAAGGGACTGTGAGATCCTTGCTTCCACTGTGCAAATCCATCTCTACTGTTTGTGTGGAAGTGCTAGGTGAGGATAATTATGCATGCCTTCGATCATTTGGGGCTTACCACTCTTCATGTCCACCCACTCCATCTACAAATCCTTCCAATCAGTGGTGACCTTCCCCAATGTAATCAACCATTAGACACCCAAAACGATATTGGTGTCTAGTATGTCAACTACAAAAAAGTGATCCACCAAAGTGTAGGACCCCATAGTAACTGAGAGTGATGGAACATATTTCATGCATTGCATTGTCTTATCTCCTGGGACCAAAACAGAGAATCCTTCAAAAGTATCAGTGGGGATTTCTCTCCTCTGCACAAGATGAGCATCAATAAAGTTGTGGGTTGCCCCACTTTCAATCAGCACAGATACCCTATGATTCATAATTGAACCTTGTACTCTTAGGGTCAAGTACTTAATCACTCCTCTCAAAGACACAAGAGTTCCACCTATTGGAGCAAAGGCTCCATCCCCATCTCCAGATGGTGTTGGATCTCCCTCCACATTATCAGCGTTGTGACCCCTCCTTGGTTCATCATCTTCATCTTCTTCCTCAAAATCTGAGAAGACCTCTATGTAGTGTGCTTTCCCAGCAGCACATCTATGTCCAAGTGCCCATGACTCTTGGCAAGTGAAACATAGTCTCTTCTTTCTCAGCTCCCTCCTAAGTTCAATATCAAGAGGCTTCTTCAATGAGATCTCCTTGGAAGGAGCAACTTTCTCTTCCTTCGCTTTAGAAAAGTGAGGGGCCTTGCTCTGGAAAGTTTCCTTTGCTTTTGGCAAGGCATCTTGTAGGTCTCTATCCCTCTCAATGGCATCATGCAAAGTGGTGGGCTTGGTAGATTTAACCAACCCAGGCAAAGGTTCATCCAAGCCATCGATGAACATGTACACCCTCCTTGTTGCAGATAGATCAGGAACCATAACTAATAATCTCATAAACTCAGAGATATAAGTTTATGCATTTCCCGATTGCTTTAATTTTGCAAGGCTCATGAAAGGTGCTGCTAGATCCTTTCTATCAAACCTCTCCACTAGTCTTCTAGTGAATTAAGAGTAGGCAGTCACATTGGCATGGCCCAATGTAGACAACCCATGGAACCACCAATTGTGTGATTCACCATCAAAGTGCAGCGCTACAATCTTGATGGCTTCACTCTCAGGGACTTTGTTCAACTGAAAGTAGATGTCCAGATTTTCTACCCATGCCTTGGCAGAACTACTGGGTGACCCATCAAACTTAGGCAAAAATAACCTGCCCATAGAGTGATGTCTATCATGATTATGGAAGAACCCACCATCTCTATACTGCTGCCTTGGCCTTCTTCTGTCCTTGAGGGGACAGAACTCTTGGAAACTCAAGTGGTCTCTGAATATCTGATTCTAAGATTCATATTCCACAAATTATTCTTCAAGGGATGCTTTCTCTTGTGTTCCTTCATTCTCCACAGCCAAGAAGGTAGGCATAGTGGAGTGTTTTGGAGCTTGTGGGGCTTGTGGTTGGTTGACTGGTTGACCAATCCAGTGGTGAGACATGTTAGAGCTTTCCCCAGGATGAAATCTCCCAGGAGATTCCCTCATTCTATCTATCCTCATCTCTTTGATCTCTCTAGCAAGATCTTGCATGGCCACCAAAAGAGTTCTTGCAAACTCTTTTCCTTCTTTATCATTTGCATTTTCAGGGTCTTTACCCTTGTCTTGCTCATCAGTAGTGTAATCAAAATTCTTGTGAATTCTGTTCTGATACCTCTTCTCCCTCTCAGTAAAAGTTTCATCTTCTTTTGAATGAAACATGGCTGTGGTGCTCCAAGGAAAGCACAGGCTGTGCCAAGAAAGGAGCTTTGATACCACTGTAATATTCCAAAATAGGAACAGCACAGTAAGCCTGCTGAAATAACGTACCCCTGGGAGATTGATGCACAGAAATGATTTTACAGCCCTTGGATCCCTTAGATCAGCAGATCTGGGGTCTAGATCCAAAAGGGGAGCAAAAACAAATCAAACTAGGTGTGGTAAACAGATCTCCCACCACCTAGTCTAGCTGAAAAACACCCTACAAGAAGGGATACAGCTATGCACAACAAACTGCTTCAGAAATAACACAGTCTTGGAAAGCATGAGTAGGAGGCCATCAAATAAGGTCAAATTATGAACATACAGCAGCAAATCATAATTACAATGAAGCTCTTTCAATATACAGTAGAATACAGGAGACAATAGAGCAAGAAATCTTCAGAAAAGAAGGTTGCAACACATATATAAATTGAAAAATGGCTCAACAGCATTATTTTAAGGAGTTGCAGTAGCTGAACATTACATCTTAGATCTAGGACAGATATGTGGACAAAACATCAGTTCCATTTCAGATCTGGAAACTAGAAAGACTTATTTACAAGATCCCCTTGGGGTTTTGACCAAATCATGCATTACAAAGAGTAGATCTGAGTTTTAAGTTACAGATCTGAAAAATGCTTCAGGAATTTCTGAATATGACTTTACATTAAAATAGATCAAATCTAAACAAAACATGTATCAACAAGCTAATCCATGGATCACCAAAGTGAAAGGCAAAGCCCATAACCAGAGATCTCTCATCAAAAATGGGGCCAAAACACCCTCCAAAGTCTCCACTGAAAATAACGCAGTTCCTCCAAGGAAACTACGTTGTAGCTTAATTAACAAAGTTGGCCTTATGCCAAGATAAAATTTTGAAGCTCAAGCAATGGATGCACTCTTCCAGGAGGTTAAATGACACACTCACTAAGAAGAGCCATAAATACAGGCTAGATCTAAGTAGATCTAGAATTCCACTTGCTGCAGCCTACAAAAGCAAACAAACCCTCACTGGATCTGCGTTGCAGTTGGAAGTAGAGCTTGGCCCAAAGCCTGATATTGGATCAAATCAGAAAATACTCCTCCAAGGATCCTCAAGGGAAGAGGTGAAATCCCTACATAGGAACTCCAAGTGCTAAGCAGCACAATTCTCCATTAAACAGCAGATAATTGTATTTGTCTAAATAGACAAGATACTCAGAAATATAAACAATCAAAAACCTTCTATTGCTACCTTCCCCTTCCTTTTATAATATGATAGCCTTTGCAAACCCTAAACCACCTTGATGAGTTAGCTCCTTTCACATGAGGGGCCTCCTTCTAGAACTACGTTGTCCCTTCATGAGGTACATTGAATCTAGACATCATTGTAGATTTGGTCAAGGTTGACCCAGTCTCATGGCTCAAACCCCTTTCACACCTGCAAGTGATTTATTTACATGGCCCTGATTTATCCTTGTTCATATGGGCATTGATTTATTCATTCTTTCCAGGAGTTTTACATGTCCTCCTTTATTCATTTATTCATGCAACAGAAAGTAAAACAAAAATGCATATTCCTCTTAGCTCAAGCTAAGGAGGAATATTACAGCTTGCATATGTGGTTCCTTTGGTGTTGATTGAAATATTGCAACCATTCCAATTGCCTGCATAATGTATGGTCTCAAATTTTTCAAGTATATTAAACTCCGAGTCATAGATCTTTAAAGTGTTAAATTGACTTCAATAGATTCATCATCCTTTCTTACCTTGCATCTGGTAATCATAGGGGTACTTACTGATGCACATTATTCTATTCTGAATCACTTGAGCATTTTCTTGAGGTACTTTATTTAGCCAATTAATATTCCCTCATTGATTTGAGAAACATGTAGTCTAAGGAAGAAGTATAATTCTCCAATCATTGATATTTCAACTTCCTTTTCCATTTATTAAGAAAATCCATGACTCATATTATCGTTATTGCTTCCAACAATGAGATCATCCACATATACAAGTGTAATTAATAAGTTTTCCTTTTCCACCCTAATGTATATATTGTTGTCAATTTCCCCTCTTTTGTAACCTTGTTTTTGAAGATACTGGTCCAGCCAACGTACCAACCTCTTGGAACTTGTTTTAACCGATAAATAGATTTCTTCAATTTGCATGTAGTCTTTATTTTTAGACAAGTCAATGCCTTCTAGTTGTTCAATGTATACCTCTTCATTTAAATTTCCATTTAGAAATGATGATTTGACATCCATATGATAAAATTTGAAGCCTTTCGAACATGAAAATGCTAGGAACATTCTTATTGCTTCTAATCTGGAAATTGTAGCAAAAGGTGCTTCAAAGGAAATTCCTTCAAATTGTGCATAGCCCTTCCAAACAAGTCCTGCCTTATTTCTAATAAATTTTCCTTCTTCATTCATCTTTTTCTTGAATACCCACTTAGTCTCAATCAAATTTTTATCTTTGGTCATCGTACAAGTTCCCAGGTTCCATTTTTTTCAATCTGTTTCAATTCCTCTTCCATGGAATTCACCAAAACCTTACTATCCTTACTATATTATGCAAAATCCTTTGGATCTATTTTGGATAGGAAAGAAAAATAATAATTTTCCTAGTGTATTGGTCATTCTTCTTTGGTTTTGTATCTTTGCATCAACATCTCCAATGATTTGGTTCTTTGGGTGATGTTTTTCCACAAATTTGGAAGTTATTTTGGATGGAGATTGTGCTTTTTCTTCTTGTTATTCCTTTGTAGTAATCTCTTCTTGGTCCACATAAATGGAATCTTCTAAATTCTCACTTGTTTTCTCTACTTATTTCTTTGGCCATGCTTCATCTATTCTTATATTAATACCTTCCACAAATTTTCATAGCCTTTTATTGTAGCATTTTTAAACTTTACTTCTTGTTAAGTATTCAAGGAAGATTCCCTTAACTACTCTAGAATCAAATTTGCCCAAATTATCATTATTTATCTTCATGAAACATTTTATCCCAATAATTCTGAAATATTTAACTGAAATTGGCCTTACTTTCCATAGTTCATATGGTGTCTTGTCATTATTAACTTAGAGATTCCCTCTTTTCAATATGTACATTGTTGCATCAATTACTTCTTTCCAGAAAAATTCTAGTAATTTTACCTCTAACAAGATGGTTCTTGATTTTTCTTGCACTTATATGTTATTTTTTTCTACGACTCCATTCTATTGTGGAGTTCTTGCAACTGAAATTTGTCTCTTGATTCCAAACTTCTCACATAATTCATTAAAATCAATTGAGGTAAATTCACCTCCTTTATCTGATCTTAGACATTGTATTCTTAGATCAGTTTCATTTTCAACTAAAGCTTTAAATAAATGAACGTATATAGTGTTGTTTATTTTTCTTTAAGAAATGAAACCCAAACCATTCTAGTATAATCATCAATGAACAGCATATACCTTTCACATTGCAGGGTTGGTGTTCTTGTTGTTGAATTTTGTAGCTATGGTTAGTCTTCATAATTAATAGTTTATCCCTTGAAATGCACATAATGAAAAATGTAAGACATGTTCTTCATGTCATTTTCAAAATAAAAATATAGGACATGTTCTCAGATGTCGATTGCAAAAGAGAAAAAAAAAATCTAAAAGTTACAATTTTTGCTCCAAATGATAAGTTGGCCCTCCAAAACATGAAGTCGGCTTGAGTGGAAGGACACACATATTCGTGATATTGAAATGCATATATATATTCCATTCATCCTTCTCCGGGAGATAAGAATATGAATCACCTCTAAGGTATAATTTGGACCATCTGAGGTTGATAATAAGAAAAATCTAAGGCATACCATGAGTAGCAGGACTGATATTATTTGGCACAGTAGGAGGTTGAAATTTGGCCCTAGTAGATCAGACCAAACCAAGCTCATTGGGAAGAAATTTGACTTGTCTAAAGGGAATTTTGAGAACGTTTGATGAGAGTTGTGTTTCTAGTAATTTTGACTTAGATGTATCTCTTGTTGAACTAAAGAATTTCTCTAAGGAAAAGGTTGTTGAGTTTTTCCCCCATGTGGTTTTTCCCAGGGTAAAATGTTTGTGTCTCTTGTTTGGTTCTCTCTTTATGATCCTACTGAAATTTTGTTTATATTGTTGAGATATTTTATGTAATATATCTATGATGAATATGAATGTAAGAAAATATTAACTTAAGCAATCATAAGAAGTTCTTATCAGTTTAGAAGATTCCTTAAAAACATCATGGTATCAAAGCCATGGGTGAGAGAGAAACCTATATAGAATACGATCTATTTCAAGTTATCTTCTAAGGCTTATTCTATATATTTCCCTTTTTCTTTAGCCCTAAAATATATGCATTCTATGTGTCTAATGATCCATGTTCTATTTTGAAGACAAATGCTTTTTGAGCTAAATAATAAGGGTCAAAGTCTTAGTCTTCTCACGCAAACTAAATAACTGCAAGAAGGTCGAAGCTTCATCTCCTGTTGAAAATTGTACTCCTTTCTTATGAAGTCGAGATTAATTTTGAGGTTCACCTTAGATTGTAATAATATTCTAAGAAGTTTTAAAATATTCAGAATTACTGTAGTAGGCCGAGAAGGCCTCAGAATCTATCACAGTAGGCCAAGAGGCCTCATACATGGCCTCAAAACATCTGAGGTATCTCATAACAGAATACCTCAGTCAATAATCCAACATAAAAATGTATTATTGTGCATGAAACTTGCCTCTAATCCTTAGGCTATAGAAATCACTATACATCCAGAAAAGACTTGACTGATGTGTCAATGAATGGTTTATTTCATGATATTATAAAACATGTTATTTTATTGGTTGAAGTTCAATAAATTCGAATGGATGGACAGTGATATTATTGTGGATTATTTGTGAAGGATAATTCCATAAATGTTGAAGGTCGAATGATTCCCTTCACCTATTTTTGTAAGATAAGAACTAACTCGAGAAAGAAATTAAAGAGTTATTACAAGCATGAAGGAAACATATGGTGCATATATGCTATCGCAGTCAAAGAGATAGTAAGTATGAATGAACACTTACTTGTCGCGATGAATGTGGAAGATATACCCGTTTATCCATGGAAAGTAAATTTTTTATTTCAAGAATAATGCCTCCTTTGATATGAATTCAAAAGCTATCATGTTGTTGCAGAGATCTAAGCCTCTTGTCAAATGATTTGATTATACTGGTGTCATTTCTTGATTTTTTAATCCAAAAAGGTTACTCAGAGTGTCATTTCTTGATTTTTTAATCCAAAAAGGTTACTCAAAATCAGTAGAATTCCATAAATACATCTTATGATATTTCATGAAGCCCTTTGACATAACATTTGAAAGGAAATTCATAAGTCTCTCATCAATTTTTGACACCAAATCCTCTTGAGAAGATCTGAATTTATCTTTGTAAAATACAGAATTATTGCTACCATTGACTCAGTTTGGAATGGAACAATATTAAGAATTCATAATTAAAAATAATTTCTTGAAGTTACTTGATATTGAAGACACCTATTTCAATTTTTTGAATAGATAATACTTAGACTGAAGCAGACCAAGGATATTTATAAGTATGAGCTCAAAATAAGTTGTTTGTGCACCCATTGCTATGTGGGATAAACCAAATGTGTGTTCTATACATTTGTACTAAAAATGATTGGAATACTAAGGACATAGTGAATTGAACGTACTTGTGTAAGATATATATTTAAGAATAGAAATGGTGATGAGATCTAAAACTATAAATACATATACCTTACACTACAATGAAAATATCGTGTATGATTGAATAAGGGATTTTAGTATTGTGTTGCACTATTGTGATTATGATTGTGCCATTACTTATATGGAAGAACTTTAGAAATATGAGAAAACATCTCTAAAGTTCCTCCCTGAGCCAGAGGAAGTTCAAAAAGTCACTTGCAAGCAATATTGTCATAGGGTTGCATGAGCCAAGAAAAATTTATTCAACCTTTGAGAAACTTGGTTATTAATTTTGAAGCAAATCCATTGAAGTCTCTTGTTAAGGTGGAATGCATTTTGAATACACTTATTTCAAGTGTCGTGAATTGATAGGATATTTTGATGATTTGAATTTAAATCATAATCAAGGGTTGAGTTCAGTTCTTAAGGCATGATCTAATTATTGTTGCTACAATAAGAAGGTTGACTTACCTAGAAGGACCTAACTTGCACAACTCACAATATGTTGGTGTATTTTAATATTATATACCTATTAAAAGTTGTAAAATCTATTGGACCTACAAAATATGAGTATTATAAAAACTAGGGTTTGTAAATCCTATAAGACTAGAAGTCTTGGATGTGAAATCCCTAGGGTTTGTGGATAAAACCCAATAGCTAGATCTAGATCAACTTTTCTGCAAAAATAAAAACCCTAGCTCATGCAAGGTATTTGATGATGAAGACAAGGATGACAAGGCCAATTTATGCAAGATGGAAAGGATCTACAGCGAGTCAACAAATCCCTTCAATTGATCAAAATATAAGTATTTTTTTTTCTAAATATGGCTACTTCTATTATATAATACAAAAGGAAAGAGATACATTCATCAACCAAACCGGAATTGCTGCGTTAGCCAATTCTGGTGGGGAATAGGAATTTCAAAAAAAGAAAAAATGGGGTTGCCCCGGGAGGGGCAACCAGCCCAAAAAACCAATCCATGTAGCAAGGATATTGTTTCCCTTGTGGGGAAACTAGCGTTGAACAAAATTATGCAGCGTGGAAAGTAACAAGACAAGAGAACTAGAACATAACAAGAAAAACCATGACAAGTGGGAAGCATGACATTATGCTTGTTGTTTCTTATCATTCTGCAAAGGTTGGGGAGGCTTCTCTTCCTCGATGAAACACATGTATTCAGAGATGTTGTCCTCGTGCTTGGACAACTAGGGGTCCAACTCCGGATTGGAGGTCAAGCAGGCACCTGTCTCTGAGTCTTTGCCACCCTCATCAAAGTTGTTGCTTATGTTATCACTAGGGTTTTCACAGAAGTTATGTAAGAGGAAAGTATGCAGGGTAACCACAAACCAACCTTTTAGATCAGAATCTAGCCAATCTGCATCCAGAGAGGGCTCTCTCTTTATAATTTATCTTTGTTCTTAGAAGGTTTTAGGCTAGGTATAGATCCAAGAGTTTGTTTGAAAATTGGTGGAATCCACAAACTAAGGGCAAGGTTGAAAGTTTTCAGTCCATTGGGCTATGGAGTCAAAGGATGGCTTTACTGGATTTCTATTCTACGCACAAGATGGCTTTACAGGGCAAGATAGCTAGACAGAGAACAATCCTTAAAAATTTAGAGTGGATGGGATGATTTTGAAGGGATGAAAGGCAGCTAAGAATATTTCACCATGTTCAAAAGAAAGAAATGAGATGACTACAAACAAAAAGCAATGAAGAATTCTTTATTATAGTAATCAAGAATGTTTAAATTAGCAAAGCAAGAGCATTTAAGAATTCATGCTTATAACCAATTTAGAGGAAAACATTAAGAACAATCACATCTGAAATCAGAGTACAATTAAGTAAATTATGATTCAATCCTTTATGTAAATTATTCAGAAATGGACATAATGATATTATAAACTGATATAAAATTTAAGACAAAGAGTAGAAAGACTTATTGAACTGCAGTCCAACACATGAATCCTGCAAAAAGTCCTGAAGCTTCAAATCGTCATCCAGTAAGCCACGAATAAACTTCTCAAAAATGCTTTTATTCCGAAAATCTCAATGTTACAGCAAAGTCAATACTTCCTTTGAGGGTTTATTTATACAAGAAAATCTTGAAAAAATCTCACACTAACCTAGCCAATAATCTAGGGTGACTAAGGAGTAATTTACAAATAAACAGGAGACAAATGGTCTCGTGGATAGAATAATAGGTAACTGCTGATGTGTTGTTTCCTTTCTTTATGGATGTGCTGGAGGTAAGTGCTGAAAAAGGGCTTGTTGCTGTCTTCTGGAGTAATTTCTTTGCTTGTTTGATACTCTTTGTCTTTACGGATACTCTTTAACTTGTGTAACTGATACTCTTTCATCTGTACTCATTTTTACCATTTACCTGATAGTAAAGATAAAATTCTCATCCTGAAAATAACTTTTATAGAATTTCCAATAAGTCTTTCCACCATGAATCGTCTGGTATCACAGTCCTTTTGAGTTTTCTCAATGTCTCATCTGCTTCTGTGAGTTTGTAAAAGGTGGGCTCATTAGGAAATAGATACTTTATTTCATGTTCCAAATGAAATAAATTCCTCACTCTATCATAGATATTTCTCCATGTTGGTAATGTTGATTGTGGTAAACTAGGAGAACAAGCAGCTGTATTTTGAGAATGAGCATTTATTTTCTTTACATAGGTTTCCAAGTCCATTATTTGATCCTCTGAGAGCATAGGACTTGGTAACCCACTGTCCAACAAAGCTTGAAATTTTTCTCTGAAAATATTGATATCAACCAAAATATCTGTGCACTTCCTTTCTAAATTCTGCATGAAAGTTCTTTTGATGAAAACTCTCTTTATTTCCAAAACTGTGCCGGTCCTGTCCTCAATCCCTAAAACTGCAAGCTGTTGCTTTGTCCGGGTGTTCAAAAATTGAATAAGCTGATTGGCCTGCTCAAGCCTGCCTCTTAATTCATTTCTGGTTCTGTTTATTTCTTCTTGGGCTATTTTAACGAAATCATTTTGTTCAAAAATAGCTTGAATAGAGGGCCAAATACCCTTTATTAACTCAATGATACTACCCCAAAGAATTTCATTTATTTCCTTTAAAGGATTTTCTAATGAAAGATCTTTTTCCAAAGCCTGAACCAATTTTTCTAACCTTTTTATTTCCCTGGTGTTATCAGCAACTGTCTTCTTAGATGTATCATATTTTTCCTCCAATTTTACTAATTGCAATTTCGTGGTTTGAAGTTCTGTGACCCTTAGTTGTAGACTTTCCATTTGTTTTATTAATTCATCAGAACTCAAACCAGAAGTGTTTGCCTGGGGTGGCTGTGTTTGCTGACCTGTTGTTGTAGTACCTATGGTTGATGTCTGCCTGATAGTTTCCTGTTCCTACAAAGCTTGTTCCAATTCCTTCTTCGTTTCACTTAGTCGCTCAGTCATATTTAGGAGCAACTCCATTATTTCTTCCTGTGAATTCCCCTTTAGAACTTCTTGGGTCTGAGGGTGCCTTGAGGCTGGTAATTTTAGCTGATTTCTCAGTGCAGCTATGTCATCATCTTTCTTCTTTATTAATGCCTCAATACTTTTAATGTCTTTGGGGTTGTGACCCAAACCAATGATTATGTCTTCTAAAGACTTTATTCTATTATCTTTGGCCTGTGAAGAGGCCTTCTCAATTTGCAATTGTGCAGTTGTGTTATTCAAAGAATCCCGCAGCGTTATAGCTGCCATGGCCTTATTGGTAAGAGTAGAATAGACCATTTCCCCAGTTTTTCTGTGTAGCTCTATCTGGTCCAGAGGATGGATATATTTTGCCAAAACTTCAAAATTTGTTCTGATGTAATCAGCTGCTGAAGTGGGCTTTGGCACCTTTGTCTTGAAGTGGCTCATCAGCATTTTGCCTTGTGAAAGGTCAAACGCTGACATTAGCCTTTCTTGATTATGGGGAGCCATCTTCATATACTGATCATATACCTTCATTTTCAATGGATCATTCTTTGTTTTAATATTAATGAAGGTTCTTTTAATATCTCCAGTGTCTGTCTTTGGCGGTCTGAAAGAAGATACCTCGGTGCTTAATTGCTTTTGTATCCCTTTCTGGCTTATGTTTGTTTCACTTGCTGTGCCAGTTTGCTGACTATCTTCCCTTCCATCATCAAATACTTCATCTATAATTTCCACATCTGGAGGTGGATTTGGTTTCTGTTTCTTGACCTGATGTACCTGTGAGGTTTCTTTTGGAGTGGTGTTTGAAACCAGCCTTTTCTTTCCTATTTCCACATTTGATGGAGTCTGTAACTCTGGAACCTGTGGATGCTGTACCTGAATGGGAGAAACCTGTGATTGTTCAAGTGCTTTGGAAGTTTGTGGTTTCTCTGCCATGACCAAAGTTTCAATAACCTGGATTGCAGGTTCTTTTCCTTTGCCCTTTGATTCTGCTGCAACTGATGAACTGCTTTCCTGTAATGTGTGCTGTAGAGTTGCTGCTGAAGAAGTGCCAATGTAGGGTACCTGCACTTGACCACAAGATTCTAGGTCATACTTCTTCTCGATATCTTTCATAATTTTGTTCATTTTGTCAGCTTCACTTTCTTCCTCAACAAGTGTTCCTTCAACCCATTCATCTTGATTGGCATATTGTTCTAGTTCAGGAATCTTGTGGTGTATATAAGAGGATGATTTGTTCTTTAATCTCTTTTCACAAATAAAACCAAATGGGTCATAAGGAACCCAACGGAAAGTTCTTTGGAACTTGCCTTGTAATATATTTTCTGCCTCTCGCTCGGCCTCCCTGGAGTTGCAGATGAAAGGACCTAATTGACTTTTGATCCTTAGTTGGGATTTTTTCTTCACACTACAAAAATGGATCACATATGAATTATTCATTTGCCTGAAATATTCCAAGGCAAAAATCCTCATGGGCACATATCTTGGTAACTTGAATGGATGTAATTCACATCCATAAATTCTGATGACTGTATGGTTTTGGTATAAATACCAATCTCCAACTTTATAAGTCCTTGAGAGTTGCAAGGTCTTCCTTATTTCATTACTGAGTCTTGGGGGAGGAATCCCTGTCAACAATGTAGTTGCAGGATATACAAAAAGATCTATAAACTCATAATAGGAATAGGGAGACTCATAAGAATGAATTATGGGAGACCAAAATATAACTGACCTTGGGTTTCCCTTGGCATCAAGTTTTTGAACAGGGAAAGGGAACCTTTCTGACTGATAGTAGATAATGAGATGATAGATGACTGAGGAATATTTAAAAACTTTTTCATCATCTAGCCTCATGAAATGATCATGGATCTTGTTGGCTATGAAGGAGGCAAAGTCATATTTAATCTCAGGAGGTTGCCCAGGAGTAAAAATGGATAGCAAAACCAAGGTTATCTCATCAACATATTCACTGGTGTTGAAGCCCAAGATAAAAGATATCATATTGAGGATGAGTCTTCCCAATTGATTGAAATAATAAAAACCATAGGGAGGAGACCTCTTAGGTTGATGCTCAGGCAACATGAAAATATGGCACATGGATTTTAGCTTTTCTGAAGTTAATTGCCTAGTCTTCTCAATCAATTCTTCCATAGACAGAGGTGCCAATTCTTGGTCAGGTTCAAAGTGTAGCATTTGATTGATGGCCTGGGGAGTAATGGGGAATAGAACACTCTGATCAGGAGCTATTACAGCCCTTTGAGTGGGATCATAGTTTGAATGGCAATAGTGGATGATTTCTGGGAAATTAATGACTGAGGGGATGAGGTACCTTGGGAGATTGGATTCCCACAGTCCAATGACATCTTGCCCCTTTGAATAATCGTCTCTGCAGCGACAAAAACTCAGAAGGGGGCTTTCATCAAAATGCAAGTCTTTAATCTAAAAATCTCTATCCACTAAGGGTAAATACTCTAATTCTCTGTGAGGGGCATTCAGTGGGGTCACATTCAGGGCTGCTGGGGCTTCCATTTTGGTTCTTGTGGATTCAAAACGGAAATTCCTGGGTTTTCTTCACAGGCCGGGCGTGATTTTGATCTTACTGAAGGAAATTGGCACAATTTGCAGGGTTCGGGGGAACAATTTACAAGCCGTTAAAACTCAGGGAATGATCTTAGGAATAAGATTTAAACATTGATTCAAATGAAAAACAAGGAAAAACAAACTTTCTTTTGAAGTTCGAAGTGCTATAGGATAAATACATGCTTCGGAGGAAAGTCAAGCATTAACAGTATCGAGCAGATAGCGAGAGGGATGCTTGAACATAGGTCTAGTGAAATTGCTAGAGCGAAATTAGATAAAACACGTTGAATTCTAGTGAGAAAATGAATTTTTTTGCAGCATAGTAAGGCTAGCAGTAAAGCTTTCGAATAACTTGAAAATGACAGGAAAAACACGAAAATTGGTTTTATTTACAAGTTAAAAGGGATTTTTATTTTTTTGAGGAGTGACGTCACTTTAGTACGGCGCGACGTCCGTGAGGGCGGTAAGCGGTAATCCCCGCACCGCTTGTGGACAAGAGTGGTATTAATCGAGCGGGCAGCGATTCCATCGGATCATTGACACGTGGACGGAGGACTAGTCAAATACCACCAATCCCCCGCGCGTTAAAGTTCTGACAAGGGATGGCTGGCGGAATTTACGTGGATCGTTGATCTTTGGAGGGGCGATCGAAAGGTGGAAGGGACGGGGAGATGGTGGAATGTTATCGCACGGGCCCGGTGGGGTTTTAAACACAATTAACTCTATTAAACATCCCGGGGGGCGTCTAATTGGCGGAAAAGTTTGGTTATTAATTAATTCTGATAATTAATTAATTCCAATGGTTAATGAAAAATAGGGGTCGCAGCGGGGTTTCGTCGGGTGGGATGCCAGGTGGATGGCCACGATGGCATGGGATCTTTCCGCAGTTTGAATTAAAACTTCGGCTTTATTCATCTTTTTGCGTTAAACATATATATCATATGTTTAAAGTTTATTTTTCATATATGTTTTATTATATGGTAATAAATAAACTTTATTTAATTACCAGTAGGGAAATCGTGACTATGATACAAGGATATATTTAACCAAAGGGGCGTATGAAGCGGGTTTTTAATGAATATTTGGGGAAGTAAATACTTTGGTTAAAACATAATAGAGGGGTTTTTTGGGATATTAATTTAAAAGGAATTATATACTTAGGATAAGGCATTTTCACTAGGGATTTAGTAAATACAGTTAAATGTTAATATGACAAAGGGACAAAGGAACTCAAAATACTTTGCACATCTAAGAAAGTGACAATTTCTGAAGTAAATTGCAATATCTCATCTTCAACACTTAAACTTAGAATAGTAAGTTATTTTGAGGGATTTTTATGGATTTTTGCATAGTTTCCCTCAAAGCAAAAATGGGATTTTACTTAGGACAAGGTTAAAGGTGAATGATTATAATGATGAATTATCTCAAGTACTTAGGTCTTTTTAGATCATTAGGCCGAGGGTCCGTCCCTCCAAAAGTCAAGGAAATGCCTTGAGCCCCTTTCGATCTCCAAATACCTTAGTACTTTGAGAGAGAAATTAGTAAAACTTTTAGGGGGAAAGTGATGAGGGAAGTTAATGATTTTGACTTTAGCTTGCCGTGATTTTTCCAGGCTGTATTTCACGTTTCGAGTATTTGTGATGAAAGTAAAGGATCAAAATCATTTAGCAGCATCATTCATCGAATAAAACTTTGCAACACCATCTACCTACCCTATCTACTACTACCACTTTTCTCTTCTTTATTAGGGTACACATTTAGACTTGCAAACCCTTTTCAACCTTTTCTTTTTTACATGATAATCTATCTATTTCTACCCTTATTACATCCAAGGGCCTGATTAAACTATTGAGCACCTTTTATTAACTCTACCTATCTACTTATACTGCCAAGATTAAAAGCTGCATTTGATCATGATATTTATTCTCTAATCTATAACATGAAATTGAAATATTAATAAGCCAAGTTTAAAATGCAGCTTTGACTTCCTTCATAAATTGTGGCAAAAAGTTTGACAAGCGCACACAATTGATTTATTACAAAAAATGAAAGTACTAGTGGCATTTTGGATTTGCACACTTTCCTTGGTTCATATTTTTTGCTTGGCGTTCATTTCTTTCACTTTTCTCGACCACTTTATTTTTTCTTACCCTTTGATTTTTCTTTTTTAGGGTATACCCTCTTTACATTTTTTAATTTTTTTGATTTTTCAAGAATATGGAACACCTTTGCTCAAGAAAAAGGTTTCAACATATTCCATAGTTCAATCAAGACAATCATGAAAAAATGACACCTATTGGTATAGGAGACTAACAATATTTATGGGGGTCTCTTGTATTAAAATCCCCAAACCATGCCCCCTCAAGTATTTTATATCTGGGATGATTTCAATCGTTTTCTATCTCTTGGATGCAATCAATATTTTGCAAAGAAGTTCACTCTTGCTTAAAAAAAAGTTTGAAGGCATTAACTTGAGGACCTTATCCTTATGACATCTTTTTGCACTCTTTTTGGGGTTTTTTTCTACCTTTCATCCTCGAATCTAGTAACTATGAGATACACGATCGAGTGAATAGTAGCTGCTGCTTCGGGAAGTGAATTTAACTAAGAATGGGTGGGAAAAATTAATACTAGTGAATAGATTAAGGCCTATTCCACTTCACTTTGATACTCTGGGTTGGAGCTAGACACAAGAAAAACAAGAACCCGTCCACTCCATCTATTGTTATAGTTCTTCACAATGTCCAATCTAAATAACACTTCACCCACCATTCTCAATGAATCATTTCCCATGATTCATTTTTACATATGTCTTCATTACAAGATGTCAATACACTAATTCTAATAATATAAAAAAATCGTAAGGGACATTAATTCTAGAAGAAGAAGAAAAAACTATGATAAAAATCAATTTTATTCTATTCAAACCAAAATATAGTTACGAGTAGGGATGTATCATGGGCTTCGCTTCCCAAACATATATCTTATAGCCACCTAGTTCTACTCTCTTCTCTAGGCTCTCTTATCTATACATAATTTTTTTTTGAACAAGAAATTATACCCAATAGACAAATCACATGGGAAACACATCAATGAAATTATAAAACTAAAACACAATAAATTAAACACTTGTAATATTTGATACGTGACCTATTTGGGAAATTTAACAACTCATCAAAATAACTTATAGACTTAGGTTCTTCGAGAATCAAGACACTTGGTTCTTAAATTAAATTTTGCTAATCTATAATCTACATACAAATTTAAAGTTGGAGATAATTTACTTTCCCTTTAGAAATTCAAGACCCCTTGGGTCTCGAACAAATCACGTTGTACAAGGGATGATGATCTCGTATCATTGAATTAACATCCATTTGATGTAATTCCTATTTTTTTCTTACTAATTAATGAAACCATGAGTGTAATGGTGTCCATATTAGATACAAGTTCAAATGTTTTCTCATAATGCATTCATTCATTTTGTGAATAACCTTTTGAAACTAGTTTAGCTTTTGAACTTATTTTTACTACCATTAGAGCTAAAACTTAGATTTGTACACCCATTTTAAGGCTATTGAAACATCTAAGAAGGTTGGTTCCCAAGTGTAATTTTTCACAATGGAATAATATAATGTAAAGTATAGGATCCTTTTTATTTCTCAAAATTGAAAGGTTCTTAAACATTGATGACTTTAGATATCAAAACATAATCTTTGTACTTTATTAGTTTCTTTGATTTTCCTTGTTGACCTTTACAATGCCTCACTGCTGCTTGGTGGAGTGGCTCCAAATTTTTTTTTCTACTTCTACTACTTGTAACTTCAATTAACACTTTTAGATACAATATAATCTTATTGTATATTCACATTCTTCTACTTTTGCACTTTCAATGCATTCTTGATGAAGTTTCCATACATTCTTGATTATTAACATTTGCATATTAATGAAATGCAATATCCTTACTAGCAAATAATTTGTGAGTAACGGGATCATACATTTTTTAATTTCTATGGGTATCGCTTAATAAATAATGAGAATAAATTTCACCAACTTTGCACCGAGATTACATCTACTTCCCTTTGGGAAATGGGAAAATTATTTACTCCCAAAATCTATTAAATAATTAACAAATTATTTATATAAATCCAATATATGCTTCATAATGATTTTTTATGTTATAAAGCATATTTATAATTATATTTCATAAATACGTAGTTGTATTTATAGCTTCAACACACAAAATATTAGGGATATTCATATGTTTTATCATTCTTGTAGCCCACTCTACTATGGTACTATTCTTCCTCTCAACTATTTCTAAAATATATTTTATTTATAGTTCTTTAAGAATTCTCTTCAAGCATATCCCTCACTTGAATTTACCTAAGGATCTTCATATGTTTATCTCTCTACTTTTTCAACCATATTTCTAAAATCTTTGAAGTACTTAGAAACATCACTTTTATTTCTTTCCATGTGAACATGACTTTATTAATAATGAATTTAAGAAGATAAGTAGCTCCCCAAGTGATCGAATTTACATGGACTCATACACATTAGTATACATTAATCCAAGAAAATATTTCTTTTTCTATTTTTTCCTTACTAGAAACTCATGTTTACCTTATTTTCCTAGTACACAACTATCAAAATCAACATGCTCATTTTTTAAAATTAGAATACCTTTCTTATTAGTATATTTTATTTGAAGTAAAGGTAGATCTTTGAGATTTAAATGTTGTATACTTTACGGGTCATAGATTTCTTGTAAATATAGTTGTAGATAACAAAGTTTGATGAAATTCAATAATAACATCAAGTTTGTATAGGCCTCACACTCTAATTCCTTTTACTACGATTTTGTAGTGATCTTGCAAATCCTTCACTTGATAACATGAATTTAGAAGTTAAAATTTCAAACATTGGTTGTGATTGTTAAAGCGAGATTAGATTTTTTCTTAATCCATAGTGCATACATTACATTTTTTGTTATTTTCTATACCCATTGCAGAAAAACTTTATACATCCATTATTATATCGTTTTATTTCATGAAATTGATCTCCCTAGATAGATTTTAGCACCATTATTTTTCTCAAGATAGGTTTTACACTAATATTTAGTTTTATTCATATGAATGGATGCTCCCTGAATTTACGAACCCACCATCACAATCATCCATTTATGCTAATAAGGTTGCATCCAAAATAAACAACTTTTATTTTTTCAAGGGTCACCACTTACCTATGCTTCTCTATCAACAATTTTCCTTCTTGTATTCTATATTTGGACTCATTAACGTTATTTTTCCTCAATGTTAGTAAGCATAGCGTTCAAAATTAGCACACGTGTTACACATACCACTATTATTCACATTGATAGTTGTCTTTGATGAAACCCCACCTTCATAATTAGGTTCTCCTCCTCTCCTTATCATTGGATTTCCATCAGTGATTTCCTTCTTGTAGCCATCAAATCAAAAATTTAATTTTGAAATCTATTGGAAACACTCCTATGTTCATCTTCTATATAACGATCATTTTTCAAGTCATCAAAATGAAGGTACTTCATCTCTTCGGTGCAATACTAGTGATAAATACTAGATATTCATGCAATATATACCATTTAATATTATAGTAACTATATAAGTAGCTATAAATTCTCACTAATACTACGCAAACTATATTTTTAAATATTATTATAACCACATAATTAGGATGTCTTCATTTTTTCCCATTTTCATTAAAAAAAAATTTAATCCACAAAATTTAATCTACAAAAGTATCTCTCTATTTGCACTCACTATTTCATACACACCTTTTAACACCTACCATATCTGACTTAATGCCTTATATTACCTTATATAAAGTATGATAATATCTTTTCATAAATTTTTTTGAAGAGAACCTTTTATTTGAATATTTTTCTCCCAATATTCAATTAGGTTGCAGGTGGAGGAAAAAATTATTTAGCCCAAAATATATTCACATTTTTTTAATGCATCACACTTTTTAATGCATTGTATCCTTCCAACATTATTTTCATTTTAATTTCAAATTTTAGTATAATTCAATCCAGATAACTTATTTTATTTATTTAAATAGTGATTGGTTGGATCTTTCAGCGCTGAGTAGAAATATAAATAAGATGAATTTATAAATAATAGCAATATTACTAGCGCGCTTTAACAATTTCTACAATGTTATTATAAACACACTATCGACACATTGAATGCACAACAAGACTTTATCTCATGTGTATATTCCCACAATTGTGTTTCACATGTGACGAATTTATTTATTAGGAGCAACTCACCCTCTTGTTAGTAGCTCCAATGACAATAATTGATCTTCCAGATGGTGTGTATGTAACTCTCTTAATGCAGGAGCACTAGAGTTTCTTAGTCATCAAGCTTTTTTGGAGATTTAACTTCTGAAAAATAATTTTATTTTCTTCTTCAAATAATTTAAATTTGTTTTTATTTTTAAAATAATTATAAATAAAAATAAAAACTTAATAGTATAATATTTTAGCTTCAAATATGCCTTTTGCAGGCATGAGAGACTTAGTAGATACACTATAATAAATTCTAGAGAAAATCGTGCAATAATTTTAAGATTTTATTAAAAAAAATGATTTTCTCCAAAATAAATGCTATATGGCCAGTATGAGGATGGCCAAATGAATGTAAATCTAGAGATTTCTGAATAGCATGTGTATATACAGGATTATTGTAATGTAACAAAATTCCATGATATTAATTGTCTCCATGCATAAGTGATTAGTGAATTCAGTTTTTGTATATTGTATCTAGAGTCAATGATAGAATATTGAAGTGTGCAACAATCACATAGCTAACAGCCGCACCCATTCTAAGTTTATGTTGAGCACCATCACGAGGAATTAAAGTTGTCAATGGTAAATCATTTGTGGCCACGGACTTGTTTGTAGGGGTGAGAAGACGAGTTTTGACAGAAAATATATTATTGATTGTAATTGAAACTCAAGAGAGAGCCACTTTATTTTGTAATATTAAATTACCCAAGCGCTGTGCTTCCAGAGGTTCCTTGAGTGAAGAGAAGGAAAATAATCCTGAGAATCGACATTTGGAATTAATCCTTGTTTTGCCTTGAAATTGATGAAGCATTCACTGAAGAATGCGTTGGTGGCCGATTTAATTAATGGTCGAATACATTACTAAAATTGAGAAATCGATTTATGGAAATTCATTAGGGAAATTTATGTCGTTGGTATGGTAGCGACATAAGGCATTCACCTTATGTAATATCGAATCGTATGTAGAGAAACATATGTATTTGAATAAAGGAGAAATGCTGAGTGGAATGAGAGATAAAGAGTGGGGAGTTTATTTTTATTTTATGAGGAAGGATTTGAATATTTATGGTTCATGGATGATGTTATGTTTTATATGTATTTTGGTTCAACGTGGTTTGAATATGGCGAATGGTACACACCTATGTTGGCCATGTTGAGTAAGTTAAGATGGTAGTCCTTTGGAAGTGAATATAAAAGCGAAAAATAATTTGAGAATTGTTTCCTCACAATCTCTCATTAAAAGATTTAATACCAAAACATAAATTAATTACATATAACAAATGGAATTGTAAAAGATAATTCTCTTTACATATATATGGGCTTTTTAGAGATCAATATATCCCTTAAAATATCAGTCTAAATTGAATGAGATATTTATTTAAATGATTGTTTTATTGCGCAAACCTCTCTTAAATCTCTAAAAAGTCAATTTCTTATGGGCTAACTCGTTTACTTCGAAAACATTGGTTTTAACTTCCAACTCAAGAAGATGTCACTATATTGGAAGATTACCAATGCCTATGGGTTTTGGTGCAATGGGGAAAAACTTTACATGGTATTAGAGCCTCAACCCCATGTTTGATCCTTCAAGTTTTTATTTTTTTTCGTTTGGTGGGTGGGTGGAGGAGGGGGGGGACAGGGGAGGAGGAGGGCAAGAGAAAAATTATTAGACTAAATGTTGCACCTCGAATAGTTGATCTTGTGTACTAGTTGTCATTCTAGAAACATGAGACTAAATTCCTGACCTCTAAGAATTGACCTTGTGTACTAACTTCCACCTTAGGAACATGGAACTAGGTTTCGACTCAACATGGTATTATTGACTAGGATGTGTACTAATGGAACTAGGGCTTTACTCGCTAATGGAAAACCTTTACATGTTCTTACTACTACTTATCTATTTAACTCTTAAACTTTAAGAACCATGAAATATGTTAAGAACAATGTAACAAAGTGTCAAAAATTATTTTTTTCATTATGACGGAAACACCTATAAGAATATTGTGTCGTAATTTTCAATAACTATCACGTCAAATAGCCCATAGAGTGTAGGGGTTTTGGAAATAGAGTGTATTATCAAAATGGACTCAAGATGGTGTTATACGACTAAGAGGGTGTACTAATGTGCTCGGCCTTTACTATAATGGAAAGCCTTTACATGTTCTTACTACTATTTATCTATTTGACTCTATAAATTTATATCTTATAAACTTTAAGAACCTTGAAATATGTTAAGAGCACTCTGTAACAAAGTGTCAACAATTATATTTTTTTTCATTATGGCAAAAATACCTATAAGAATATTGTATCTTTATTTTCAATAACTATCACATCAAATAGCCAATAGAGTGTAGGGAATTTGGGAAATAATGTATTGACCCTTGTTTTTATCACATAAGAATGATAAATTTTAACAAATAAACTATTTTTTATTAAGTTTATTTCAAAACCCGAAAACAAAAAATTGTTATCAATATAATGGAAGTAGTAAATATATTTGTAATGTTAATTTAACTAATATAATCTATGTGTCTTAAAAAAAATGTAATAATTTAAAATAAATTAATTTAATTATCATTAAATATGTCACATTATAATTTAATTATTATTAATATTTTTATTATAATAATATATATATGTGTGTGTGTGTGTGTGTGTGTGTTGTGTAGAGATATTATTAATATCTTTATATATCGAGTAATACTTTTAATCCGAGGTTATTCATTTTTTTTGTAACATCTCGACCAAATTTTCTATTAAGATTAAAAAAAATAGTTATAACCGATCATACTTTGAAGCATGAAGGTGACCATGTCAACCATATCAAGAAATTGTTTTCACAAAACCAAGTTTTCTTCGACTTACTTCCAAAAAAACCAACTATGATATCCGAAACTATAAAATGTGCACTAGATCAAAACAAAAGCATAGCTACACGACTCATGAAAGTATAGAAGATAAAGAAAACAAAAAAACACAATATTAGCGAGGTAGGTCATTTGTCGAGACAATGACGGAGACAAAATTTTACTCATGGCCATATGGATGGGGGCCGCATGTGATAACAATACCTTTTCCATTCGGGTGCAGACCGGAATCAAAATCAAAATACAAGAACGATGTATAGCTCAATTTTGTTTAGTCTCACAACGATTTCATCCATATCGTACTAAATATATCTCATTATATTTTTAATTTCTTCCTTACCCATAAAAGGCTTATAATTATCCACTTGTTTGTCACATAGTACCATGTTCATTAAGGTATCCATCTATCTATGTTGATGAGGGGAGTGTAGAAAATACAAGCGTCAATTCCTCCATTTAACTGTCCGCGACCCATTTTTTCTTACTAAGAATCAATTCTAAGTCGAATGATACATCCTTTCTCTAAATTCTTTGCCTCCAAAGTATTGATCTTCGTTCAAACCTCAAATGACATAGCATTAAATAAATTAGCCGCTATCCCAACCGAATAGATGATGTTTTGAGGATGAGGCCCTGATGAGCCCTCCGATGACTCTATTAAGCATTGTCTCGGTGCCAAAATTTAAAAAACCTACAAACAAATTCCACTAATAAACTATGAATCACCCGTAGGACTCTCAGAGTGACCAACACTATGCAACCAGACTACACTTTGTGCGGATTCACATTGTTTCACAAAATAATCACTGTTCAGGTAACAACCACATAAAAATATTAAGCTAACTAAGTAGTCCACCAATTGAGTTTTAGAGGGGTAAACAGAGTGACCCACCGGATTTCGAATGATGAAATCCCATAAAATGTCAAGCATGAAATTCCTTAAAACAAAATAAAGAAAGAGCCATTGCACCAAGTGTCACTACCAAGATTGGAAAATTAAATGACATACTTGAGGGGTCCAAGGATTGAAAATAAACATAGGTGAGAACAACGAACATCTTGAATGACAGGTCGCATCAATGTGTTATGCAAGAAATCTGACAAAGAACATTTGTGATCCTTTCTCAATCAAGGAACCCTACCGAGACCAACTTTGGTGAGAGAGCAATGAGCCCGTAACACGACTCAAAACACAACCATAGACACAACCCATGACCACACCTACAAAAAGTGGTTCTTTAAACAACTCAATACACCCGATATTTCATAAGACATGAAATACTCACTATCTTTAGAAAGAAATAACGAAAAGGCACCAAAGGAAAATGGCAAGAAACCAAACCCAATTGTGAGTGCATTTATCGTACCCAAACTATGACATAGTAGTATCAATAAATACAAATTGTGGAAAATATGGAAAGAACTTACCCAGAGATTCAAGGTGATAGTCTATACCAAAACCATAATGAGATTTCAAGGTAGGAGTAAGAACCTGTGCATGGTGAAATTCCGGAATGTGCCACCTAAAAGCCTAGTCTACTATGCACCACCTTTGGACACCATGCATGTAGTTATATAATGACATTGTTGAGACCATGCTTTCCTCGAGTTATAAAATAATTCAAAGCTAAATATACAACCCTTTCTATGTTGAATATACCTCGCAATTCACAAAGCTCGAGAAAACCATGATATAGAAATCATAATTTTTCCTTTGATCACCTATCATAGGAAAATATCCTTCCTCCAATCGCCTAGTACTTCACCACTCCATGCTCACGTCAATGGCTCCCGACAAAAGGTACCATAGGGTTAACAATCCATCCTTGTTAATTCTCGCTCACATGACTTAAGCCTACTAATACACGTACTTAACATTTGTGTACATGTTTCCCTTGCTCATGTCCATGCATTAAAGAGAGAAGGCTAAGCGAGGGTCCGACACTCTCCCCAATGACAACATGCCGATCATCTACCCACAATATGTGCATGGAATTCATTGAGTAGGCTTCTCTTCAAGGTGTCAGAAATAATTATTTGTCGCTCTCCGATTTGTACCCATGTTCTCGGAAGCCACCCCCATGGGGAACCCTCGTAGCATTTCACTCCCCCTATCCTAGGCTATACTCTCATTCAAATTTACAATCACTTCACTCTACATCCTATCCAACCAATCTCCTAACAATGAATCACCCACTTCATTTCCCCACTTAGCCAAAAATTTATCTCGAATGATTACCTTCCCTTTTCAACGTACACACGACCATTACTTAGTGAAATTTGAGTAAGAGTTCATTTATACTATGTGTTATCGCTTGGAGGTTCCAACTCAAAATGGTACATTCAGGAGGTTTCCCCATAGTAAAGTTTTCTAACCAAATTGATCACAATTTGGGAATCACCATGAATTTGTAATAAAAGAATCCTTTATCTACCGTTACTGAGACCTCTCTCAATGCCCATAATCCATCCATCTTATTATATCTTCACAACAAGAAAAATGAATAAATATGAATTGGTTAATTGTTAATCCCGTAATATACCTCCACAACCTACTTTACCGTTGCCGCAAGGCCCCATCAAAATTAAACACATAGAAAGACGAAGGAGGGGGAGGGAGTAAACAATCGTCACTCAACTCCCATTATGTGGATTATGTAAAAAGAAATCCTTAGGCCACTTGTAGTTGTAAATTTTGAAAAAAAAGGAACTTTCCTCAATATGCTTCCCATATATCATTTTTGGTGGCTTCGCTTAACACACATTCTGTACATTATGCCACATTTTTTCGCACCATGTGGGCGTGTCTATTACTCCCCTTAAACACCATATTATTTATTTCCTTCCATAAACACCATAATTTTAGCTGATCGATTAACAACCATTCTATTAAGACCCACATATCCTTAAAATGTGCTCTACACCAATCTATCCGCCATGTATTTATATCCACTTGACACAGACAAATCAATAATAGAGCATGAATAACCTACTAAATAGTTTTTGAGTAGAAACAATATATAAATAAATGTTTTGTGTCCTCTTCTACTACAAGACACAATGAACATCTCGAAGGATCTTAATCCATTTCATCGTAGTCGGTCCCAAATAAGGGCCCTCCCCTAGGAAATGAACTAGAGAAAATTTGAGACCTTTTGGCCATACACCTTTTGTGCTAAAATATCTCCCAAATTGATTGGCCACTTGAGTACCTAATTATTGAAGAATTGAATAGGCTCGCTAAGGAATAGGTCCCTGATATCCTTTTAACCCAACAAAAAATATCATTCTTAATCGATGTACGAATTATAAGACCTTGGAGATATCATTGAAAATCCTTCAAGGTTAAGAAGTGTTTGAGTTATACCAATATATTCTTGTTTTCCATTGTCTCCACTCAGACCCGATTTCATTTGAAGCCAATAGTCCGCATCTTTCAACGCACCTTGATTGATTCCATTCTTTTTATTTCACAAAAAATTGTGTGTTCAATCAAGGGATAATTTTGTTGCCAATATGCTTCACAAAATAGGGAAGGTTTCCAATCCCTTATCTCCCAAAAAATGCATGTTGTTTTAACTCGTCCTTGACCCCATAAGCCCAGCTACATAATTTGGCCCTTTGGTGGCACCTTGTTCTTATAATCTTTCGCAGGTGATTTTAGTGATGAGTATTTTATTTTCCGTAATCTAATTACAATCCTTGTTACCACCTCAACCCATAACCACCCATAATTTCATCACATAAGCTTTTCTTATTAGGAATGGATCCACGATGCCCAATCCTCCAAGTCCTTTTGGTAGAGTTAATTTTTACCATGCTACCAAGGCACACTTGTGTGTTTTGTCCATGACTTTCCATAAAAAATTTGAACATAATGTTATGAGTGATTGATAAAAATTTCAGTGGATTGGCATTAATGATGTAAATAGTAATTCAAAAGTTCTTGGAGGACTCTTTCACCGGAATGAGGCAACTAGGAAAATTTTTAAAAAATGGAACACCTCATGCTTATTCATTCGTCGTGTTCACTCAATGACATTTTTCCATGTTGATGTCCTATGATAGTTCCAAACTAAATGGATGCCTAAATATTTAGCAAGAAGTGCTACATTTAATATAGCGAATTTCATGGAAAAGTCGACATTACACTAGTTCCGCATAGTTAAAAAGGAGATCTTCATTTTATCCTTATTGACCATCAGGCTCGATGCTATCATGAAAATACAAAGAATCATTTATATTCTTCCTATCTCTCGCATTTTAGGTAAACTAAATAGAATAAAATCATCTACAAACTAGAGATGGGTTATTGTAATATCGTTCCCATGCAATCAAATGCCATGAAGATATTTTGATGCCCCCATCTCGCTTGTAATATTCACCCTAGTCCTTCTATCGCTTAATATGAAGAGAAAAGGGGATGCGGAATTACCTTGTCATATTCCTCACTAAAGAGTGGATAATATGTGAGGATGAACCATTTACCATAATTGAAAAGAAATTTGTGGATATTAGAGAACTCAATTCATTCCATCCAAGGCTCATAAAATCCAAACGCTTGTAATACATTGAATAAAAATACCATCGAAGCCTCTCATAGGACTTTTACAAATCCAACATTATAAACATGCATGGACACTTCATACATTTAATTGGAGGTATGAATCCTCCACCACTATTATTCCATCCACTATCCGTCTACCTTATACAAACCCCGATTGGGATAGAGAAATAAAGGTTGGTAGCAAAGGTTTCAATCAAGAACTATCACCGAGGTTATTATTTTGTAAATAACATTACATAGGGATATCGGTCTATAAACTTGTAAAATCTATGAGCTATTTAGTTTTGGAACCAATGTTATAAATGTTGCATTCAAAGAGGGAGGATGGTTTTTCTCCGCCTGGGGACTTTTCGCCACCTCATGGGTGAAAATGTGAAGTAGGGCTACACCTTTTGCCCTTTTTGAGAAAAATATCATCTCGTTCTTCAACTTTCGCAAGGCAAAACAATTTTTCTATTTAGAATTTTATTTTACGATTAAAAAAATCCGTGAGAAATTTTATTATGTTTCTATTACTTATTTTTTTGGAATATTCACATTTGATATGTCAACTTAAAATTTATTTTAGTGTTTGTTCTTTAACAATCAAAGGATTCATAAAGGTCAAGTTCAAATGCATTCGTGTATTCTTTGAAAACTTCATGTTTTTGAGAAAGAAATGTGTTAAAACAATCTAGACAGAAAGTCTACTATTGTTATATTTATAAAACCAACCGATGCATATCATAATTAATAGAATTTTTTGAACTGATCCAATATGAAAAACTACATATTTTCAATATGTTTTGCCTACGCGAAATTTCTCAACATATTAGATATAAACTAAAAATCTAAAACTATCCATTACAGATGATTGACCAATGTAATGCACCATAATTTTTTCAAATTTTTTGGCTGTAAAGGTATTTTGGAAGATACAAAATTTTAATTTCACTAAATCATAATGACCTTCAGAATTGTTTGCACCCATTTTGTTACAAAAATAATTAAAGTTAGTAAATATTTATGGAATTTTATAAAAGTTATATTTCCTAAAAGTAGATTGAATTCGCAAATGTTTGTCTTGGTTCTCGATGTTAATTCATAAATTTTGATGGAGTTTAATCATGCCAAAGTTGAAGAAATGTGTTCAAAGCCGAGTTTCTCGCTTTAGTTGCGTACGTGTTAGTTTCGACGAACTTTTAGAAAAGTTTGGTCAATTTTTTCGTCATGTCGGCCCGTTAATTCTAACAACACAAAAGTTGGGCCGATCTTCCTTTACGTGTTCAAACTCTGAACTTCTTCGCAAATTACACGGCTTGAAAATCTAATGAAGCCCTCCAAAAAAATAATTCGCAGCTCTTATATAAATAACCAAAACGTAATCATTATTTTCGCGTACTTTCACACATTTCTTCATTTGGGATGATTTTGCAAAGGACTTTTTTTTGCACTTAATTTTCAAAGGACTCTTTGGGTTTACTATTCAAATGATATATTTTGGAGGTATTTTTTAAACCGATATTTTTTTAGACGTATTTTGGGCTTAATTTTCAAAGGACATTTTTTGGAGGTACTTTTTAAAGTGACCTTTTTTAAGAGGTTGGGCTTAATTTTGAATGGAAATTTTTTGGAGGTATTTTTTAAAGTGACATTTTTTTATAGTAAGTGTTTTGGGTTGGGGGTAAATCTTTTATAATGATTTTTTAAGTGAATTTTTGTCTAACTTTAAATGAATTTCGTTGGTGAATTTGGAAGGAAATATTCTCAACTTCATTTCATTTTTAGTACATTTCTTTGGTATAATTTTTTAAAGCAAGTGTTTGGGTTGAAGTAATTATTTAGTGCAAATTTTTTAAAAAAATAAGTTTTTTAAAATTAAACCTTTTGTGATGCTTTTTTTAACTAAGCTTTTGTCTAAATTTTGATGTAGTGATTTTTTTTCTTATAGGATTTTGAAGGAAATTTGTTGATCTTATTACTAAATTATAATGGGAAGTCGAAGGAATTGCAAGATAAAATGTGATCGAACAAGAGACCCTAAGGAACATAGAGAACAAAGGGAGAGAATATCGCAAAAAAAGAGAGAATAATGCTCAAATGTCGTAAAGGAAAAATCAACCTTAACTAGAAGTTGAAGGTGTACGTAAATGTAAATATTATAAATTTGATATTTAAAAATTGACTAGTGTATTGTGAAACTTAATTTTTATTCGATGAACTAATTTGAAAAATATTTTGCAATGTAAATAGAGAGAGATATTCCTGAAAAACATTGATGATGAGATAGAAAAATTTTGAAAGAGAAAGAGAAAGAGATATTGAACCAATGATTGAAGATGTTGAAAATGTTGAAATAAATTCAAGTGAAGAAATCAATCAAGTATATATGTGTGTGTGTGTGTGTGTGTGTGTGTGTGTGTGTGTGTTATTCAAATTATACATATTTATTAAGTTAATTATTTATTGAATATGTAAACTCATTATGTACATTTAATTCTAATATGTATTGCATTAAATCAATATCGATGATGATATGTTAGAAAATGTTGACACTCACACATATGGAGATAAAAACTAACCATGTTATACGATATCGTGTTAAGCGCATTATTGATTTGTTCTTCTTCAAATATAGAATTGTGGTAGTTCAAGCTCAAATGTTGAAAAAATCTCTAACATCAAAGAAATTAAAAATAAGCTACGACTTTATTGGGTATTCAAAAATCAACATGAAGGAAAATGTGATACAAAATATAAATATGTCAAATTCAATTGGAAGATCTAGAAAGAAAAGTGTTTTAGATGCACGTAGAGCAATACAAATGGCAAAATGGTTTCATCAAGTACTAAAGATAATTTCTTGGTAAAATCTATGGCACAAGCATTAGGAACCTCGCGAAAAAATTTGAACAAAGATCGAAATTTCGATTGAAAATAGATGTAAATGATGAACTCACTTGTTGGATAGCTATTTGTAGGCAACCATAGGATAGCTATTTGTAGGCAACCATACAAAGATTTAATTGGAGTAGATGTTAAAAAATAATATAAGAATATTGGATGAAAAATTCATGTGTTTCACCAAAAGCAAGGGATGTGATGCAAAGAAGAATAACACGAACCGCATGGAAGAACATGCAAAACATTTCTTGGACAAGATTCAGATAGAGTTGTTCAACAAGTTCATAGAAGATAATCATGAAATTAATGTCTCAATCGTTGCTTTTGTGCAACAAAAAACCATGGTATGTTAAACCTATCACCGTACACGCATGCTTTTTGTTATCGTTATCATGTAGAATTTCATATATTATGATACATCTTTTAATTTTGGTAATTTTTTGAAAGATTCACCTCCTCTTTCCACTATCCATTATTTCATATCCCAAATTCTAGGTGAAATTGAAAACCATGAATTATTTTACCAAAAGAAATGTGTTGGTGGTTAAAAATCTGATCATTGTGGAAATTTGACTAAATTTCAAAAAAAATATCGTACCGATATAAAATTATCAATCATTTTCCATCATAAAAGTGAAATGGAAGAGATATGAATATATTCGTACACCAATTAGTTTAATTAATACTACAAGTGCTAAAAGAATTGATTTACAAGAAGAATATTTTTTTTGTATATAGTTTTTGAGAAGTTTGAGGCAAAAATTTATAAATACACCAAGTATTCTCTATAGAGCTCAATTCAAAAAATCCCATGAATTGTTTCCACCACGGACCATTTTTTCAATAGTTGATTTTGCGTAAAACTACACATTTGTTCCACAAAAAGAAATACAAAGTGAATACTATCATTCCGACTCAACTCTCCACGCTTTTGTCCATATTCTCCGTATAGACATGCTAAACAAAAATGTTGATCATATAGAAGGCAATCTGCTGAAAATCGGCATGTTATTAAAGGATATCACTTTTATATCGTTGACGATTGCACACATGATACATATTTCGTACAACATTGTTTTGAAAATATTTATGACTCCTTGAAAAGTTGTGAAATAAAAATTCAATGCATATTGGATATGGTTAGATGGATGCTGGTGTCACTTCAAATATTCACCATCATTCTTTTGGTCGTCGTATTCATATGAAAAACCCACATTAAACATTGTTGGAATTTCTTTGAGATCGGTCACATGGAAAAGGAGAACATGACTCGTGCAAGGGCATGTATAAAACGAGCACTTCAAAGATATAAAGTGGACCACTCTTCAAACCAACTTGTCTCACCGGAAAAAGTTGTTCAATGGTACTGCCACACTAAGCCATGAGACTAACCGATCAAGGAAGTACGAAGGTACGTGATTTAATTTTTAATGGATTTCTAATTTTAAACATTATTTATCACAATGATTATCTTTGATGGTATTTTGAATAACATATTTATATTCTTGTTTTGGAATTTTCCATATACGTTTTTTTGGAAGATTGGGGTCCAAGATGTAGATAGATCAATTGGAGATGACGTTGAAGAAATAAAAGGGACTCAAAAATTGCATTCAATTAAACAAAAAGCCGTCCAAAAATGTGTTTGGTAATAGCTGCAAGAAAATATTCTTGTTTTTGTCATGTTTTCATAGACAATACATAATCCAATGATGTTTGTGGAAACAAAATGTATGTAAAATATTGGAAACATAGATAACTAAATACAAAGGGGGAAATTCTCTGCTAAAACTTCAAAGAAATGTAATAAGAGGAGACTACAAGATCATCTAAAGGTGAGAGAAGGTAACATATCAATTTCTTTCAAATGATAAAGATCTAGAAATAGATAATAGGGAATCAAGTACACATGTTAATTTTAAAGTTAATTTTTCATGTTAATTATGATCTAAATTTAAATGTGACTATTATGGAGGAGATTTTTTTTGCTGTAGTTGCACCTACTACAAACGACGAACATGTGAAGTATTATTTGATGTCTTGCACTAAACGAAAGATGAAATTATTGGACAACTATGATGATAACAAAGTTTACATATGACATAGGGTCTATTATACCGGAAGGTTATTTTTTCCAACAAACTCATCAAAGTAGAGATTTTTTTTACTTTCAAGATCATGGAACCTCGATGTCATAAGTTGTCAATATAGTCACTTCATGTCCAAGACGACAAAGTTGATAGAAGTTCAATCAAAGACAAAATTGAAAATTAAGAAATGGAAATGTCAAAAGACGATCATGAACGGATCATTAAAGATGGAATTTCATTAGAATTTTTTTGATTGAACTACCCAACAATTTGTTCTCTTTGGATTCATCTTTTAGAACTTTCGTAACTCAACCAAAAATTGAACTAGCCTTTTTTTTGTGCATTCTTAAGTTATAATATGTATATTTTAAGTTATATGTACAAGTTTTTCGTACATGTAAACTGCTTTGCACATGCACACGAGTAATTTATACACATGTGCATATATACACATGTAGGATTATCTCGGTCTTAAATGATTTCATATATTCCCTCTCGATAGAATTTGTCATAATGTCATTATTGCAAAATGCATATATTTGTGTATTCAACATAGTTGATATAATGAAAATTTAAGTTGCACAATAGATGTATCTATTAAGAAATTATAATATTCATTCTTGAATGCAAAATGTGTCGTACGTGTTTTGTAATTCCTACTACTATCAACCGAAAATAGTTTTTCCGTGTACATTAATGAAAATGTCATATATGTTTTAATGAAATTTTAAAATTTTATGATTGTTTGACACATCTATGAACACCTAAAATTTTATGATTGTTTTTATATATACATCGATATTTTTTGTACTTCAATCATTTTTATGTACATATATTCATGAACTTAAATATTTAAAACCATCTATGATTCTTTTCACCGACATGTATGTCATGAAAAGTGTACTTAAATATCACCTAAATAATAAACATGTATCCTAAAATCATATAACATTCACACACATGTTCAAATGCATAACATGTACCAATGTAGATGTGTTAAATGTAATTTGAAATTTCCATCTAGATTCATTTTATATTTAACAAGTAAAATGACAATTTGAGTTTTAAAAACAAAAAATTATATCACAACATGTGATCACATGCCAAATGTAGTTCAATTATCCAACATATACACATGTGTTTTGTAATTTTAAATTTACATCTAGATTCATTTTATATTTAAAAAATAAAATGACAACTTGAGTTTTAAAAACATTATAGCAAAACATGTGATCACATGCCAAATGTAGTTCAACTATCCAAAATCTAAAATATATACATGTGTGTGTTTTGTAATTTGAAATTTCTTCTAGATTCATTTTATATTTAACAAATAAAATGACAACTTGGAGTTATAAAAACAAAACATTATATCACAAAATCTTATCACATGCCAAATGTAGTTCAACTATCCAAAATATATACATGTGTTTTTTAATTTGAAATTTCCATCTAGATTCATTTTATATTTAACAAATAAAATGACAACTTGATTTTTAAAAACAAAAATTATATCAAAACATGTGATCACATGCCAAATGAAGAACTATCCAAAATATACACATGTGTGTTTGTGCAATTTGAAATTTCCATCTAGATTCATTTTATATTTAACAAATAAAATGACAACTTGAGTTTACATTATATCACAACATGTGCCAAATGTAGTTTAACTATCCAAAATATGCTGTGTGTTTTGTAATTTGAAATTTCCATGTAGATTCATTTTATATTTCTAACAAATAAAATGGAAACTCCGAGTTTTAAAAACAAAACATTATATCACAACATATGATCACATGCCAAACGTAACTTTCCAAAATTTAAAATATGTCCAAAATTTATATCACACGAACAATAAAAGTATATATATATATATATATATATATATATATATATATATATATATATATATATATATATATATATATATATATATATAGTGTTACAAGTATCAAGTTATATAGAAAATTAAATATGATCGCATAAATAAGACTCTATATAGAAAAGTAAATTCAAGGCTATTCATCAAATACAATGTTGCACAGTATCATCAATCAAATAGAGATGGATCCAAAGGTCTTTCCAAACAACGTCCTCGAGCCCTTTGTGCTATCCTCGAAGAATGGTGGAACTATACACAACGTGTAAAAACATTAAAATTTAATGTTTTAAAATTGAATGAGAATGTAGAACTTCATGTAAAACAAAAATGATCATGCAATACCTCATGTTTTCCTCTCCATTTTCTTTTGTTGCTTTTTCCCATCAATACATCCTCCACAAGTAAATTGTAAAAAATTTCAAATGAAAATGCATAAATCCAATTTAAAAATAATATTAAAAAAAATTAGACAACTTGTTCGCATGGTGTGGATGTTCCTATCTCCATCATACACTCCATCGCGTAGCCATTTGAGAATGGAAATCATCTCCACAAACCTAAAATTTAAAAATTTAAAAACTAAAAAATAACTCAAGATATAGATCTCATTTTTTAATGAAACTTTTGAGCTTCAATTTATAAATTAAACATATAAGTGAAAAAATGAATACTTGTGACGGCGGATTTGGAACATCTCCTAACAAAAGGAAGAAGAGGGTAGTCTGAACGAAAAATCATCTCCACAAAACCTAAAATTCAACAATTTTAAACTGTGAACTAACTCAAGATCTAGATCTCATTTTTTTAATGAAACTTTCACTTCTAATGTATAACTTAAAAAACATATTTAAGTGAAAAAAATGTTCATACTTGTGACCGTAGATTTCGTACATCTCTATAACAAGGAAGAAGAGGGTACCTCCATTGCAAAAACATCGCACGGAATCGAATCTCGTTAGCATTTAGTTATATACATGTACATGTGTACACAATTATTTATTTTTAAAAATATGTCGTCATGATACCGATCTAATAATATATTAAAATAATTATTCATCAACATCATGAACACTTAAAAAACAATAACATTTCCCAACATATCATTTTGAGTGTGAGAACTCCGAAGCTTTGATCGTGATATTAAAATATTCATTCGTCAAGCATGAGAACCGGAAATGGTGTTCACATATATGATACATTTTTGTTAGATTAACATATACAAATAAATTTATGTATATGTATTTATTACAAATTGTACATGTTAAAATATTCACCCTAACCATTAACACATATCGATCCCATGCCCTCTTCCTCATGAATAATTAAGTCATGCCAACCATTACGAGAGTTATTTGCATATGTTCTCGCCCTTCAATACTCATGCTTTCTATCTCATAATCTATATGATACATAAAAATTATCACTTGCATTCTCTCATGCTCTTCTTTATTCATAAAAACATCGATTCCACCAATTCCACTATGAACATTGTCTATGATGACTTCTCTTTCTTCGACTAATTTGATAAGTGGCATCGATCTCTCGACCGCACATTTTCCACACGAAGAGGTCAACTTACCAATGGTGGCTCGGTGAGGTAACTCGCATCATGCTTAGCACCCCTATGGTCACATAATCAATGTTTCTCATGACCAAAACATTCAAAGGGAATGTCATTATAATTGGGTTTCATTCTATACCCCGCATAAAAATAATTTTTTCAAAAATAAAGAAGAACCTCGTCGTTCTATGGTAGTCTTCCATAGGCAAGAAGGTTCCTATCATACAAATGGCAAGCTATAATGTGGTGATTGAAATATTTCACCTTTAGCATTTTTCTTTTAGACCCTTCTTTGAAATTAAACATAGACTTGGCCATTTATGTTGTAACTCGTGTTTACCATCTTCCCATGTGAGCTGGGGACCCATCATTGTTTCTTTTCCTCTCATCACTTCTACAAAGTATCATCGTTGGTTGGCCCAAGCTTTTTGTACACATCTACAAGTGTGCTTAAAGAGTGAGTAACTATTTCTAAGCTTTCACTTCCTCAATAAGGAAAGCTTCAAAGACACAAAATCTTTCTTCAATTTTGAATAAATATGTTGACACTTTTTTAATGTGCATTGCTGGATGTTTGTTTCCGAAGGTAAATCGAAAATGTCGAAGGATAAGTCATGGTTGGTGTACAAACTTCTTCTTGAATAACTCATTCCGGCCTATGTCTTTCTTTTGTTAAATATTTTCACCCTCTCGCATCAATATATAAAATTTTGTATAAATAAAAAAACATGTGAACAAATTTGTACAAATTGAATGAAAATAATATTCGCAGATGACCATATGTAGTATTTAGATTGATAGCCACCTGCGCTTACATGGTGAGAGCACACTTAGTTTATCATTGAAAAAAACACATGAATTAAAAATGACACATTTATGAGTAAAACACAAACATATCAAAGATATGCTACAATGTCCATCAATAAATTTTGAAGGATAGTGTATAAACCCTAATTCGTCTTTTGAGAGATGAATTGAATCGCATTGTCTCGTATAATACTAATTCATCTACCAATTCATCTTTGAATGATGAATATTGAATTGGAATTAATCACACAATAGATCACTAGACATCTTATTAATATTTGCACAATGTCTCATACTAAAAAATTGAAATTGTCTAACAATATTGTTTGCTTTTCCATGCGCTTGTTTTAGTCTCTCCTTCTTAACTTGGTACATGCCTTTCATCTAGTTGCACACAAGTTGAAAATTGGTGAAAAATACAATTCCATTTGATCCGTACTCCCTATTTGTTCCCAATTGTTATATCAATACAATATAATATGCTTCAATGTTTGTTGCTTCCTTCCCTATATATTCATTTTCCTTCTGAGGACCTCGTTAGGTTGCAATATTGAAAAGCACATATGTAATCACTACTTTCCCCGATTGGGATAGAAAGAAACGTCAATGTATAATGTCCATTTTCAACCATTTTTAGTGGCTTTTTTATCCCCCGAAAGAAAATTTCAATAAAAAATTAAATGAACATTTCTTTCAAATACATGGGAGAAATGACATGTAAATGGTTTGCGTTAAAGTTTATGGGTGAAACAACATGTACATGGTTCCAAAACACTAGAAAATTCCTTAAAGTTTATGGGAGAAATGACATGTAGATGGCTCCCCAAAACACTAGAAAATGACTTAAAGTTTATGGGAGAAATGTCATGTACATTGTTTTAAAAACACTAGTACTTTTCCTCATTGCAAATGCCTTAAATTTTATGGGAGAAATGGCATGTACATGGTTGGGAGAAATGCAGACATGCATGGTTCTCAAACACTAGAAAATTCCAAGTTTATGGGAGAAATGACATGTACATGGTTTCCAAAAACACTAGCAAATGCCTTCAAAATTATGGGAGAAATGACATATACATGGTTTCCAAAAACAATAGCATTTTCCTTAAAAAATATATTAAATGAAAATTTATTGCAAATGACTTAAATTTTATTGCAAATGCCTTAAATTTTATGGGAGAAATGTCATGTACATGGTTTTCCTTAAAGTTTATGATAGAAATGACAAGTACATGGTTCTCAAAAACACTGAAATGGCAAGTTTATGAGAGAAATGACATGTACATGGTTTCCAACTTTATGGGAGAAATGAAGATGGATCCCTCATTGGGATTCGAAATGTCGAATTAATTTTTTCGATATCGTGGATAATCCGGATAATTTTACAATGACATGTACATAGTTTGAAAACATGTAAAATTACTTAAAAATACATTAAATTAAAGTTTGTGGGAGAAATGACATGTACATGGTTTGCCTTAAAGTTTATGGGAGAAATTTCATGTACATGGTTAGACTTAAAGTTTTCCTTAAGTTTAAAGTTTGCCCTAAGTTTATGGAAGAAATGACATGTACATGGTTTGCCTTAGAGTTTATGGGAGAAGTTTAAAGTTTTCCTCAAGTTTATGGGAGAAAATGACATGTGCGTGGTCTCCATTAATGTTTATGGGAAAAATGACATGTACATGGTTTTACTTAAAGTTTATGGGAGAAATGACATGTACATGGTTTGCCTTATATTTATGGGAAAAATGACATGTACATGGTTTGCCTTAATGTTTATGGGAGAAATGACATATTGTACATGGTTTTCCTTAAATTGTTATGGGAGAAATGGCATGTACATGGTTTTCCTTATACAATAGCATTTTCCTTATAAATATATTAAATTAAAGTTTATGGGAGAAATTACATGTACATGGTTTGCTTTATATTTTATGTGATAAATTACATGTACATGGTTTGCCTTAAAATTTGCCTTAATTTTATGGGAGAAATGATATGTACATGGTTTTCTTTAAAGTTTATGGGAAATGACATGTGTCATTTGACTTAAAGTTTGCCTTAAATTTTATGGGATAAATTACATATAAATGACATGTACATGGTTCCCAAAACACTAGTGTTGGGTGCGAGTTTTGCACACTTTTCCTATACATTTGTTTCCCCTATTTTTCCTCATGACTATAACCAATGGGACTATCTTCGCTCTTTTTTTCTTACCTTTCTATCTTAACTTGTGTTGTTTCACTCATTTTCAATACTCCATTTCATTTCATCAATTAGTATGATATATCATGCCTTTTTTATGACTAATTGAGGCTGAATGTTTGGAGAAGATATATTTTCTTTGTATTGTCTTTTCGATGTCATTTGTAGCACAAAATATCCAAGCATGAGGCAGAATACAAGGCAGCTGTGTGCCATGTGATATTTTTATCCATGATGTTGTTGCTCTGATGTGATGACCCATCAGAACTGCTGCTTATAGTTTACTGCATGAACTTATTCCCACCAACTCTGTTCGACGCCTTGTCCTCTAGTTGTTGCACTACAACCGTATTTGTATATGTGTTGTTGAGATGAGTTGATCAACTTTCTAGGTGGTTTTGATTGTATGTCTATAATTTCAGTCAGAATTTATTAAAGTGGTTATAACCATATGTATTTCTATTTTCGATTAGCACGAGAATTACAGATTCAGCGACTAATCTATCTTTGTTTTTTAGATGTAACCACTATATAGTTACTCCTTTGGTATCGTAAGAAGGATAAGAAAAAAATATTTGGCTCGTAATTTTACACATATCAATGCATTATCATGTTATTGTTGTTACATGTGTTATTCGATTTAGTTTCCATTAAGTTCTTTTCTCTAATTGCGTCTCCGCTATGGAGGAAGGGCCCCCTCTTTTAGAAGGGATTGTTGATTAAGGTAGTTGCATATGTGTGTTTGTATTTTTTTTATGTATCAAGAGAGGTGTTGTTACCGTTGTTTCACCAATATATCCGCTTCAATTTCAATATTTTGTATGTTGTTACACATATGAGATTAGAGACACCCACTGGATAATTGTTGTGTGGCATGCTAGAATGGATTAATTGAAGTGTGATTATAGTAATGTAGATTATTTTATTTCTGAGATGAGTGATTTACTTCCAAGATTTAATTCAAAGAATGATTTCTTTTATTTGAATTGCTTCGAAGTTGGGTGTATTGGCACAAATAGTGTACCATTTAAATAAAATACGCCCTTGGATTGATAATTTATGTGTATTGTTTTAGTAATCCAATAGTGATTAACACAACCCAACATTTTGGCGTCGTTCTTTCCAAGGATGGCGGGGTGATGATCCAATCAATCAGAGTTGTTTCTTAGAGGTGAAATTTCTATGTGTTTTTATAGTGTCTCCAAAGCAACACAATTGTTGGCCGCAAGACAAGAGGTAAGAATCCTCGCAAAGTGCTCTAAAAAACTTGAACGGGCTCACCAATGTCTTGCCGGGACACTTAGGAGCATGATTTTTGGCGCATTTTTTTTTTTTTAGAGTGTCTCCGGGGCCGACACAATTGCCGGGCGAAGTAAGACGAGAGATAAGAAACTGGCTGACGCTCAACGAATAACTTGAGGACTCACTAATGTATTGTCGAACACTTAGAAGTTTGAATTTTTTGGTGTTATTTTAGGGTGTCTTCTAAGCCTATATAGTCGTTGGGTGGTAAGACAATAGGTAAGAACCGTACGCTCTAACGAACTTGGAGCGGGCTCACTCGTTGTAGAAACTAAAGAACTTATAGGATGAATTGATACACATAGGGCCCATGTGTGTCGAGGACGATATCAACATCTACAAACACCCCCCACTCTATCGACGTTGTAAATGTGAAATATGGGTTGTATGAAGGGAAAAGAAGAGGCAGATTTGGGGAAGAAAAACATTCTTTGGAGATCCGATCTCAAGGGTAGAAAATGTACCCACATCATATAGAGATACAGGGAAGACATGACCACGCAAGAAGCTGTACTTATATCAAGGCTTGTGCCATCAATGTCTTCTCCGTGTCCGGGACCTCTCACAACCCTTCAACAAAAATCCACTTCGATATCACGACTCCGCATTCAAAACAACAAGGAAAATCATTGATCAAGATCCTAGAATTGAAGGACACGGTGAGATTAGTGGGAAGCATCAGTGGACTCGAGGAACAATATTTAATTGATCATTATTTGGATGCCGGTAGTGGAAAGTTAAAACAAGTGGTCCTAGAACAACTTGATCCTTTTATTTATCAATCTCGAGCACACTCCGAGGCTGCTCATCCCATCAAGAAGAATTGGCCATGGGGATGAGAATATCAAGACATAGCTCTTCTACTTTCTAATTCCAATAGTAGTAACACGAGATGAGGCTCCTATAAAGAATATTCCCTTATCATCCCTACCATCCTTCTGGGTGGCTGTGACAAGTTGAATAATTTCCGGGTACCTACAAGCCTGCTTCAATGTGGCCGTAGGTTATGACTAATATCTCTGATGCCTAGAAGCCGAAATTATTCCCTACCACTCCGAAATGAGAAGCATTAACATGGTTCATGAGATTGGTTCTAGCATGATTCAAACCTGGAAAGACATGAGGGAAGTATTTTCTTGGCATTGTGATTAATGTTGGAACTGTGGATTTGAAGGATGAGATCTTTAGAATTGCATAGAAGGAGGAGGAAAGTCTGAAGACTATATGGAGTGATTCACTACACTTACAAAGGTCTAATTTCAAGTAACTTAGACCCAAAATTATAAAGCCAATATTCTTAAGAGGTATAAGAGATGATTGTCTCAAGTATCCAACCTCGTTGGGAAAATGTCACATATCACAAGAACCGCTGACAAAATAATGAAACTTTGCTCGCGCAGCTCAAGGAGGACGGTCAAAGGGAAAATTTCGCTTAGGACCTCAGCTCGGATACGTGTTCACGAGTGGAGGAGGCAACTGTGCCGCAGATCGAGAATCTATTTGAGGATTTTAAAACCAACCTCCCTAGCACTCTCTCCCCGCCTGCATCACTAAAACATGAGTTAAGAAAGAAGAGGTTGTTTCAAGCAACCTTAGCAATATTCGTCCCCGATGCAAAAAGAAAATTTGAAGAATGTGATCAATATACTCATCTGGTACAATATCTTGGAGTTACATTCTACGACCTGGGGTGTCTCGAATTGCCCAAACCGAAGGCAGACCAAGAATCAAGTGAGGATGTCCATTTTATTTCATCTGGGATTAAAAATACCATGGCAGCCACGACCTACAAGCATGCTCTTCATATTTTTTCTTTATCCTTGGAATAATGTTTATAATATTCAGCAATATCCATGGTAGTATCCTACTCCTTCCTCAACATAATTTCCTTCACCATGGAACCAATGGTCGTCTCCTCCACCAATGAACATCCTCCATCACAACCCAATCGTTGGGGTCAGAACTGGAGAAGTAATGGCCAAGGTCCAAAGACTTTATCCACTACTACACATGTTAAACAATTACAAATTGCCTTCTATTCAAAATCCTACACCTTCGTCCGACCTAAATTACCTATGCAACCTAACCCCAATCCAATAATAAGGTAACCCAGAGCATGGATACTCAAGCTACCCTCCTAATTATCTTATTACTCCTATTGGACTTAAACAAGGTTCGTATCTTTGATCAGAAAAGTAATCTAGGACTCCGAGCATACTCCCATTATTATTGAAGAATGAACACTAGAAAGGATATGGGTGATTTTGAAGTACTGCTATACACAAATAACCGATACAACACCCACTATTACATCTCATAAATGTAACAAATTGGGATAGACTTAGCTTGTTTTCACAACAACCAATCATAAAGGGGTTGGTGCTTGGTGGATAGTTAACTCCAATCAGTAGTATTCAGACCCTCCATACCTTCAACGATTAACCTAAATTAGGCTAGCTCTCACAACCCTAATTCGAATTTTATGAACTGCACTGTATAAAAAGCACCTACTTGTTAAAGCCTCGAAGGAGTAAAGTACCTATTTATGCTAAAACAAGAGGAATCTATGCGTCAAAAGCCTCGAAGAAAAACTTCAAAGAATTCCCATACTATCCATGTCATAGGGGAACAGTTCGATCTCATGATTGATCGGGGCCTTTTTTGACTAAATATAAGGACCAAGGGAACCTTACAATGGTTGTCCATATTAACCAACCTATAACCAATACTTCTTTATTGATCTAGGGGAAACCATTAATGTCATGACGAAAGACTCCATCTCCCTTAGGACTCGTGGACTTAGACCTCACCTCTACGCGTTCTAATTGTAAGTAGATAGGTCCAAGCTTCAAGCCTAAGGGAATGATAGAAGATGTGGTTATCATTGTGGTTTATTCGAATTATCTAGTTGATTTTCATTTTACAAACCAAATCCAACTCAAGTCATCCTTTAATCTTGGGAAGATCGCTGGCTGGCCACTGCTGGGGCACGGTATATCAGATGTGGTCTAGATTCATGGCGATCTCATATGGGCAGGCCACGAAAACCTCGGGATCTTTATCCCCCAACAAAACCTCTATAGATTTTGAGTATTCCCCTGGGACGACTCAGACTCTGAATCTAATTCTCCTTTCCCTACCCTCCTCACACTTGAAAAGAATTATACTTTAAGGATGAAATAGAGGAAGATATCATTAATGGTTTGCTAGTAATTCACTATCGTTAACTCCATTAGAGATATGGGGGAAGAAGACAGATGATGCACCATTGAACATTTGAAAACCACTCCTCATACTATCAAATGCCCCGTTAAAATCGAACTCTAGGAATTTTTAAACATCAATCCTAACTCCTGAATGCTGAATAAAACATATTGTCGATACAAATGTTATTTAAAATACAAAAAGGCATTTGCATAAATGTATCCCGCCTATGCACTCACCACATTTATATTAAAGAGGGTTTCAAACTAGTTAGATATTCACGTCGTCGAATGAACTCGCACTTAAGGAAAGATAGTGAAAGAAGAATTGCGTAAACACCTTAATGCTAATTTAATCTACCCCATTTATGATAGCTATGGGTGTCTCCTCTTGTCATAGTTCCAAAAAATAACAAAAAATGGAGAGTCCGTGTTGACTATAGAGAGCTTAACAAGGCCAATTAAAAAGGACCATTTCCCCTTTACCATTCATTGATCGTGCCTGGATACTCTCTCCGGGCAATTCTTTCATTCCTATATGGGCTTAGTGGCTATAATAAACATCGATTTCCCCATAAGACCAAGACAAGACAACCTTCACTTTCCCATGTAAGTATTTGCATATAGATCCTTCCTTTTGGCTTGCAGTAATGCACCAACAACTTTTCGCAGGTAATATTGGGTATTTTTTCCGATCTTTTGAATGACTACCTTGAAATATTTATGGATGATTTTACACTTACGTGGATGCCTTTGAGACAACATTAACTAACTTGGAAAAAGTGTTGGATCGTTGTGAACAAACTAATGTTGCTCGAGCACGGCGAAGTACATGATGATGACCGAGGAATTGTGTTGGGGGAATTTCATTTCGTTGCATGGAATCAAGGCAGATCCCGCAAAAATTGAGGTAGTCAAAATCCTGACCTCTAAGACTCCAAAAAGAGGTACGTAGTTTTTTGGGACATGCAGGATACTATAGGAGATTTATAGAGAAATTTTCAAAGATTGCATCTCCTTTGTTTTCATTACTCATGAAAGATGTGGAATTTGTGGGACAGTGGAAGTGTGAGTAGGCCTTCCTAAAGTTAAAAATTGTGTAACAAAGAACACTCGTTTCTACTGTGACCAAACTCTGGAATTTCCATTTCATATTGCTAATACGCATCTAACATAGTTGTGGGTGATTTTAGCGTATGAGGAGAAGAAACGTTACACCATTTATTATTACATCGTTAGTAAGAACTTAACTCCAAGAGAACTCAACTACACTTCATATCGAGAAATAATTCCTAGTAGTAGTGCATGCTATCAACAATTTCTGCACTACATCACCTAAAAAATAACAAGTATTTGTACACCGACCATGCCGCAATTCAATTTTTGATGAAAAATCTGTTAGTAATGGTAAAGTTACATGATGGTTATTGTTCTTACAATAATTTGATATTACTATTCTAGATAAAACCCAAAAAAGATAATGTAGTTGTTGATTCTCTTCTAGATTAACTATAAGTGATGACTGTGACTACTATTGAGGTTTCTTTTCCGCATGAATATATTTTTTCCATCTCTACTAAATCACCATGGCATGTAGTTTTCATCCAATTACCTTGCTGCACGAAAATTCTTAAAACCAATTGTCTTCCAAGGAAAGGAAGAAGATTATACAATAGAGTGCTACCTACTCCCGTATAGAAGGCACTTAGTGACACTAAGCTATATTTTCAGATTAGGTGATGTGTTAGAGAAGATGAGGGATGGATCTTGAAGGCTTGTCATGAGGAACCCCGTGGAGGGCACTCTCGCCGACAAAGTACAAGACATAAAGTACTATCAATGGGGTACTACCGGCCAACTATATTCCAGATGCCAAGAAATTTTGGAAAGGGTAAAGAGAGCCGCTGTGCTGAGTCAAATTTTCGAAATTAGATGACATGTCATTGGTTGGCCTCATATAGTGATAGAACCATTTGAGAAATCGGCCCAGACTTCAGCCACCAATCCCTTCATCGCAGCAAAAATCATACATATTGGTCTACACCGATATGTCACAAAGTGGTTAGCGAAGGCACTAATTAGAGAAACATAGTAGTCTCGTCGTATCACTTCTGTTTGAAGATATTTTTGTTCGCTTGGGATACCTAGAGAGATAGTGACATATGGTGGCCTCAGCTCACATGTCATTCGATCAAGAAGATGGTTGAAAAGCATGGAATTCATCACAGAATCACTTCCACCGCATCACCCACAAGCAAAATGGTCAAGTGGAAAGCACCAATAAAGTCATTGAGGGAATCGTAACAACGACGTAGCCGCTCACCGAAGAACCGGGCCAAGAAACTTCAGAGGCAATTATGGGTTTATAGGAAAACATGGAGGAATACTCACATGCTTCTCACCATATGAACTGTATGGTAAGAATACTCTATTCCCCATAGAGTTTGAAATACATTAAGAACATCATTGCAGGTTGATCTAGACTTAAGTACTCCACACAAACACAATATTGAACCAACTCATTGAGTTGGAAGAGAAACGTGTTGGCTGCTATTCAACATATAGAGATCATTCAACAACAAAGAGCTGGCATGATGGGTTTATTAAGAAGAAATTTTTTTAGAAAGGAGATTGGGCTCTTTTGTATGGTTCAAGGTTCAAGGATTTCAAAGGCAATCTCTCGCACTATAGATGTCTAGGTCCTTACAAAGTGGAAATGGTCTTTGACAATGGGATCAGACAATTGGTCACCATCCACAATGCTAAGACACTATTATCAAGTTAATGGGCACCATCTAAGGTTATATCATCAACCCGCTAAGGAATCATTTATAACATTATCGCGGACTCTAATCTTCATGTTACAACAACAGGGAACATTCTCCTATATGCCCTAAAATTTGAAATTCCAATATGCAACAAATGTAAAACCACCCATGTGGAAGTTGTTACACATGTGTTTTTTAAATAAAAATAAAAAATAAAGAATAACAAAACAAAAATAAAATAAAACAAAAAATAATAAATCTAACTCGTGAAAACCTCTTCCGGGGCATGGTCGACAATTTGTACCGCTGAAACCACTCCCGTGGCGGCTGCTACACCCATATTTTCTTCTGAAACATCATCTTTCCTTCCGATCCATTTTATAAGATGATGGTATTCATTTGATTTTGTTTCTATATCAATTTCTCCTAACTATTATGTTTTTTTGAAGAATAATCTGCAAGATTGTCTTGGCTGTAACACATGTAACAACCAATAGCTAGAACACTGCTTTCATGTTTCATCTCATAATCCAGTCAATTGTGCTACCTAAATGCAACAATGAGTGTTTGGCAAGACGCTCGCTAATTTGAAATCTCCTACACGTCACCTCATGTATGTCATTCAAAGGTAACGTCATCATTTATGATTTGGGTGATTAGCATCAAAAGTAATGATATTACCGTGACGTTCGTGGGTAGCCATCACCATTAAGGTATGGAGGGGATATATCTTGAAATCATTGAAAAATCCATAGTCATAAACCCCATAAAATATGCATGCACCTAATTAATATCACAAATGACAATGATGACTAAATTCGTCGAGTAGCATGTGTACTAGAACTCCATTACTTTCCATAATGAGACATTTATGAAGAGTGGTGTGATGTAAGATTCGTAATCTATTAAAATTGTCACCTCCCCATCAACCTCTCATCAAGCCTTGTATCCTAATTGCAAACTAATTGGGATAAGAAGAGACTCGAGAAGAAGTGAGCACATGTTGACATAGCTTGGTTGAGCAAGAAGCAAATCTTAAAAACAACAACAATATGGGTGGAGTAGTGGTCGTGCATGAGCCGGACTCGGCGGATGCCTCAGACAACTCTCCGCATCCTTACCATATATTCAGAGATGCTGATGGATTGGAGTATTTCATAAGCTAGAAGGCTCGGACGAGGTGGCAATTGAATCTCCAAGCTTAGAATCAATAACAATCAAACCTCGAGTTATCTGGCAACCGAGGTGATCAAGAGGTAATTTCCGAGTAGCTACATTTCTAGTATAGGGACAAGTAGGTGGTTTAATAGGAAAATCAATGATCCCTCCTTGAAAGAATACTTCCTAGAATTAAAGAAAAACTGGAGAAGTATGAGAGGAATTGACAAGTTGTCACTTTCTTAGCCATGGGAAGATGTTGCCTTTAGTTAAATCAAATACATCACTTGTGAGGGAAGATCTACGATAATTTTTAACTATCACTTCCTCTAGTTAATCACCTTCGGCACCAACAAAATATTAATCTTCCATTCTACTTATTAGGGAACATTAACCATACAAATACAATAGCAAGATAACAACACACTGAAGCATGTGACCAATCATGGACTCATCAAATTGATCGTGTTGATGCCCTAGGCTACCAAGGAAGGACCGGGGTTATAATTCAAGAGAAAGAAGCCGAGAAAAGCCGAGGGAAATGTGACTCATGACTTCAGAGGGAAGTCAGCAGGCTGAAACCCAGACCCGCTCCCAAAGTTAGAATTAGGATAAAACCCACTAATGAACCAATTGGGGATAAATGGCCAAAACAAGAGGGTGAAATTTATCATACCCACATAATCTTTCTCATATGGCCGGAAAGCGTATAGGAAGGCATTAGAAGAAGAAAGAAATCCCTCCTCATTAAGTATAAGGATGAAACTCATGTCTTGTTTTTAGAACTTGCACTAGAAAGGAAAATGAAGAACTAAAGAAAAGATTATCCGAGGGGAAGGAAATCTTGGTGTCTCGTATGCATGACATGTTTTCAAGAACTACTGTAGGATATAAGGTCTATGGGGAAAATATCGGCCTAAAGGAAACAAAAACAAAATCGACCGGAGGTCGTTACACATGAACTACATGATACCGTCGTTACACAAGAACCATCGCTAAAGCATAGCCCCCCGTAATTGACTCAGAGGTTAATACACAAGAACCCCGTGGAGGCCACTATTATAGAAGAAACAATGATACAGAGGCCACTATAGGTGGAAACAAAGGGGCTGATACACAAGAACCCACCGAGGAAGCCGTTGTTACACAAGAACTAGTAGTAGAGGTAGAACAACCCCATCCATTTTACACCCATTATTGATGTTGATGTTGAATGCAAAAGAACGTCAGTCGCGCCTCTTAGAATGGAGTTCGAGAAAATCTTGTTAATTTCGACTACGTAAGTGAAATAGGAAGAAATCTCCCCTCAGAGGGGACGATTTCACTAAAATAACATCGGAGGGAGATAGATGCACTACATGAAAGATGGATGAAAGAAGAGTTGAAGAAAGGATGAGAATTATAAGAAGAAGGAAGCCCCAAAGAAACAAGAGGAACATCCGTCGCCGTTACAATAGCAGGTTTGGGATCTACCGTAGATAAGAAAAAAATCTCATGATCTTGCCTCAATTTGTTGGGGAGTAAGCGGCCTTCCCCATCCTATCCTATTTTTCTATGGGAACGTCACTTCCCCGTCCGTATGAAAGCTCCTTATGGAGGACAAACCCTATTTATACCTCTTCCACTACACATTTTTATATGTTTTTCGTACCTCCGATTTGATGAACAAATCCTCGTTGTGCTATTCTTACACAATATCAATTGGAGCATGTGAGTATGCAAATGGTTGTGATGGTATTCTCCTATATGGGGATCCGCAATCATGAGACATTTTGTGTCCTTCATGAAGAATCGTATTGAGTGGTATTTGGCCATCAAATATATGGATGCTAATGAGGAGAATATGGAATTACGGATCCTGTTAAAACCGTGATGAGCCGTCGAGTTAAGGCAGAATTTAGAGAATGTTGAGTACTCGGGATAAAGGTCAAGTTTCACTCTGTAGAATAAATATTGTGAACTTCTCGCCTCAATCATTTCCTCAATGATGAAGAGTCGAGCCTTGATCGGATGCTTGAAACACACTAAGCGAGAAGTGCTTCGAGCTACTCAAGGGGGACCCATTATGCCTTAATTTCATGGTGGTTGTTACACATGAACCAACATATGCAAAAATAGTACAATCCCGTGCTTTGGTGGCTTGGGGTTGAGATTCAAGTTTCCTTTGATCTGGCTACCAATTGAGGATTATCGACATCATGAATTGAGAAAGTATGAATCAAAGCTACAAGTGAAAACTCGATGGCCAATTAGGGATACATATCTCGCGTACGAAGATACAAATATTGGTGCTAATGATCTCACCGACTTGCACTGCATATTCCCATGAGAGATGAGATGGTGTTTATAGACATGTAAGTGCTTCAGCTTGGGGGAGATGTTAGGTGCCAATTTTGCACACCTTTCCCAAGATTTGTTTCATCTATTTTTCCTCACGAATTATAACTAATGGGACTATCTTTGGCTCTTTTTCCTACCTTTCTATCTTCACTTGTGTTGTTTCACCTTATTTTAATTACTTCCGCCATTTCATCAATTGCTTATGATATATCATGTATTTTATGAATTGAGAGAATGAATGTTGGAGAAGATCTATGGTATTTGTGTTATCTTTACAAATGTCATTTGTAGCACAAAAATCCCGAGCACGAGGCATACAAAGGAAGCAGGCATATTATAGTTAGCTTTTTACACCATGATGTTGTTACACTTTGTTGTTATAGGCCCGCCGGGAAAACTACTACTACAATTGTACCACCGACTGATCTCGCTCAACCTTGTTGCCGAATTGCCCTCTAGTTGTTACGCTACAAATATGGTTTATCATGATAGTTGTAGAAGTATTGGTATTGTATTTTTTGGATAATGTACCTCTAGGCTGTGTTGATTGTAATATATACTTTACCGCTAGAATTATATTAAGAAGTGGTTACAACCATATGTATTTCCTATTTCGTATCGCATGAGAATCATAAGATTCGTGACTGATCTATCCCTGTTTTCCGAGATGTAACCATCATATAGTTCTCGCCTTGAGGTCGAAGGTGTTGTTAGCGAAGAGCAACATTATTTGGCTCTAATGTTTCTCATATCAATACAAATTATCCTTGTATTGTCGTTACATGCGTTATTCGATTTAGTTTCGTTAAGTTCTTTCTCCGCTCGCACCCTTCTCAGGGGAGGAAGGGCCCTCCTCTTTTGTGGCAAAGATTGCAAGGATTAAGGTAGTTGTTTATAAGGTATTTGTATTTTCTTTTATGTATCAAGAGAGCTTTGTTGCTATCAAGCTACCGTGAATATATCCACTTCAATTTCAATATTTTGTATGTTGTTACACATATGAGATTAGAGACACCATATGGATAATTTTTGTGTGGCTACATAGAACGCATTAATTGAAGTGTGATTACATACTTTGTAGATCATTTTATTTTTGCATGAGTGATTTACTTCCAACATTTACTTCACATGATTTTTATTTAAAATTGCTTCTCTGTTAGGGGTGTATCAGACGTATTGCAATTTTCATTGAAATAAAGACGTACCCCGATTGATAATTAATGTATTGTTTTATTATCTAATAGTGATTAATACAACCTAACAACTAGAAAGTACCTCAAATTTTATGGGAGAAATTACATAGAACACACTAGCAAATGCCTTAAAGTCTATGTGGAGAAATGACATGTACATGGTTTCCAAAACACTAGCATTTTCCTTAAAATATATTAAATTAAAGTTTATGGGAGAAATTACATGTACATGGTGTCCAAAAACATTATAATTTTCCTCTTAAAATATATTAAATTAAAGTTTATGGGAGTAAATGACATAAAAATATTAGTTTTCCTTAAAGTTTTCCTTCACGTTTATGGGAGAATGACATAGAAAATGACATGTACATGGTTTTAAAAAAACAATAGCATTTTCATTAAAAATACATTAAATTAAACTTTTATGGGAGAATGACAAGCCTTAAGTTTATGGGGAGAAATGACATGTACATGGCTTTCCAGTTTTCCTTAAATTTTATGGGCGGAATACATAGAAATGACATGTACATATTCCCAAAACTCTAGAAAATACCTTACATTTTATGGGGAGAAATGATTTTTTAAAATATATTAAATTAAATTTTATGGGAGAAATGACATGTACATGGTTTGTATTAAATTTTATGGGAGAAATGGCATGTACATAATTTGCCTTAAAGGTTGCCTTGATTTCTATAGAGAAATGGGATATACATGGTTTGCCTTAAAGTTTGCCTTGAAGTTTATGGGAGAAAGTGACATTCAGAAATGACATGCCTTAAAGTTTGCCTGATTTTATGGGAGAAATGACATGTACATGGTTTGCCTTCAATTTTATCGAAGAAATGACATAGAAATGACATGCCTTAAAGTTTGCCTTGAGTTTATGGGAGAAAATGACATGTACCTCGTTTTCCTAAAGTTTTTCTTAAATTTTATGGGAGAAATTACACAGAAATAAATGTACATGGTTCCCAAAACAATATACCCTTAAATTTTATGGGAGAAAATGACATACATGGTTAGCCTTAAGGTTTTCCTCTAAGTTTATGGGAGAAATGACATGTACATGGTTTTCCTTAAAGTTAGCCTTAATTTTATGGAGAGCTAATGACATGTAAATGGTTTTCCTTAAAGCTTCCCTTAGAGTTTATGGGAGTTATGACATAGAAATGACATGTATATGGTTCCCAAAATGCTAGCAAATGCCTTAAATTTTATGGGAGAAATGACATGAAAATGGTTTGCCTTAAAGTTTACCTTAAGTTTATGGATAAATTACATGTACATGGTTTGTCTTAAATTTTATGGGAGAAATGACATGTACATGGTTTAATTTAAAGTTTATGGGAGTAATGACTTAGAAATGACATGTATATGGTTCCCAAACACTAGCAAATTCCTTAAAGTTGGTGGGGAGAAATGACATGTACATGGTTAGCCTTAAATTTTTCCTGAATTTATGGGAGAAATGACATGTACTTTTAAAGCTTGTGTGGGATAAATGACATGTAGATGGTTAGCCTTAAAGTTTGCCTTAAGTTTATGGGAGAAATTACATGTACATGGTTTGCCTTAATGTTTGCCTTAAATTTTATGGGAGTAATAGCATAGAAATGACATGTATATGGTTCTCAAAGCACTAGAAAATTCCTTAAATTCTATGGGGAGAAATGACATGAAAATGTTTTGCCTTAAGTTTATGGGAGAAATTACATGTAGATGGTTTTTCTTAAAATTTATATGGGATTAATGATAAATATAAATATTAGCTCATTTACTCAAACTTGTAGAAAAATAAAGCATGATCAAGCATGATTGTCATACTCCCATTAAATCAAAGAGTCTTGGATATTTGCGAGGGTTTGAGTTTCTTTTCTATGGATAATTCCTACCTTTTTTCAAAGGACAAGAGGGATCCGTGTTTTCTTAACACTTATCATATTCAAAAACAAATTCAAGTGGGTAATATCATCTTCTTCTTTTCTCTCCTTTTTCATAGGCATGTATTCTTTTTGTATGAGTCCTTCTTTGGGTTTGTTTAGGATTTTTGAAAGGCCTCTTCCAATGACCTCTTGAGAGCCTAACTCTTTATCCCTCTCTACTTGTGCACTTAACATATTTAATATGGGTGAACCTACTTCCCGTGAGTCTTTTCACCATATAATTTTTTCATTTAAAAATCCATAAATCAAAGCTCCTTAATGGTTCTTGGTGTTTTGGTTCTTATGATGAAGTGTCATTCTTAGTGACTAAATTTTCTTGAGTTGGAACATCTTTGTGGGGAGCATGTCATTTGCTCAAAACATAGGCATTGGGAGTTGAATTCAACTCCGGATCTCTTGGTGTAATTGATCCTCAAAGATTTTTTCTTCTTCATTTGCTTGATTGAGCACATGAAATTGTTCCCTACCAAAAATTTTGTTCTTTCTAGAGGAAAATCTCTCAACTTTAATAACTAATTAAAAAAATATAATAATTTATTCTTGAATTTGCTTTTGAATTTTAAGGCAATCAAAAACACAACATTTTTTTTTGAATTTACTTAATTTATTATTTATTATTCTTCTTATCTTTGACATTTTATATATATAAACCACAACCATTTAAAATAACAAAATAAAAAAAAAACACCCATCTTAAAGAGTACACTTATGATAACGATAAAAAAATCCTAACAAATTCAAAAAACACCAATCTTAAAGAGTACAAACATGATAATGATAAAAAATCCCAAAGTACTTTATGAATATGGTATCATACATATCCAAATAATTGAAACTTTTACATGGTAATAAAAGATAATGAAGTACAACATGCCTAAGGAATCATGCACATCAAAATGATCAATTTTGTAGTTATATTAGTTTTGATGCAAGTAAACAAATTTAATGTAAAACATCTCTAAATTTGAAATATAAATCCGTGAAACATTTCCTTTTTTCGTATACACTTCATATTGAATACACAATAGTTTTGCAATCTCACAGATCATTTTTATCATTACATACCATCTAAATAGTATATTTTCAAAATTGTTTCGATGAAGGGGAAAAACTCTAGTTATTCAATCATGAGTCGTAAATTGGCGATTTGACATCTTAATCTATTGTTTGAAATTAAGAATTTTATGTTCAACACCGTGCTAAAGGTATCATTTCGTTTTAATATATTCAAAATATTTTCTATAATCTGGGAATCTCCATAAGATATATTTTACTGATCCATAACGACCTTAAAACTCCTAAATACAAAATAATGGTGATACCGAATTTAATAACATGATTAAATACATGAGGATTATCACTATTGCATAATCTAAATGAAATTAAACAAGGAATTTTTGGAATGATTGGTCAATACAAACCCCGTAAAGCAAAGGATATAACACTCGCACAATGGTTTGTATTGAACTATCATTCCTAAAAGTTTTGTGAAACTGACAACATCGCCTTTAGAGAACTACTAAAGCCAAACCCAACTTTTCTATCATGTCGGTAAGGATTTTTGTGCATGTGAGTTAATTGAATTTTTAGGGAGATGCCAAATGTAATAACCTTATGCAATGGGCGGAGGATTATCATCATTGTAGAATTCAATGAAATGAAAAACAAGGAATTTCTTCTAAAATGATTGGTCAATACAAACCCCGTACAAGTTAAAAGGATATAACACTCTGCAATGGCTTGTGCATGAGTTATCATTCCTCAAAAGTTTAGAAACCGATAGCACTTCCTTAGAGAACTACTAAGGCCAAACCGGGTTTTTCTATCATACCGGTAAGGATTTTTGTGCATGTAAGTTAATTGAATTCTTTAAGAGAAAAGACATACTTAACCATTACCCCAAGAAACCCATTCTTAATCGATCAATTATTTCTAGTCTTAATATGTGAATAAAAAAGAAAACATCATAAAAACCCAAAACACATTGAAATAAACAATGTAATTTTATTTATTGAAAATAAAATTTATTCGATAAAGCATTTTATAGTTTATAAGTTGAGATGTAACCGCTTTATTTACTTGATATTTAGTAACTTCAATATGATATCAAAATCAAAACCCATGCAAAGGATTGAAGGTGGGAGCTACTCTTTAGAAAAATAAATATTCATCGTATACAGTTTATAGTTTTTCCATCTGAATATTAAAACTATCTCTAATTTATATTGTTTACTATTCAACACCTACGTTAATATTTATCATATAAAGGGTGCACAATCACCTAATATTACTTTTTATCATAAATGATAAACAATTATCATATGATTTGGAGTGAGAAATACCGAAATTCACAGACCGAGAGCGCGCACGTACGAGCGCACATCAAGAGCGCGGATGATGAGTAGAGAGCGAGAACACGGACCACTAAAGACACGTATTTAGAGAAAACCCGCAAACATAGAAAAATAATTAAAAAACAACAAGCTACAGAATAACATATTAAGCCACTCGTTGCTCGCTCCTACCGCAACAACGAGACAAGGAAACGCAGAAGTGCAATGGTGAGACAACAATGTAGCGAGACAAACGTAGCAAATAGACAACATATCAGAGTCGCGCAATAGTAACTAAACTTATTATGTGGGGCCAAAGATATATTTATGTTGTATTTCTACGAATTATTTTAAAATTTAATCGAACTATTAGTTCTACCTGAATATTAGTTCGGCTAAAATGTTGTTGACGGTTTCTATCTCCAACCCAAAAAATCCATTTACCCACAACATCAACAGCCACGGCGTAAACAATTCGACCGAATTAATTTCAAAGTTTGGCTGAAATCGTACTCGGTCAATCAGGTGAAAATGAAATTTACAAACGCGTTTCTCACCTAAAAGTGTAATCCACCTTTGCATTTTTATCCTCACAGCTCATAATTAGCTAAAGCTCTAGCACGCCCGATATAAATCCGCAGAGTCAATCCATCCGGGTTCAGGAGCCTTATTTTTAGGAATACTATTAACTATTGATTCAACTGCAAGATATTGATCCTATCAACGTTTAAGTTACTTTTAATGCTAATACATTTAGGGATGTGTTTTCTATTACCGATGAATAGAAGACGATGCTTCTCTAAAGATTATGTAGAAGTGTTTATACATAAGTGTATAAATAATCTTAACTAGCTTCCTTCTTATTCCTCAAAATAATTCTCCATTTTTCCTTCCTTATCAATGATGGAGAAAATTCTATTGTGAATTCGATGGTATCATGGCGTTATGGAAAAATTTGGTATTTCCCCCCTTTCCTTCCTTCAACCACTAAATTTGTGACTTCTCCTCTTCAACTATTATTTCCCTCCCGATCTCCCATTCTCAACTTCCTTGCTAAGGTATCAACTTTCTATGACTAAATCCAAAGATCTACCATCCCATATAATTTTTCTATTGAATCATTGACATGCAACTTTTCACGTCTACTTGACAATAGATTATATTTCCAATGACTTCCTTATTTTAACGCTCGATGCTTGTGGCTTTAGGTGCTTCAATTTTTGTTGGAACATTCTCATCTTGTCGTGTCTTTCCATTGTTATTTCCTCTCACTAGGTATACTGTTCAACAAAACCTTTCCAACTAGAACCAAAAGCTTTCTTGTAATGAAAATGGTATGTTACAGAGGTTCCTTTAGGTCACTTCTAACCTTTCCGACGTTGATTAGAGCCTGAATACGGTAATATCAAGGCCTTGATAAATAAATCTTCCGAAAAATATATCATAGAAGGAATATAACGAAACGAGAAACAATTAAGGAGAACCCCCATTCTATTATTCCCCTGGGCATAACATCCATTTCGTGGGGATATCCACCATGTGGAGTAAGTCTATGAATTCATCAAAAGACTAAGAATCATGTCTAATATACCGCTTCCACCTTTCTTCTCCCTTGATTATTCATTTAGATTATTATCCTACCTGTCAACAATTAAGAAGTATTTCCATTTCATTCACCTGGATTGAGTTAATTAAGGTTTTCTCCAAGAATAATATGTCTGTTAAACTACTGAATGAAAGAAAAATTATCTTCTTCCCATGTATAAAAATTACCCGCTCAAATTCTAGATATCAAAATAATCTAAATAGAATCAAGAATTCACAAATTGAACGAATTTTATCTCCCTATAATGCAAGTACAAGACATAGACTACACCTTTCTAGAAAAAAAAAATATTTGACACTACACATTTTTCCTCATTCAACTTTGTTTCTTGTAATATTACAATAGTTGAGTTTTCTAATTTGATCTCTAAGATATCTCCTATTACCTTTACTATTGAGTCTCGTCGATATACGCAGGATTCCTTTCTACAAGTTTGTGAGCAATAAGTCTACAAACCTTATCCAACTGACTATAGTTTACCAAATGTTGAACTAAATATACCTTGTTTGTTTGAGTTTCTATGATTTTGGTTTGATATACATATATATATTAATTTTATTTTGATTTTGTCTTTTGTTGTCTGTTGTCAGAATTTATCTTCTGTCTTTAAATACTTGAATATCATAAATTTGGTTCCATATATTTTTTTCTTTTCATTGCTAGGATAGATTTGTATATACATACCTTTCAGTATCGGAAGATTGTTAGTCCTTTCATATCCTTACCATTCATCATAGAGAATATAATAAGATACTCTGTTGTGAGGTTTTGACTAGAGAGGAATGACTTCCAAAATATGACGCTGTACTTAATCTGAATGAGATTTCTCTCAGTCTTTCACCATTTTCTGCCTCTAGCCACCTTTCTGGTTAAGTTTAGATGAATAAAATTTCCATGTTTTTTGTACCTTGCTAGTTTTCATCTCTCTTCATCTTTCTACAAAGAAGTACAAATTCTTCATTAGTCCCTTCATGTATTGTATTTTATTTTTTTGTTTTCAATGAATTGTAACCTTCAAAGTATCAAATTTGTACTAGCTGCTCTGTCCTTTCTTTTCATAGAAACTACGAAATAAGTGATTGTATTAATGAAAAAAGGCTACACCAAATTAATGGTACATGCTCATACATGTGAGATCAGGTCCATATTCTCACCCTAGTAGTCCACCATAGAATCAAGCACTCGTCATGGTAGATGCTCATATACAATGCATATCCGAGAATAAGATATGTGCCTTCTCGTTGAGTAACCTCCGAGACTTTCACAACAAACGCAGACCTCGCCATAGCCTCAAAAAATCTTGGGAGCCAGAATTCGACTTGTAGAGAATATATCCTTCCGAGTGCCCTATATGCCACAACCCAACGTTTGTTTAGAAAAATAAGGACCTTCCTCAAAAAATGAATTATTTATCTTCTATATATTTGAAAATATATGAGTGAAAAATCCTTTTTGACCTAGACGTAGGTATACCCCACTCCAGTTTCCAAGTTGTTTGTATCATCCATTGTTCTAACTCCCTTCGCCATCCATATACACCGAACTTACAAATAAATGCATGATATCACATTCTCTTTCTTCCGGGTGTCTGTAACTATTTTCCGAATTATGAATTTTCGTTCTAGGGGATTTGGAGTACATATTTCGCCACCCTTTTTTTCATTGGTCAAATTTTACACAAGAGATTAATAGGCTCTAGAAGTACCATCATCAACTGTGATGTTTCATTTTCCTCAATGTCTCGCCTGTTAGAACGTAAGCTATAAGGAGTGAATACTGTGACCTTGAATTCATAACTAAATGGAACCCTTTTTTCTCAATCATGGGGAGTCTTTTGTAAAGATCCAATATTAGATGAGTGCATAAATAAATAACTAAAATCCCTAACAAATTAAGTGTAGAACAATACTGTAATAGTTCCCCTACTTGCAATCACAAAACCACCAACACCTTCATTCACTCCACTCATTCCATTATCAATCAACCGATTTGATATATATTACTCCATAATGTAAGGTTATTCAATTATAACCAAATGAAAAACTTTTTTATGAGTTTAAAGGACATTAAACAATAATTTTAATTTTAAATTCTTAAAATAATGTTCTTAAATTAATTTTGTTTAGAAAATAATATGTCAAAATAAATTACAATTGCTAATAATTGAAAATTTGTATGGCTAAAAATACTTGTCCATCTCTAGCTAAATATGAAAGATTATCATATTAAAATTAAAATTATTATATTCAAATAAAAATATATTATTTAAAAATAATTATATTTAAATTATATCTCACCTTTTAAATTGAATTTAAGAAAATATAATAATTGTAATTACTTGCATTACATTTCAATTCCTAAGGGTTAACTAACTTATCAAACCATCCCAAAAAGAAATTTATTCTACACCGTTAAGGGGAGTAAAAATGGAGGAGAGATTTACTCTTCTCAATATTATCAATAGTTAAATATATTACATAAGAAACACCAACAATAAATTATTATAGTGAGACTTAACTACATCTCAACCGAACTCGACCGAACTCTATCTAAATACATTTCATTTTCTCTTATTTTCTTTCCAAATCATGTATCATCTAAATTTCCTTAACTTTTTATTTTTGTTGTATGCTTTAAATTTCTAAATCTCCTTGATTTGGATGGTGTAGCTCTTCCATTTTTCCATGTTGTATAAGCATGACATCAACTTTCCTAAAATATTGTTTTGTATGTTTACTACTTCCCACATGCCATCTTATGTTGTGTTATTTTTTAATAATATTTTGTTGCGACATAAGTTCATAATATAATTTCATCTCTTCAAGAATCCAATACCTAAGAAATTCATTAATTTTTCATCATCCTTGGTGTCTTCAAGAGTAATTTTTTCAACTTCGACTTTATTAGACATGGTGTTGCAAGCCATAAGCTTCAAGGAACTTTAATTCTTCACTTCATATTTCTTCCTAGATGTTGTTTTATTTTCACACTCAAAAATAAAATTAAGATTAAAAACATTTGTGATCATATTCTTCTCTCGTAATGAGATATTTTACTTCTCAGGGGCTTCCTTATCTCCTCTACCTCTATCTTAGTCTTTTTGTCTCTTTCCATTTCTTTACTTAACACATGCCACGTTAAACAGTGTTTTCTTCCACTTGGTTTTCAAACTCAAGGGGATTCTCCACCTAATAACATCATGTTGATATGATGTTTTCATTTCAACATTTATCCATTCATCACGAGCCAATAATTATTTATCAAATACTACATTAGCAATATTAATTTTGGACTCACCATGTAACATTGACTACCCAAATGACAATTTCATTGTCATCAAGAAGAATTTCGATTCATTAAATATTCATCCACTTGTGGTTGTGCAGTATTATTGGGGTTCACTGAAAGCACTCGTTCTTTCTTTTCTCTCGTTTACTTCAGCAAATTCTTTACAATCATCATCCACTTGTGGTTGAGCAATGGGGATGACCAAACTCTTACTTTAATCGGATTGTTCTCCCTTACACCAAAACACCTCTCAAGTCTTCCCATACTTCCTTGGCTAGCTTTGCATCTCGCTATGAAGGGTAGAATGTTATCTACAAATTGTTTTATCGTAAAATCTTCATAAATATCTTTGTTGTTGATGAAAAATTTGTAAAAATGGGTTTACAAATTTTATTTACAAAGGAGAAACATACATAAAGGATTCTCACAAATCCTTAATAATTTTTCTAAAAAAAGAATATAGGAGGGCAACTAAAGTAACACACCGTAACATCTTTGAATCCATCGTTATTAATGCACCATATAACACAAATCGCCATCGCTTATGAACACACCATCAACTACAACAAACGAGTTATTTCAAATTTTTACACTTCTTCCTAATCGATCGTCTTAGCTATATCAAAAGTTTGCTCGAAAATATATAGAAGAAAAGGTACAAAGCTCCTTTGTGTGAAAAGACAAATCTTTGTTTTGTATAAGTCTCTAAAATCTATTTGAAGGGCGCTTGTTTCAAGAATTAACAAATCTTGCTTGGGATTCAAGCTTGGCCGAAGTTAATAGCCCATCGTATGTGCCTTGCAATGTGAGGCCTGCCTTACACCAACACCAATATATTGAAGCACCATATAGAAATAATTAATATTCTTATTATGTGCCTCCTAGATAAGGCCTCAATATATCCCTCAATTTCACTTTATTGAATTGAATAACTTTTTTTTTAAAAGGTTCATTTTGTAAAAATGTTTCATATTAAAAAGAGGTTTCCATAGATCTGATATTAATTGTTGTCTGAATAATCATTTACTATGTTTGTTGGTCTGATGTCAACTCGCCTTACTCTAGGATTTGAGTACAGGTTTAGTATATCACGGGTTTTCCACGCTTCTAAATTGATGTAAAATCAATAATCACTCGCGGCATAATTGGATCACCTAAACGACGTATCTTGAATTAGATTACTTCTACCTGTCATATCCTATGGTATCAGCTCTTTATATTTCCTTATGCCACAAGGAGGGGGTAGAATAGTTTCAACTCTAAATTCTTTTATGTGCCAGCAAGGTATTATTTATCTTTTCTACTTTAAATATTTCAAAAAATATTCATATCTCTTTATATCAGCGACCTTCTCAACTTCTTTTTTTTTTGATTTTCCTAATAAGAGGTTGACATGTAATCAAAAAACAGACACTAATCTTCTTCAACATTCAAACGCTGAAATAGAAAAGTAATGGAGATATCAACAATATATTAAAAAATACATCAAAAATGACCAATTTTCAAAGAACTAAAACGATGAATAGAAAGGTTAATAATATCAATAAAATGATTGTGTTGAGACCGACTAGAACTCAAATATCAAAATCATTTAAATAGAAGTACAATGGGAGACATCACAATAAATGATCGCAAAGGAGATTGGACTAGAAACTCAACTAAACCTCGAGAAATAAATCGAATAAGGATATCTAAAGAGCAATCAGTTCAGTTCTTCATTTATTAATCAAGGACAAGTAGATTAATAGACAATATCTCTCTGAATTGAATTACATGGCAGAAAATTCTATAATGCTAGTTTTCTTTTTAAATCAAATACTTTTTTTTTCCAAAGCTTGTGAGAAAGAATTTTAGAACCATAAAAGTAAGAATATGTCTCCACTGCAATATGCCTATGATGAAATAAAGGTGGCAATAAAGGTTTCTTTGTGGTGGATATGATTTTTATAAAGAAATTAGAATTGTTAATGTCAAAGCATTTATATATGTCAAACCTGTTGAATGGCTACTGCTTGAAAATTCGCTGAAGTGGTAGCTACATATTCTTCCTCTAATAGAAGATACTAAAACAATTGTTCTTATTGATGCCTATGAAATCAGATTGGGGTTCCAAGATGAAAAACATACCTGGAGGTGCTTTATACATTCGAACTTCCTACACAATCACTGCTCAGATAACCCAAAGAGAGGTTACCTTCAGAATGTGTGTAGAGAAAACCATAGTCTAGGGTCCCTGCAATATATCTTAAGATCCTTTTTGCAACCTTCTGTTTGGGTTTCAAGATGTCATGCAAATATCACTCATTACCATGCATTTTTCACCTATGCTTCCATTATATCACTCACTATTCACCACCTTGTCACTCCATTTTCCCTATTATTCACCATTAATGGGTCTCATTTATATTTTCCAAATACATTTATTTTTAAGCATTTTTAAGAGAAATTCTGATTAAATATTAGAAAATAATATATTTTACTTTATATATGGAAAGTTGGTTGTTTTGTGACATGTGTAGGTGCAAAGAAGCTTCCAAGACACCTTCATGTGGCCTTGAAGGATCAACGGAATTTGAAGAGATAAACTCTCATGGAGAAGATTATGATTCAAGGAGAAGATCAAGGACAAAAGGGGTTATGTGTCTAGATGGTTGAGAGATTTATGGAACTGAAAGAGATTAGTGGATGATCATTATGAGCTTGTTTCTCATCCCATTGTATAAATAGGAGTACAATTCTCCATTTGTAAGGTTGAAGTTTCTGTAATATTGTAATCTTGAAGTTTTGCAATCTTTAGAATTTTATATGTAATCTTAGAAGCTTAGAGTTTGGTTTGTACGGAGATTTTCAAATAAAGGATCTATAGTTTCAATTTTGCTTCTAAGCATCTGAGTTCCATTGAAGTGGTAGCTTGTGGAGTTATGGAGGGCCCCCATGGCCTCATCATTTCTGCATGCTTATTTGCTTACTTTAGGTATAATTTAATTTATACTGGTAGGATCTTAGTTGAAAGTGTTTTAAGAGAACCATAAGATCTCATACAATTATTAGATTTAGGTTTATTTCCTTTCGCTTTTAAGCTTGTTAAATGTTCTAATATTGAAGAGTCTTATTTGGAGTGTTCTTGTAAGAGGTAACCGTAAGACTTTCATAGCTAATTATTAGATCTAGGTTTATTTTATTTGTAGCTTTTAAGTTCTTATTAGATGTTCTAATGTTGGAAGAGATCTTGTAGAATATGTTCTTGTAAGAGAACTATAGATCTCAAACAATTGTTAGATCTAGGTGTGATTAGTTATTGAAAGAGATCTTAATGAATATGTTCTGTAAGGGGACTTTAAGATCTTTTGGACAAATTAGGAATCTTTCTAGATCTATATATTTTAGATAAGCACTTCTAAGTTTACCTTCCCGGCTGACATTAAATTAAACTCTAATTGACATCATCAATCTGAACCAAACATTTTGACGTCAGTTATGGAAGTGCAACTAGAAGGATTTAGTAATTATTTAATCATTTGTTTTATGGACTAATTTGTGGAACTTGGTGACAAAATTGTGTTCATAAGGAGTTCAAAGTTTTGGAGCATTTTTATTTTCACACATAGTTAATTTAAATTCAAGCTTTTATTTTAACCCCCATTTCAATTAATCCATCTATGGATGAAGACTTTGAAAATGTTGAATGTGTACATCCGTGAGAGCAAGGACAATCACCTTGAGCCAACTCTAAGACAGTTACTCACATACTTGTAACATAATGTGTAAATTTTAAATCTTGATGTGAGCATGTTCAAAATTTTAATCCGTAGATGGTTTCACTGAAGTATGCTTTTACTTAGAAAATAAAACATCTGCTAATGTAGAATAGATTAAAATAAAAATAAAATGAGATCTCATTAGAAGTCATTAGAAGGTTAGAAGTCATTCTCAAGTAGAATTTCTTTTAGTCTTATTTTAAATCATCACGCAACAAATGAATTCACATGCATGTCTTGTCTCTCTGGGGACATGGGGAGCTTAAGAGCTCGATTATCGAAAGCTTTGTCTTCCGAGAGTCTAAATGCCCCCCACATACGTGCAAAGAGTGTAGATAATGCAAGGTTCGATCGTAGATCTTGATTGATTTTATTATCCATCCACGCTAACCTACATAAATAAAAATAAATCAAGAGATTAGTATGCTCTCCTTCTCGCGTCATGGTGACAAGAAGATCAGAAAATCTATCGATTTATTCAAATAAAAAAAACTCTTGCTGGAAAATTAATCTCGCAATGAGATAATAAAGAATTTTCTTTGTGAATAAAAAAAAAAAAATCTTAAATTTTTTTAGATAAAATTCTAGTTTTTCTTTTTTAATTTAGGATTTAAAAAACAAACAAAACAATTAAAATTATAATAAAACAATAAAAAAAAATAATAAAACACAACAAATCGCATCTAAGTAAATTTAAAAAAACAAAAAATAGCCAAAATGCACATTTTAAAAAAAATTGAGAGCATTCAAACAAACAAACAAGAATATAAACACCGCATCAAAGTCACAAGAGTCAGAACGAAAGCAACATTGAAAAATATATTTGTCTTTCTACTTCGTGAAATTCGCCTGACAAGCACCGTAGTTTGCTACCATTCATTGCTCGTGCAAGGAATGGATGAAGAGGTAAATCCATCGCAGAATGATAGTTTGTCGAGGTGTAAAAATAGGACATTAGGTTTAAGCCAAATAAAATGACAAAGATCGCCGAGATACCTTTGGCAAGAAACTGTGAAATTGGAATGAGACAGCATTCAATGCAAAAGTGTCACATTAATCAAGTTCAATGCGCATGAGTAAAATTCTATGGTATCAGAAAATAAAGGTAGCATCTATGGTGGTCGATTTTATTTTTTTGAATCCTATTCCATCTACCGGCAGCAAAGATCATCAAGGCCCTACCGACATCACTCTCGACGCCGCATTTATCGAGAATCACTACGCTCCTCGACGTTGCCTTTTTATAGATCTTCTGCACCACAGAAGTGATGTTATAAGTCTAAAGGAGAAAGGGCGGCCACAACTGCAAGAGAGCATATCTAGGTGTAATCATCAAAAGCACATTTCAACGTTCTTCTAATAGTCATTACAGGTATCCTTTCTGCCCTAAACCAAATGCCCATTCCACCGATTGATGCCGAGCACTCCATTGGTTGTTGATTTTCTTAGAAATGGCACTCTATCCACTAGGCTAAGTTTCTTCTTTTCCTTCGACCTACAAATCCAGAATTAGTTCATTTTTTGTGTTCCTATCCTCATTCATGTGCCTGAATTTAGTTATTGGTAATGCTTTTTTTTTTCCGTTTTTTTTGCATTTCTTTTGGTTTGTTTTATATTTTTAGATTTAATTCTGTTTTTGTTATAAATTGTATTTATTTTGTTTTGATTTAGTTATTTATTTCTAGTTATAATCTATGTTAATGTTTGTTATTATAATTATATTAATATATTAATATATTAATATAATTATAACTTGTAATGTTTGTTAGTTATAATTTGTTGTATATATTTAATATTTGTTATGTTGTAATTAATATAGTTGTAATTTTTATTTATTTATTTAATTGAAATTTGTTGTATATAATTTATTATGTATTAATATATTGTTTTATATTAGATGTGAATAATATGTTATGTTATGTTTGCTATCATTTAAAAAAATAATAATTTAAAAAAAAAATTGTTGTGTTTTGTGACACTTGTTGTTTTTGAGGGATTTAAAGAGGAATACACATATGAAGGATATTACTGAAATAAATTTGTAAGAAGAAAATTAGAGACCATGAGAATTATAAGAATCAATGAAAGTGTGAGTGGTATGTGTACAAAATTAAAAAAAAAAATTTTAAAATATTTTCACAAAATTCATGCAGATTGAAAAATATTGTTGAACACTTAAGTTCAAATTAAGATCAATTTATACAACATTTGGAGGATCTCTATGGATGATGATTATCTTAGCCTGAGAATAAGTTGGCATTAAACTGATAATATTTTCTCATGAATGCCTTATAGACATACTAACTGGGCAGACACAACAGAGTTTTCTAATGCCAATCTTTTTGCCGAGACATTTCATGAGTTATCCGACACAAACAATGGATGACTATATTTTACAATGATTGATTATTTATCAGATTAAATGAATTTAACATTTGATTATCCTAATTGTTTTATTTGGTATGAATTTTATGAAGAATCATGAAGGAATAGCAGCATTCCTTCTTGAATGTGAATTTATGTTTTCTACCAAGTTTTTTATTGTGTTGTTGATAATCAAGTGATCATATAGATTGCTATCAGGACGACAACTGGTCTTCCAAAGACTAAATTCATGAAAAATTTAAAGACAAATCCATGTCCATAACTAATTACCTTGCACCTTCCTTTTGAAAGGATTTTAATGTCAGAAAATCCATAAAGTTTCCATTTCCGTGTCCATTTTTTCTATAGCAAGAGCATATTCATTCACTCATGCATTTCCTTTCATCCATTCCTAACTTCCGCAAAATAAAACAAAGAAGCTCACGATGTTTCTTATTGTCATTCTAATTTTCTCCTTGTCATTTCCTTTTCCTTTCATTTCTCCACGCAATAAACACTCGCTCTATGTATATCATTGAGTCAAAGTCCCAGAGTCGTTAATTATCTTTATAAAACACCTGTGAGGGTTTGCATTCCCTAATGGCAAGTACTTTTCCACAAACAATGGGAGTACCATTAATATCCTCATGCACCGTTGATCTTGTAGTGATTTATCAATAAAAAAAGAGGATTCAGTACCAAAAGTAGAGTGTTAGGATTCAATCAGTTGAATTCATTTGAGATTTATATTGACTAGTGCATATCATTAATACTGTCAACATAACTTCTTTATGCTCATACCAGTACATTCTAACTACAGTAGCAGATTATAAAGCTATTTGTCGCTGAAGACTTGTTATTCAGATGAAAGGCATGGTGTCTGACTTTTTCATTGCTTTTGTCCACGTTGATTTATATTGCCATTGAAGAATACAGTTGAGGGAGAAAATTGGAACTTATATTTGTATACCTTCCAGTCTTGGGTATACTTTATCCAGCATTGTTAGAATTTACCGACCACTATACCATCCCGTTGTTAGATACTATAATATTGTGACCCATCTTTTCATCAGCTAACCTGCAGAAGTTTGATAAAATCTAGAAAATCAAATAGTAAATGATTCAACAAAATTTCTAGTAGGTGTATGTATGATTTTTTCAACTTTGAATCTGAAATTTTTTAGCGCGTAAAATAATGATGTTTAAAATATCTGGAAGATTTAATTTGTCTCTTCTTCTAGTGGTGTGTTCATTAAACCATCAGCGATAGAATTTCACTTCATACTTTCATTTTTTTTCCTTCATCTAGCATTACATCTAACCACATAGTTTCACAATAAAACGAATGCAAGGTTGATGATCATATTAAATGACTTCTAAAATGATGAGGATATTAAATGATCTTCTGGAATGATCGATTCAATTAGTAGAATAATGATTGTACCACAAGAACCAATCATTAAACAGAGATATCAACAGGTGCAACAATTGATTGTACACAAGAACCAATCATTGCAAGATGCAAATAGCTGGTAAAATAAAAGTTATCCAAGATGTGCAGTTAAAAGAGTCCACGATTGGAGGATGCTTGTTACGAGGTAAAGTTAAAAGGAAGTCCATGATTGAAAAATGTTTGTTACATAAGAACCAAACATATTGTAAAAGAAGCTCATCCAAGAATCAAATTAAACAAGCTCATTAGAAAGAGGCTTGCATGAGGACATGCAAGAGTCAGCTTGGGGAGTATGTTTGGTTTCAGACATGGTAATACTCATTACCATACATTTTTCAATTCCATGCTCTCCCATTATATCACTCACTATTCACTCACCTTGTCACTCCATTTTCCTATTATTCACCGCTCATTAATGGTCTCGTTATATCTTTCCAAATATTATTTATTTTTGGCATTTTTAAGAGAAATTTTGATTAAATATTAGAAAATAATATATTTTACTTTAAGTATATGGAAAGTGAGTTATGCAGACATGTGTAGGTAAAGGACAGTTTCCAAGACACCTTTATGTGGTTTTGTGAAGGATCAAATTCGAATTTGAAGAGATAAACCTCATGAAGATTATGATCTCATAGAGAAGATCAAGGACCAAAGGGTTATGTCTAGATGGTTGAGAGATTTTTATGGAACTTAAAAGAGAGATTAGTGATGATCATTATGAGTTTGTTACTCATCCCATTGTATAAATAGGAGTACAATCTCCTCCATTTGTAAGGTTGAAGTTTTTGTAATATTGTAATCTTGAAGTTTTGTAATCTTAGAATTTTGGGAGTATGTAATCTTAGAAGCTTAGGAGTTGGTTTTGTAATGTGGAGATTTTCAAATAAAGGATCTATATCAATTTTCTAGCATCTGAGTCTCCATTGAAGTGTGTGCTTGTGGAGTTATGGAGGGCTCCCATGGCCTCACTTGCATGCTTATTTGCTTACTTTAGGTATAATTCTAATTTATGTTTTTGTTTCATTTCTAGCTTAAGCTTTGTTAAATGATCTAATATTGGAAGGATCCCAGTTGAAAGTGTTTTTTGTAAGAGAACCATAAGATCTCATACAATTATTAGATTTAGGTTTATTTCCTATTTCAATTTTTAAGTTTTGTTAAATGTTCTAATAGCTGGAAGAGTCTTATTTGAAAGTGTTCTTGTAAGAGAATCAGAGACTATACAATTATTAGATCTAGGTTTATTTTATTTCAGCTTTTTAAGTTCTTATTAGATGTTCTTAATGTTGGAAGAGATCTTGTAGAATATGTTCTTGTAAGAGAACTATAGACTTCAAACAATTGTTAGATCTAGGTGTGATTAGTTATTGAAAGAGATCTTAATGGATATGTTCTTGTAAGGGGACTTTAAGATCTGACAAATTAGGAATTCCTTTTAGATCTATATATTTTAGATAAGCACTTCTAAGTTTACCTTCCTGCTGACATTAAATTAAACTCTAATTGACATCATCAATTGGAACCAAACATTTTGGCGTTGTTGCAGTGGAAGTGCAACTAGAAGGATTTAGTAATTATTTTATTCATTTGTTTTTGCGGACTAATTTGTGGAACTTGGTCACAAGAAGTTCATAAAGGAGTTCAAAGTTTGAGCATTTTTATTTTTCACACAGTTAATTTAAATTCGCTTTTATTTTAAACCCCATTTCTCACTAATCCATCTACGGATGAAGACTTTGAAAATGTTGAACAGGTACATCCGTGAGAGCAAGGACAATCACCTTGAGCCAACTCTAAGATTGTGTTACTCACATACTTGTAAAACATAATGTAAAATTTAAATCTTGATGTGGAGCATGTTCAACTTTTAATCCGTAGAGATGGCTCAATTAGAAGCATGCTTTTACTTAGAAAATAAAACATCTTTCAAGTTAATGTAGAATAGATTAAAAATAAAAATAAAAATGAGATCTCATTAGAAGTCATTAGAAGTTGTTAGAAGTCATTCTCGTTAGAATTTTCTTTTAGTCTTATTTTAAATCATCATGAATAAATGAATAAATTCACATTTCTATGTCTTGTTTCTGTATCACGGGTGAGCTAGTAGCCTGATTATCGGAAAGCTTTGTCTTCCGAGAGTCTAAACGCCCCCGCGACATTGCAGAAAGAGTGTAGATAATGTGAGGTCTGATAGTAGATCTTGATTGATTTTATTATCCATCCACGCTAACCTACATAAATAAAAATAAATCAAGAGATATATTTTCCGCGCTTCGTAGCGATCGTGAAGATCAGAAAATCTATCGATTTATTCAAATAAAAAATCTTTGTTGAAAATTAATCAAGAATGCGATAATAAAGACCCCAGAATTAAAAAATCTTAAAATTCTTTAGATAAAATTCTAGTTTTCTTTTAATTTTAGAGATTTTAAAAAACAAACAAACAATTAAAAATTATATTAAAACAATAAAAAAATAATAAACACAACAAATTTGATCATGAATTAAAAAAAACAAAATATAAGAGTAAATGGCTAATAAAAAAATGAGATATTCTAAACAACTAACAGAATATAAACGCCGACTAAAAGTCATTAAGAGTCAAGTCCAAAGCAACATTGAAAAAAAAATTTATTTGTCTTTCACTTCCTCGTGTGAAAATTCAATCTGGGACAAGACCCACAGAGTTTGCCGTGATTCATTGCTCGTGTTGAATGATGAAGAGGTAAATCCATCGGGGAGAAACGATAGTTTGCCGAGGTGGGCTGTGATAGGACATTAGGATTAAGTCAAATAAATGACAAAGATCGCCGAGATACCTTGGCAAGAAACCAGGAAATTGAATGAGTGACAGTATTTCACGTGTAAGGCCGGCCATTTAATCAAGTTCAATGCGTATGAGCACTTATGGTGGTATTGTGTGTAAATAGCGTACATCTATGGTGGTCGATTTTATTTTTTGAATTTATTCCATTCGCTGCGCAAAGATCATCAAGGCCTCATCGACATCGCTCTCGACGTCGCTATTTATCGAGAATCACTACGCTCCCTCGATCGCCGTTTCTCTCTTATGGGATTCGGCACCTTACGAGAAGGAGCAAGACAAGCCCCTCTAGTGTTTATAGCAAGCGCCGCGCTAAAATCTATGAGAGCGTTAATATTCAGTGGCGCAATCTCATCGGTAGCACATTTCGGCAAAATTTCGCCCTTCTTAATATTCATTGTGAAAGTGAGTCCCTTTTCCTTAAACCAAATGCCCATTCCGCCGATTGATGCCGAGCACTCCATTAAGGTTGATTTTCTTAGAAATGGCACCTTCATCCACTGCCAAGTTTCTTCTTTTTCCCTTCTCCGACCTACAAATCCAATTAGTTCCGCTTTTGTGTTCCTATCCGTCCATGTGCCTTGAATTTAGTTATTGTGCGTTTTTTTTTTCCATTTTATTTTGCATTTCTTTTGGTTTGTTTTATATTTCTTAGATTTAATTTGTTTTTATAAATTGTATTTATTTTGTTTTGATTTAGCTATTTATTTTTAGTTATAATCTATGTTAATGTTTGTTATTATAATTATATTAATATATTAATATATTAATATAATTATAATTTGTAATGTTTGTTATTATAATTTGTTGTATATTTAATATTTGTTATGTTGTACTATTATAGTTGTAAATTTTTATTTTATTTATTTAATTGAAATTTGTTGTATATAATTTGTTATGTATTAATATATTGTTTTATATTAGATGTGAATGTCATGTTATGTTATGTTTGTTATCATTTAAAAAATAATAATTTAAAAAAAAAAATTGTTGTGTTTTGTGACACTTGTTGTTTTGAGGGATTTAAAGAGTGAACATTGGCATATGAAGGATATTGGAATTTTATAAAACAAAATTCTGGTGGTATGCAAATTGAGAGAATCATGAGAATTACAAAGAACCGATTGAGTGCAAGAGTTGGTACAGTGTAAAATTAAAAAAAAAATTAAAAAAATTTCCACAAAATTCATGCATTTGAAAATAAATAATGGAACACTTGGAAAAATTTCGAAGATCGATTTCTATCAAAACATTTGGAGGGATTCTATGGATGATGATTATCTTTGTTTTGAGAAGCTTCAAGTTGGCATTAAATCATAATATTGCTGAATGCTTTTATGTGACATGTACTAACCCGCAGGACACAACAGAAGCTTTCTAATGCCAATCTTTTTGCCGAGCACATTCTATGAGTTATCTCGACACAAACAGGAGTATTAATTTTCATGGTTATTTTTATGAATGGATTGGGATATTACCATGATTAAGTCAATTTCAACACTTTGATTTTCCTTAATTTGTTTTATTTGGTATGAAATTTTTTTGCGGTGAAGAATCATGAAGGAAATGCGCATTCCTCTTGAACAGACTTATGTTTCTACCAAGTTTTTTATTAAAAGCTGGCTAAAGATAACAAGTGATCATTAAGGATATCATAATTGCATCTAATAATTGGTCTTCCAAAGACTAAATTCATGAAAAATTCCCAAAGACAAATCCATGTCCACAACCACTACCTTACACCTTTTTGAAAAGATTTTGAATAAATGAAAATCCATGTGCTTCCCATTTCCGTGTCCATTTTTCATAGCAAGAGTTCTATTCATTCACTCATGCATTTCCTTTCATCCATTCCTAACTCACAAAATAAAACCAAGAAGTCACTTACAAGTGTTTATTGTCATCTCTAATTTCTTTCCTTGTCATTTCCTTTCCTTTCATTTCCGCTCAATAAACATCAGTTTATGTATATCATTGAGTCAAAGTCCTAGAGCTCCACTATCTTTGTAAAACACCTAGAGGCTTGCATGCCCTAATGGCAAGTACTCTTGCCAAATGAAAATGGAGTATATTATCCCTTGTTCGTTGATCTTGTAGGTGATCTTCGACTACTACAACAAAAACATATTTTAGGCTCTTACAAAGATGTGGCAGCTTATCTTGACTTCATTGAATCAATGGTGGAGCTCTCGTGTTGACTAGCGGCATTCATTACGAAGCCACTAAGCCAACAAATTCTTGCTATGTTTGACACCAAAGACATTTTAATCACATAGTAAGATTTGTTAATGGAAGCTGGAAGACTTGAAGACCTATATTTGTAGCGTATGAAGTGACTTTCTTTCATTGTTTTCTTTCGCTTTGTCATGACTTGAGAACAAGTCAATAAATAAGTACGGGGAGGAAATGTAACTTATATATTTTGTATACCTTCCCAAGCCTTATACATTTTCATCCATATTCAGCTAGACTCATCGATTCATCGACTATCCAAAGACAGATACGATGCTAATACAGATTCATCTTTCATCCACAACTTGCAGTAATAGTTTTCAAACATCAAAATTGTAGTAACTAAACATGCATGATCTCATCCACTTCTATAGGTAAGTAAGTGTAATATTTTCTAACCTTAATCTTGAAATTTTTTGTATTTTCAAAATAATGATGTTTGGAAAATATTCCACTATACTATTCCCTTTCTCATTAAAAATTGTCAAACCATCAGCTGGGAGGGGGAATTTCACACTTACACTTCATTTTTTTTTCCTTCATTCATATTACATATTAACCCACATAGTTTTTCCACAATAAAAACTACTACAAAATTATGAGCATATTAAATGACTTCTTAAAAATGATGAGCATATTAAATGACTTTGAAATGATCGTATCTTTCAACAAAGTAAAATAATGATTGTAACATTTAAGAACCAATCATTAAACAGAGATCTCAACAAAGTAAATACGATTAAAATACAAGAACCAATCATTAAAAGATGCAAATGCTGAAAATAAAATTTATCCAAAGATAAAAGTAAAAGTTTAAAAAAGTCGGAAGTCCATGATTGAAAGATGCTTGTTACAGATGTGCAAAGTTAAAAGGAAGTCCACGATTGAAAGATGCTTGTTACACAAGAACCAAACATCTTGTAAAATGAAGCTCATCCAAGAATCAAATTAAACAAGTCATTGTAGTAGCTTGCACAGGACATGTTTGCTTCAAGATGTCATGCAAATATCACTCATTACCATACATTTTTCACCTATGCTTCCATTATATCACTCACTATTCACCACTCCTGTCACTCCATTTTCCCTTTATTATTCACCATTAATGTCTCATTTATATTTTCCAAATATTACTTATTTTTAAGCATTTTTAAGAGAAATTCTTGATTAAATATTAGGAAAATAATATATTTGATTTTATATATGGAAAGTGGGTTGTTTTTGTGACATGTGTAGGTGCAAAGGAAGCTTCCAAGACATCTTTATGTGGCCTTGGAATGATCAAATTGAATTTGAAGAGATAAACCTCATGGAGAAGATTATGATCTCATGGGGAGAAGATCATGACAAAAGGGCAGGTGCCCAGATGGCTGAGAGATTTATGGAACTAAAAGAGAGATTAGTGGATGATCATTATGAGTTTGTTATCTATCCCATTGTATAAATAGGAGAAAATTTCCATTTGTAAGGCTGAAGTTTTTGCATTATTGTAATCTTGAAGTTTTGTAATCTTAGAATTTTGGAGTATGTAACTTTGGTAGCTTAGAGTTGGTTTGTACGGAGATTTTCTAAATGAAGGATCTATACTTCAATTTTTCTTCTACATCTGAGTCTCCATTGAAGTGGTGTGCTGTGGAGTTAAGGGAGGGCTCCCATGGCCTCACTTGCATGTTTATTTGCTTACTTTAGGTATAATTTAATTTATGCTTGTTTCATTTTGGCGAAGCTTTGTTAAATGATCTAATATTGGAAGGATCTTAGTTGAAAATGTTTTTGTAAGAGAAACCATAAGATCTCATACAATTATTAGATTTAGGGTTTATTTCATTTCAGTTTTTAAGCTGTTAAATGTTCTAATATTGGAAGAGTCTGGATTTAAAGGTTCTTGTAAGAGAACCGTAAGACTTACAATTATTAGATCTAGGCTTTGTAAGAGAACTCAAGACCTCATGACAATTTACAGATCTAGGTTTATTTTATTTCAGCTTTTAAGTTCTTATTAGATGTTCTAATGTTGGAAGAGATCTTGGTAGAATATGTTCTTGTAAGAGAACTATAGATTCTAAACAATTATGGATCTAGGTGTGATATTATTGAAAGAGATCTTAATGAATATGTTCTTGTAAGGGATTCCAAGATCTGGACAAATTAGGAATCTTTCTAGATCTATATATTTTAGATAAGCACTTCAAGTTTACCTGGGTTGACATTAAATTAAACTCTAATTGACATCATGAATTGGAACCAACACCTTTCCAAGGGTACCTTGGGTGATTGCATAAAACTGGAGACAGAATGAGCTACAAACATGATATCAGGTCTACCAACTAGATTTTTATACAATGTGGAATGAACTCTTGGTGAGACATCTTGTATACTCAATTTAGTGCCTTGAGAAATTGGTGTATCAGTTGATTTACAATTGGCTATTATGAAATTTTAAAGAATGTCAGTGGCATAGTTTTGTTGACCAACAAAATTGCCATTAGCAGATTGTTGTAATGTTGCTCTCATTGTTAAGAGGTTGCGTGAGGAAAAAAAATTTGTAAGTGAGGCTCGCTAACACAGGCTCTTGCAATGGGGTCATGCATTAGTAATGATTGTTGGACAAATTCGACTCTTTTTAGTTGTATGGTGCGTTAATAACGTTGGCTCCAAGGTTGTTAGGGTGGGTTAATAATGCTCTGGTTTGACTGACTCGAGTGTGTTATTCTCCCAAATATTAAAAGATGGATACCTTTTAAAACAAATGAAGACCTTCCAACAATGAAGACTTCCAACTTCTTCTTGCCTTTCAATGACTTCGCAACAACGATCTTCCTTGCAGGAATGGTCACTTCTTCAAATAGTTGAGGCCTCTCACGGCTGCCTCACACGCTACGTTTTTTTGCTTCTTTTTTGTTTTGTCTTGTGAATACACACATATGAAATGTTTCAGTCGTATGCAATCTTGTCTATCTTCTCTCTGCTGCTCTTAAAAAAGAAGTCTTAACCGGCATACACTCTAATACCATGTTAAGGACTGAAAAATGGGGAGCAGATATAGAAGTCATCAACAATAAATGATTACAATAAAACTGAATTATATCTCATCTCAACCAAAGTGAACTGATCTCTAATAAATAATGACACTTGGATAGACATATACAACCCCTACAAGTTGATTGGAATTAGATTCTATAACATACACAAGCTTTTATTTTATCAAACTAAAATGAATCTCAATAAAAAATAATCACCCCCAACGAATCTCTAAATACAAACAAACCTAGAGACTACCCTTATAATGAGATGCTGACCTGAAAACTTCTCGGCTCTAAATACAAACAAACCTAGAGACTACCCTTATAATGAGATGCTGACCTGAAAACTTCTCGGCGTCCAAATTGTTTTAATATAACGTGTCGGAGATTCATAAACTATGTCTAAACTTAGTTCAGTATTCTTAATAATTGCCATATTTGACGCCAAAGAAATGGAAGTTAGTTAACACTCACAGTTCACAGTGAGTAAGCGATTACAGAGCTTTACAGCGAGTGAACAAAACCAGAAAAAATGAAATTGGCACAGTTCCATTTGAGAAAAGGAGACATTCACTTTGACAGCTTCTCTTTTCCTTGGACTGCTCTGCTCCGCTCATCTCATCTCCTCTCCTCTCCTGCTCCATTCATCTCTCTTCCCCATTTCCAGCAAACCTTTCTTGTAAAATAATAATATTATTGACACACGAAAAGATCAAAAACTAATTTCTCAAAACATTAAAAATTATTATGGATTTTCAAGAGAGAGAATATTACTGGATTTTCAAGAGAAAGTGAGCAGTCAGAAAGGTAAGCCAAAGCAATGGGCATTTGTACTCATATTACAAGTAGATTAGGTAAATTTTGAAACATATTTGGAACATATTGATAAATATTTTCTAAATTAAAAAATTGAAACAAATTATTTCTGTATCTTTCTTTTTTCAGTGAAAAAAACATCTAATGTATATTAATTTACCAGTGCAAATACTTCATCTATTACATGGAGATTACATAATTTCTGTATGTTATTTTATTCGAATCCAAATTCAAAGTTGTTAACTATGAATTAAATAAATATTTTTCATCCTCATTTAATTACCATGACATAAAATATTTTTTGGAATTCCAAAATCTCTATAATCAAAATAAGGATGGTTGAAAAACATCTCAAAAAACATTAAAAACTTCAAAAATACTTTTCAAATTTGCTGAAATAAAAACAAAATTACCAAATGTGTAGAAAGCCAGAGCTATGTGACTCTCTCCATGCATAACACTATTGTCTCGACTTGTAAAATTTATCGGCTATGACACCATGAGAATCCGAAATATGGCTTCTGTGATCGAAAGGAGAAAAACATGTTATATAATGCTACGAATGCAGTCATGCATACAATAATATTATGATCCCGATATACCATGTGGATTTGTGACATTCATATCGCAGAATGTCAGTACAGTTGCCCTAACCCTCCCAAAAATGGTATTTTACTTGCCCACAACAGCGAGAAAAGGGGAGACAAATCCGTATACGCATATGTATAGATATAGATATGGATTTTGTACACAAACAGTTATTGGTTTCCGGCATAGTTACCAAGTTCGCTCGAATTGGAGAAAGAAATACGAAAATTTGACCATTCGATTCGTATCTCGATTAATTCGGCAAAAGTTCGATTCGGTTTATATGGAAAGTAGTTAATCGTCTGCAGGAAAGGAAATCAGATTCCGAGTTTAACGGATATCCACATCGATTGATTTTTTAATGTCCCGATAAATGCAGCGGTGTCCGATAAATGGTTGCCGGATCCCAACTATAACTTACTGGGGAAATTTCCTAATTTTCGTTTTTCAATTTTATGTTTCAGAAAGTTGAGAAGGCGAAAAGAAAGAAATTGAGAGAAATTGAGCTGTGAAGTCAGTTAATTCTGTGCAATAGGTTTTTCAAATATCTTTATAGTAAAAGAGAAATTTTATATAACCTTTTAATATTTAATTTTTAAATATGGATTAATTACTAAACGAATTTAGATAGAATTTAAATTAGTCCTTAGCCGCTAATTTTAGATTAAGGTTTCAAGAAATATTTTATAATTAGGGATGAATTTTAAAATAAAGTTTTGAGTTTTGAAAATAAAGTAAATTTTGAATGAAAGAGTGAAGTGGTTTTTTTGTGAATTGTAATAATAGAATTGTTTGTATTAGTAAAATTAATAGAAATGATTTAAATTTCAAAAGTAATAGAAGAAAATAAGCAAAAATTTGAAAGAAAATTATATATTTAAAATATATATATTATCGATTTTTTTCTGAATTAAAAAATTTTCATTTAAATTTTTATGGTATCGTATCGACTATCCGAATTAAAATTTGATAACTATGGTTACAGGATACACAACTTAACGATTTGAGCACTCTGATGATAATAAGTAGAAAGAGAATTTTTATTTTATTTCTTTTGAGATTCTGAAGAAAAATACTCTCTTGGTCTTACTTATAGAGGTTTGATTATCTAAATATAATATAAATTTTGTTTTCAAATTTGAAATTGGTTAAAGTAGTGAAATTTATATATTTTTATATAAGGAAAAATTCATTTTATCAATAAATTAAAATTTATGAAGATTTTTCTTAAATTTAAATATATAAAATAACAATAATAAAAATGATTAAATTATAATAAATAAAATATGATGATGATGATGATGATGATGATGATGATGATGATGATGATGATGATGATGATGATGAAGAATAAAATAAGAATGATTAAATTCATTAATATATATTATATTAGTTATTTAATTGTATATGAAGGAATAATTTCACCATAATTAAAAAAAAAAAAATCACACATTATTTAAGTTTTGATATGAAACTTAAATTAAATAATAAATGGAAATATATGTAGAGAAAGCTAGTTCCGTATTATTACTTATATTGAATAGAGAAACATAGGTTTACATATCTAGTATTTCTATCGATTAATAAATCTATTAGAAATAGAATCTGAAGTAGATATTTTTTTTTTGTAATATCAGACTTTAATATTGATATTCAAAAGAATCAAAATTTACAATTGATATGCATTGTAGCATCTTGTTTACTATGGCGGCCAAAAATTCCATGTCCACATATAACCAAAAGCAATTGTTGTTCGGTATATATAATGACCACACTAAGTTGACGAGTGACACAACAAGCACATTTCTCGAATAATACAATACATATAACAAGACATAAACATGCCACATAAGAGATGAATTCAAGAACCAACTAGTTGAAAGGCACATATAGTAGAAATCGCATAGGGAGATCATTCATCAAGGATGATCACTGGATGATATGGGGAGGTAGTTCCACTAACCATATTAACTAGGGTGGCATAGATTATGGCTTCTCCATTCCGAGGTGCTAAAGAGCCAGTGTGTGAATCTGAGTTGATGTACCACTAAATTTTTCTCAACCAAACCATGATGTCATCTATATCATATCTAATATCCCACAATATACGTTTGAGGTCCTCTTGACCCACAAAAAACTTATAATGATCGACTTGTTTGTCCCGCAACACCATATGTAGTAGTGATGTCGTCGATCTATGAGAGAAGATTGAATGCATAAAGTGTAGGTGACACTTTCTCCATTTACTTGCATCTAACACCCACTCTATTTTTTGATCACACACCTCGAAGTATGAATGATATTCTCATTCACCGAATTCTTTTTCCTCAAGGGATCGAATTTCCCATCGAACTTCCAGGGGTACAACATCATAAAATTTTTCCATTGACTCTGAACCGAAGAGGTGACCTTGTCTAGAGGAAGACATTGTAGATGAGCCTCCTCTTCTCCTAATGATTCGTTTTCGCGATGTCGTCGAGCATAAAGACTTGCAACAACTTTGGAGCAACAAGACTCGATACAACCCCTAAGGGGATTGAATTAGAACAACAAGGATGGGAAGAGAGAGAAAATTTGTGAAGCCCTAACTACTAGACAAAAATAACAAGGATAAAGGAATTGTGTAAACATCATTTTTATACCTATAACCATAAACATGCCAATCAAACTCGACCATAAACCTGCTATGACTAGGATCCACATGCAAATTCACCTCCTAAACTGGATTGACTACCCATTGCTCAATTTGAGGCCTGGAAATGTTAAAACCAAATTGAGAAAGATCACGTGCACGCCAACGAACAAAACTGGAAAGCTAAAGGATAACCAAAATGGTTCAAGGGATTGTAAAACTGTAGACGGGAGCACCACCACAAGCTCAAAAGAGGGACTAGAGGATGAGTTATGTGAAAACACACAAAATACATTTGGTGGTCACCCACGACCCCAAAACCCTTTCAATGACAACAAAAAATTAGAGAAAATGAATAGAAGACCCTCCCTTGACTAGAACCCTCACCATAAGACCAACTATGAAAGAAACCAACATAAAACCATTGTGCCACTTGAACAAATGCTATGTGTAAATAGGATGTCCAAAATTACACCAAGACCACCATAATTTGAAAAAGACCGTGAAAAGATAACACAATTCCAAATAGGACACACCCCTACAAAGGAAATGAATTGTGCAATATATACCTCTGTAAAAGCGTGAAGCATAGAAAGAACCATCCACCCACGCACGTTCTGCAAGATTACAATGAAAAATCCTTCATCCTAAATGCAGTAATTGATTCCGAAACTCGACAACCACCATCCGAATTATATAGAACTTAACTATAATAACAAGATGGGTGAACTAAGAACTGATGCCAATCCCAAACCTCTTAAGAAGTATTATTGTTTGGCACCCTCTTGTAAAGGCTAAGATGCTCCACTACCCTACATATTTTGTAGGGTATTTATATAACCACACCCACAAAGAAGAGTAGATTCATGAGACCAAACTAAAATTTTGACATTCCCTGCACTCACACCAAGTGTTTATCACTTTCCTACACTACTCTGGTCCAAAACCACTTACAATTCATGGAGCATTAATTCCATCCAATATCCTGTGAGGACGAAACCTCCCTAACTCTAATTCCCCACATCTTTTCTCCTCCTTGGCGGCATTGAGGAACTCGCCTCCAAGTTCAAATCTGGTTACAAATCCCACTACAACATATGATAACGGAAAGGAGTTAATGCCCCACATGAAATCATCTACGATGTTCCCTCTCCCTTAATGTGCCACCTCCACACATCTAAGGTAATGTGCCAAGTGGGTGGCTTGGTACACTCCCCCAAGGTCCCCCCCACCCTCACCAATGAAATAACATTTGTTCGATAACTCCCGTCTATTGGATAATCTCCTTCACTATGCCGACATTTATTTTCTTCTGTCTAGATATCCCCATCATGGAATCTAATGAATTATTCTTACTACCACTTATTTAATTAACCTTAATTTTAAAAAAACTTAAAATATATTGAAAAAAATATAATATAGAAAAATGTTTGACAATTATATTTCTACATTTATTTTAAAAATAACCTAAATAAATATCATCTCCTAATTTCTAATAACTATCACAACAAATAACATAAATTTAACTCACAAAATATATAAATAAAACTTATTATAAAAATAATGATATTATCTCCTAATTTCCAATAACTATCAAAACAAATAACATAAAATAAATTATACATATATATAAACCTATCAATAATATTAATCTAAATAGTATCTAAATATAAATATAATACAAAATTGTAGGTTGATCAAATATTTAATATTGTCTTTTATAATCATATAAGATAAATTTAAGTATTGAATTAATCAAATTCATAAAAATTTTAAATTTAAAAAATTAATATATATATATATATATATATATATATATATATATATATATATATATAATTTATAAAAATATTATTATTTATATTTAAACTCAATATATATATACTATAAGTAAGGTTTATGAGCTTTAAACATTATGATCTTATTAAATGTAAACGATTATTATAATTTTTTTTATAAAAAACACTAAAAACATTGACTTTATAAAAAACACTGACTTCATGTTAACATTAAAAAAATAAATTTTGATAATTAATTTTATAAAATATTTTGGATAATACATGAAATTCTTATACTCTTTTCCTAAAGAATGAAAAATTATGAAATTGAGACAGAAAAAGAAAATAATTATTATTTTAAAATAACGATAACTATAATTACACAATCATATGATTTCATTTTCCAAATATAACTTTAGCCTATCAATACCCAAATTGAACTAACAAAACCAAAAAAATATATGTCAATACAAAGCATCATCCCCATTGATCTAAAACATAAACCTAAAACTAAGGTTTAATAAAGTACGGACCTGAAAACTACCTGGCATCGAGCTTGTTTTAATAGAGTTTATCGAACATTCATCAACAATGTCTAAACCTAAAAACTACGATTTAATAAAGTACGGACCTGCACAGTGCAAACTACATGGTATCCAAATTGTTTTAATAGGGTGTATCGAACATTCATCAACTATGTCTTAAAGTACTTCTGTATTCTTGACATGTCCCGGATTTAACGCCAAGCCCAAAGAAATGGAGTTAGTTAACACTTTCAGTTAGTAAGTTGAGTACGGAGATTTACAACCAGTACCACGGAAAAGTGATATTGGCACAGTTCCAGCTGAAAAGACAATACATTCATGACGACAGCATCTCTTTCCCTAATGCTCGCCTCATCTCTTCTCCCATCTTCTATCCTGTCCTTTCCTAGCAAACTATTCCTGTATTTTAATAATAATAATGTTATTGGCACGAGAGAAAATGGGATGGGAAGTTTTTCAGCATTTGCGTTTGTATGTAGATTTTCAGCACTTTATGTTTGTGTAACCATAAAGAAACGAACAATTTCAACCTCGTTTAATTACCGTGACATAAATTTATTCGCTTAAATCGCTATATAAGTTGATATAAATTCATGTCTGTCTTGCACACATTAAGCGGCCAAAGTGATCAGAAACCATTGGAAGTTACGGCTTAAATTTTTTTGTTTGTGTCTGTCCACACTCTACACGTCATGAATATGGATCGCCGCTACTTATTTTCAAGTCATGGGTGGCTTTAACAAAGCTTTTTGGGTTGCAGATAATACCATCGGCAATGTTTGAACATTCAAAAGCACGGCCACTGATTGCGCACTTTCAGCTATCTTAATCATTCATTAAAAAACTAGAAATTAAATTATATAATTTTTTTGATTCGTCAAGTTGCTTGTGATCTTTCAAGCAAGCTTGACATCTGATTTGAAAAATTGAGATTCAAATATATTTAATGAGTCAAATTCAATAAGGGATCCAAATTTCTTTAGGCTACTAAAATTTTTTAATATGTCTTTTCCTCTTTAACCTATAGAACAACCACCAATAAAATTTGATCATAGTCACTTTACTAAATAGGACTTGATTAAATTATATAAACCTATAGAAATGACATTTCAAGAATATTTTTTAAATTTGGTTCCCAAAACCTTGATTCCTGCTCTCAAATTCAGAATTTGAAAATATTCTTAAAATCTAGACCATACACTAAGTGAAACTTGGAAAACACGAAAAATCTTGGAAACCCAGAATGGCACTTCATCATGCCCTTTGGAGTCTGGACGCTCCGTGGGCCATCTTATTTTAGCGACTTACAACAAATTATCGGCTGTGACGCTAAACGAGCCCAAATATGGCTTCTGTGATTGAACGGGAAAAATCATATTATATAATGTTGAGCATGCACTCAGGCATACATTAACATGTGGATTTGTGACATTTGCATCGCAGAATGTCCGTAGAATATGATTTGCAAAAATCGTATTTTACTCGCTGACAATAGCGAGAAAAGCAACACAAATCCGTTGAGGAGATAAGGGATTAGGGAGAAGCCTCCGATTATAGTAAGGATTTGAGAGCTGTGGCTGGGAGGAGGACCTGGCACTATATACGACAATAGTATATAGAATGTGTATAAGAATTTGAGACACAAAGATTTAGATTTACAAAATAATGAACAAACTTGCAAGAGAAGGAAGGAAGGGAGCAAGAATTGAGAAAAAAATGAAATTGATTCTTCAATATTAGTTTTGGAATAAATACATAAAAGCAACTAAGTTAAGCTTAGTTGTACATGCAATAACTATAGATAGTTAAAGCTAATCTAACTAACTTAATATTAGTTAGCTTCAATTAGATTAGCTTTAACTATCTATAGTTATTGCATGTACAACTAAGCTTAACTTAGTTGCTTTTATGTATTTATTCCAAAACTAATATTGAAGAATCAATTTCATTCTTTTCTCAATCCTTGCTCGCTTCCTTCATTCTCTTGCAAGTTTGTTCATTGTTTTGCAAATCTAGATCTTTGTATCTCAAAATCTTACATGGTATCAGAGCGCAAGGATTTATAATTAGTGCACAAGCAATTTTTATTTGCAGGTTCAGAAGATTGAAGCAATAACAAAGAATGGAGTCTAAATTGGAGTTTCCACAATCAACAATTCTTACTCCATATAATTACTTCGAATGGAAGCCAAAGATTCTACTTCATCTCAGAAGTAGAGGCTTATTTCGAATAACCATGGAAACATAAGTTGAACCAACATCAGCAATGGAGAAAACAAGATATTTCAATCGCATGGACGAGGCCTTCGGCATCTGATGTTTATCTATCTCTCCAGAACTGCTATTTCATGTTGAATCATGTTCAACTCCAAACGAAGTATGGAAAACTTTGGAAGGATTGTTTGGAAAATAGGATGAAATGCAAGGTCACATTCTCGAAAATGAGTTAAACTCATTAGATTTGAGAAATTTTGAGAAAATTCAAGATTTTTTCACAAGGTATAAAGCCTTGTTGCTTCAGCTGAAACGATGCGGGATCGACAAATCCAAGCAAGAAAATCAGTTGATTCTTTCCATTTTATCAAAACTTGGTCCAAAATATGCAGTATTCATCTCTACATTCCACATAGTCAGATCTGCAACTGGTGCAGCTTGGAAGATGCCCTCACTAGATTCTTTTATTCAATCTTTGATGCATGAGTAAGATAAGATCATCAAAATGGGCACACTTAAAAATTCCAAAGCGCATGCACTTACTGTGCATGCAAAAGGAAAGGCAAATTCCAAAGACCATAAGAAAGGAAAAGGGAAGAAGGATCCTGATCCAAGAAAGGGAGGAAATCCCAAGCCCCCTGATGGATCATCCAGCTCAAAGGAAAGGAAAGGAACGAAAGGGAAATCAATGTGCAATTATTGCCACTGTGGTTTTCACCCTGAATCTGCATGCATGAAGAAGACTATAGATATTATGGCGCAGATACTCCAACAACACAATTTTGGAGACCACATTCCTAAGAATGCCAAGAAGAAATCTGGAGAAAAAGTACCAGATCCAAGAGGTAATGGGCATGCTTTGATTTCTCTTCATTCTGCACCGCAAGAATGGATCATCGATTTAGGAGCTTCACATCATATGGCTTCTTCAAAGGAAGCCTTTTCTTCTCTACATGCATACTCAGGACCTCCTATTCTCATGGGGGATAATTCTGTAGTTGCAGCAACTGGACAAGGAAGAGTGAAATTCGAAGATGGAAGTTTTGAGAATGTCTTGCATATTCCAAGGCTTTATGTGAATCTTCTCTCAGTGTATCAGATGACACACACAAGCAGCGGAAGGAAAGTGGAATTTACCCCGGATTCTGTAAGCATTTATGGCATGCAAACCAACATGATGATTGCATCTGGCAAGGTAAATAATCAATCTCGTTTGTATACATTTTCTGATTTTGCTCCTCAATCAGATTCCATTTTGCTACTTACACATGCAAATGAAGAAAGTAGAATTTGGCATGAGAGATTTGGGCATTTGAATTTCAAATATATGCAACAGCTTAGCAAGCAAGGGATGGTCAAAGGATTGCCGACCATTGAATTTTCAAATGGTGTTTGTAATGGATGTGCTCTTGGAAAGCATCCACAAGACAAATTTGAGAAGGGGCATGCATGGAGAGCCTCTTCACCTTTGGAACTTGTACACAGTGATCTCATGGGTCCATTTCCAGTGTTTTCAATGAGCAAAGCAAGATATGTGTTGTCATTTATAGATGATTACACGAGATTCACTTGGGTTTACTTCTTGAAACTCAAGTCTGAATTTTTTCAACATCTAAATATTTTCAAAGAACATGCGGAAAATTAGTCTGGAAAATGCATCAAGATACTCCGCACAGACAATGGGATGGAATATGTCAACAAAGATATCAAGGATCTTTGTAATGAAGCAGGAATGTTGTTGCAGCATAAAGTTCCTTACAATCCACAGCAAAATGGCATGGCTGAAAGGAAAAATCGATCTTTGAAAGAGATGGCTAATTGCATGTTGCATGCAAGATCTCTTCCATCGAAATTTTGGGCTGAAGCTATCAATTGTGCCTCATACATCAAGAATAGATCTCCTCATAAATCTGTTACTGGAAAAACACCTTTTGAGGCTTGGACTAGCATGCAACCTGAAGTCAGTCATTTCTGCATTTTTGGATCTCGAGCATGGGCTTGCATTCCTACAGAGAAGAGAAAGGCTTTGGAGCCTCAAAGTAAAGCATGCATGTTTGTTGGATATTCTAATGATGTCAAAGGGTACAGATTTCTTGATATCCACACCAAAGAGCTCTTTATTGAAAGGAATGTAAAGTTTGACGAAGATATTTCGCATGCACCAGCAGATGAACTTGTTACCAAGTTTCCATCACCACTCATTGATGAGTATGCAGATTAAACTTCAGATAAAAATTCTGATGAAGATGAGTCTTTTCCCGTGACCCCTGTTGGACAACCAGTTGTTGAACATCAAGATCATACTTCTGCATGTAGTTCAGAATATTCTCGACCACCTTGAACACAAAAATGGAGTAGCATGAGTGATATCGTTAATGATCATGTCTCTAACCCTCTGTTTGAGGAAGATCCGCAAGCACTCTTAACTATGGAGCCATGCATGCCCATGCATGCTTATATGATGCATGGATTTGATCCACAAACTTATGCAGAAGCAAATGGGCATCTTGAATGGGAAGCCGCAATGGATGAGGAATATAACTCTCTCATTGAGAACCAAACTTGGGATTTGGTTCCGCTACCTTCCAATTGCAAACTTATGAGGTGCAAGTGGTTTTACCAGACCAAGAAAGCATCAAATGGCCAACTTAGTTGATATAAGGCACGACTGGTAGCAAAAGGTTTTCAGCAAGTACATGGTGTTGACTATGATGAGACTTTTGCTCTAGTGGAAAAAATGGATTCCATTCGGCTAGCTCTTCCATTGCAGTAGCAAGAGGATGGGAGGTGCATCATATGGATGTGAAGAATGCCTTTCTTCATGGTGATCTCGTGGAGGAAAGCTACATGGAGCAGCCACTGGGATACATGCAAAATTCATCTCTGGTATGCAAACTAAAGAAGTCTCTCTGTGGCCTCAAGCAGGCACCTAGAGCATGGTATGCAAAGATGGATTCTTATTTGTTATCTCAAAATTTTGTATGCTGCAAATCTAATTCCAATGTTTAATTTTTTGAAGAAAAATGACTCCTTGTTGATCATAGTACTCTACGTAGATGATCTTTTGATAACAGGTAGTTTAGCTTCTGTCATTACTAAGATTAAAACTGCATTGCATAAGTTGTTTTCTATGACAAACATGGGCTTGCTAAATTTCTTCCTTTGACTAGAGATCAATTAGAGTGATTCTGGGATTACCATTTCTCAACCAAAGTATGCTAGAGATCTTTTGGCACGATTTCACATGAGTGACTACAAGCCAACAGTCACACCTCTCTTATCAGGGATAAAGCTTGAGAATGGGAAAGACACACCAATGGTTGATTGCACATTGTACCGCCAGCTTGTGGGAAGACTTCTTTATCTCACTCACTCTCGTCTCGATCTCTACTATGTCATAGGAGAAATTTCCAGATACATGCAGGAGCCACATGAGTTACACTGGAACGCTGCAAAGCGCATCCTTTAATATGTCCAGGGGACAATCACCTATGGGATTCATTATGTAGCCAATTGTTCTTTGAATCTCATTGGGTTCATAGATCAGACTAGGCTGGCGACACCATTGATCGCAAGTCCACCTTCGGTTATGTACTTAGTTTGGGATCTAGCCCAATTTTTTGTCAAGCAAGAAGTAAGCTACCATTGCCTTATCATCAGCAGAGGCCGAGTATAGAGGAGCAGTCAATGCCGTGCTATTCAGACAATTTGGCTACAACATTTCCTATCTAAGCTTGGGATCAGTGTCCATCGTCCAACTGTCATCTGGTGCGATAATCAAAGTACACTAAAGTTTTGCAGAGATCCAATGCAGCGGCAGCAGACCAAACACATCAAGATCCACATGCACTTCATTAGAGAACTCATTCATGATGGGATCATCGATCTTCAGTACCGTCCTAGTTCTGAGCAGACTTCTGATATCTTCACCAAGACTTTCACTGAGAAAAAGTTTCGATTCCTGCGAGATCATCTTGAGGTGAAGGACACGACTGCCTAGCAATTGTCTTTTGTTTACTTTTGCATTATATTTTGAGGGGGGGTTTTTTTCCCACTGGGTTTTCCCTCTTTCCTCTTTTTTATGCATTGTATATGGGTACCTAAAATGGTCGTGTTGCTGGGACTCGTTCATTTTGCATCACACTCACCTAAGTTATGCTTAAGGGGGGGTGTTGGTGTACATTGACCTAAACTAGCTGTGTTGGTATACATGCACCTAGATTAGCTTTAGTTAAACTCTAAATATTGAATGTGATGTGCACTTGCTTAGTTAGTTAACTTGCTGCTTGGATATGGTGCATGTGCACATTAGCAGAATATAAAGCACACTTAGCTTCAGTTAGCTTTAACTATCTATAGTTATTGCATGTACAACTAAGCTTAACTTAGTTGCTTTTATGTATTTATTCCAAAACTAATATTCAAGAATCAATTTCATTCTTTTCTTTATTCTTGCTCATTCCTTTGTTCTCTTGCAAGTTTGTTCATTGTTTTGCAAATCTAGATCTTTGTATCTCAAAATCTTACAAAGAGGACATGGTGGATGTCCTTCTGCTATCCATGCTTCGCGGGAAGAATGAATACTATGTTGTTGTGAAAGATTTCGAGCATAATGATTGGATTGACGAGCATGAAGCACAAATAGGGGGTTATGATGACTTACAGGAGGACCGCCACGTCCAAGTGATTGGCATCCTCCCGTGGCAGCAGCTTCAATAGAAGAATGAACATTAGGGCGTTTATGTGGTCCTGGTGGATCATTTCTTTTGAGGGGAAGTCATGGAGAATGAGCAACCACAATTTGCCGGGCTTCCATAGACAACAACGTTGTCAAAACTAGGGTAAGAATAGAAACCAAAAGTATAGGCACAATAGTTTTCATCTTCTCGCGCAAGATAGACATACTCAAACTACCTGACAAAATCAATAGCATTTGAGAAAAGGTAATAGTAATGCCATCATCAAAGAGTACAAAGACCGTAGCCAACTCTATATAAAAAAACTGAAAAGTTCCAACAATTAAATTATTAAAGATCTAGAACGGCTGAGGAATTCAATTCTAACCGGAGGATTCAGTAACCTCAATTCCGAAAACAGACACAATCAAGTTACAAATTACAAGGATTCTACCAAATTAAATTTCTAAAGTACGTGCAATGAAGTCATGGATCTCAGCGCGGAAACACTTTTTCTCTTGTAAACGTGGACGAGGAGAAAAGGCAATTTATCTTGCAGCATTAAGCCTTATGAGAATGTTAAAATTTTGAACATAGGTACAATATATTTATAATAAATTAAGAGAAAGCAAATACGGAGTAGATAATAATCAAATCCAATGAATGTGATTAATGACCCAATATGATTAATCATAAAGACAATACGGAGCAGATAAATCGTTCATAATATCACAAATATATTAATAACCAGTTGACAAATGGTTAGTAGCGATCTTGAATGAAATTCGAAATGGTAAATCAATAAGCTATCACGGTTTAATGCAGAATCAGAAAACAGAATGTTTAGTAACGATCTCCAATGAAATTAGAACTGCTAAATCAATAAGCTAGCACAGTTCAATGCAGAATCAGAAAACAGATAAGATAAAAGAATGAGTTGAGACTCAGAAGTTGACTTACTGGTAAGTTATCAATTACCACTGGCTATGGTTAAATGGTTTTACAGGTTGGGTGGTCTAATCTCTGGAAGAACTATGTATGCCTTACAACTATATAAGCCTCATTTTTTTATTTAATTTTTTTTTTCATTTGACATATAATAAGATTGATATAAAATTCATTAATTTTGCATAGAAATTAATTATTTTGTTAATACACTCTTAATGAAAATTCACCAGTTCTAATCCCCACTTGATCTTACTCTCATCAAACTTCTAATCCCCACCCTGACCTTACCCTCATCAAACTGATATATTCAATATGTTAAAATTTAAAAAAAAAATGAGAAACCTAGCTCTTTTCCTCCCTAGATACTTTAATAAAAAACATTAGTCATTATAAAAAAAAATACAAAAAACTCCAGTTTAGTATTTCAAAGATATTCCTCATGCTTTACCACAATACCTCATAGTGGCTATTGCATCTAGATTTGTTACAGCAGGACATACAAAAATATAAAACGGTTGATATCTAACAATTTTGAATGTTTCATAATCCATCGAAGGTTTAAACCCTCCCTTTTGAAAGGTGCGAGTTGGTCATTTGAAGCTCAGCTTCTACGATCCTTTGGAAGCCTTGTCATACTGATATTTACATTGCAATAAACAGAGAATGAGTTCGACATCGCCGATTCTTGTGGTATTTGCCAAACCAAAATATAGTGGTTTTCTTAAGGAATATTTCGGTTTTCTTAAGGAATGAAAAGCATGGAGTAGATATTCTTCTTAATATTCAAAAACCTTAAATCACTGAACTGGTATTCATTTGAGTTAGACTACTAAAGTCTAATATACTAATATACTGTGACATTTGGATGGACTAAAGTCTAACATGCTATGACAGTTGGATACACAATTATGATAATTCTTGCCAGAACAGTAAACCATGAGAGAATTTCAGGGAGAAAAAGAAATAGTTGAAATATAGAAAGCTGAAACTATGGCCACTGATAGTTGAAACATTGGCTCAACGTAAAAAAAATATATTATAGAATAAGTGCTGCTGGAAATGATTTTCTGAGGAGGTCAGAATTATACCTGAGAAAGATACCGATTTCGATCTAACAGGTGAAATAAATCTGAAAATTCATAATCCGTTGTTAATAAAATTCCATTTTTCTTCGCAGCAATTCTAGGTTTTGCGGGGGAGCGACGATGGTAGCGAACTTTAGGGTTTCTGGAGGACTGGCTGCGAATATGGAAGAGTCTGTCGTGCAGAGAATGTCGACAGCGTCCAAACAACGAGAAGCGATTCCAAGAACTGTATAAATGTTGAAAATCACAAAGTAGTAGAGTCCTCCTTCCAGGCGAATCGCGACGGAGAATTTTATAGATTGGCGGGATTGCTTGCCAATGAAGAAAACTAATGCACTTGGCAGAAAAAGCGAGGTTATCGTACTAAGTGGCGGACACCATAGTTAGAACACCATGTTAGTGGGCCCAAAGGTTTGACTGTTTATCCTTTATGGTAATGTTTTTTTAAAAGACTTTATTCCGAATTTGGTTAGATTTTTTTTTGATGAATTTTGATAATTATAAGGATATTTGACGTGGTACGGTTTTGGTCGGTGAAGGATTAGAATATGGAGTTGTTTATGGATGCAACAGAAGTTTACCAGGTAAATAAACCAGTAGAGTCCTCCTTCCACGCAAACCAAGTCGAACATGGCAATCGCGACCGAGGATTTAATAGATTCGTGGGATTGCTTGTCAATGAAGAAAACTAAGGCACTTGGCAGACAAAGCGAGGTTATCGTACAACTTGCTTCTCTTTAAAAGTCAATCTGTAGAAGTCTACCGATCTGATCACACGTTATACGAACAAAACAAAAGGACTTTCCATGGGCCCCTGACCTTTCGCTAACATATTCCTTCGCGCGTTTTTCTTTGATATCCGAAGAGTCAGTCTTCCTTTCAATATCCCACCGCTCTTCTTCTACCGAGATACTCCCACCGACGGCGACGCATAGAAATTAAACACCATATAAGCATAGAAAGCATTGAAATCCTTTGTAATGGATCCCCATCATACTATACATAGAAGCTATAGAAATAATAAAACACCGTAACAATACACCATATAAGATTAGAAAGCATTGAAATCATTTCCAATGGATGCCATCATACTATACATGAAAGGTATAGAAATAATAAAACACCGTAACAGTTTCAACATGGATGATGGTCATAAAGTTACTATCAACTAGCTCCCTATTTTTACATAATAACCCTATTAGTCTTTCACATCTTAATCTCCATTTATAACTAGTTTTCCTCCTCAACTAGTTTTCGATTAGATTCCCCATACTTTGCTTTCTAAGTGGTCCATATCTCCCGCCATGTTCATATTACTTTTTCGTTTATTCCCTCTCCTCTTCTCTTTTCCCTCATTTCCTTTTACCAATGCCTTCTTCCTCCTATCTTTCTCTAAATTCATGCATTTTTAATTGTCCCCTTCCCTTGCCTTGACTAGTTTCACTTTATCTCCTTTATTTCACGCTTCCATGTTACCGTTGCCTCCCCTTATCGTTATTCTCCTATCATCTCCGTGCATTATTTTTGTGGTTATTTATTTTAGATGCAACTTTTTCCTATGATAGATCCTTGCCATAGCTTCTTTAGATTCCAGTGTTATTTTTTAATAGTATTATTATATGTCAGTTTCAATGTTGACATTAACATATATTAAGATTTTATGATAATATCAACCTCTCTTTTATATTAAGGCTTTATGATAATATCAATCTCTCTTTTATATTAAGGCTTTATGATAATATCAACTTCTCCTTTAGATTTTATTCCAAGATAAGATTGGCCATCATCAAACGTTAGGTTACTTAATATAACTATAATAAAAATAAATAAAATTTAATAAATCAATACTAATTATATATAATATAATATAGTTATCATTAATATAATATAATATAATATAATTATTGATAGTGTTATTATTTAGATTCCAGTGTTATTTTTTAATAGTATTATTATATGTCAATTTCAATGTTGACATTAACATATATTAAGATTTTATGATAATATCAACCTCTCTTTTATATTAAGGCTTTATGATAATATCAATCTCTCTTTTATATTAAGGCTTTATGATAATATCAACTTCTCCTTTAGATTTTATCCCAGGATAAGATTGGCCATCATTAGACGTTAGGTTACTTAATATAACTATAATAAAAATAAATAAAATTTAATAAATCAATACTAATTATATATAATATAATATAGTTATCATTAATATAATATAATATAATTATTGATAGTGTATAATTATTTTTTTATCTTATTTTTTACAGTTTTTTATTATTACTTTTTTTCCTTTTCTTATCTGACTTATTCTAAATTTCTACTTTCTCTCTCACACACATCACACATATATATATACTCAAATTTAGATTCAAAAAGTTGGTCTTAATGGTTTTTTTTCCTTTTCTTATCTGACTTATTCTATACTTCTACTTTCTCTCTCACACACATCACACATCATGAATGGACTCTAAACATTAATCTTAATTTAGATTCAAAAATTTGGTCTTAAAAGAAATGGAAACTGTGGGTGATCATCCTATTCATACTTCTAATTATTGAATAAAAAGTGTAAATGGTTAAACTTATACATATTGTTTCTTTTTTCCTTTTCATTCCTCATTAGCTTGAATAATTCATAGAGATATATTTTAGATCAAGAAAACTAATGGTTTCACCAAAAAATGGATTACCAATATTGACTGGAAGTGCCCTAATTCTTTCTACATGAGATTTAAGCATGAGACTTATGGGGATAAGACTATGATTTGATGGAGACTAAACCCCACAAAAATCAACTTATCTACAGCTTATGGATTTCATTAATCTCATGGAATCATAAATTAATCACTAACTCATTTCTTTTCTTATTGATTTACAAAAATATTTTGACACTATTGCTAGAAATAATCTAGACACTAGAAAATATAGTGATTTCCATTTTGTGTTGAGTGTCATAAACATAAGGATTTACTTATGTATATGTCAGATTTCTTTGTAATTATAATCTATATTACACCTTCATGTTGAGAAAGAGCCAATGGTTGTGATTTTTAGGGGTGTATTGTCTTTATGCAAACATGAAGAAAGATATTCATTACAATACATATCGCAACATAGTGTTTAAAAAATAATATACAGTTTTCCGTTTTAGTACCTATAGGGAAACTTTGAGGAAATATGAGAAAATTATGAGTAATGTATGATTACAAAACCTTAAAATTTGGAATAGTTGTGGTGCAATATAATGATGGTCTCTCATGATGCATTAAGGACAATGCAACCATGGAAAAATAACAATATGTTAACTTGAAACAATTTTCAAATGTACTTTCACAAAGAATTTGAATATGCTATAAAAAGATAAAATATACGAAACTCACTAAGAATCCTTAATAAATAAGGATGTGTGTAAGGTAATAATTAAGTCCCATGGTACATTAGTGGAAATCCAAACTTGGGAAAATAGAAGCATATTAACTTTGAAGGATGACTAGAGGTGCTTATGTAATGAATTTAAAAATAGTGGAAAAATGATGAAATACAAGAAATGAAGTAGCTTTCAAATAAATAATTTATCTTTAGAGAAATTATGTCTATGTACATGAGATTTGAGCCTTACTAAAATTGTTATGTTATTTTTCATGGAAAATATAATGCATATGTTTCCATTAGTGCAACTTGCACATGCCTAAATAATAAAATCCATCTACATAAATTTCTAGACTTGTAGAAAACATGTTTCTCTTGAGCATATCTATTTCTCAGAATTTATATTTTTTTTTACGAATTTAAATTGGTATTACCTCAATATATCAAAACATCAAAATGTGATTCCCAGATGTCCATGTTTTCCTAGGCTCGTCATAGGTGATCTCAATATACCATAAGGGAAACTAGATATACTGAGCTCCTATCAAAAGGAAAGACATAAAAAAATAAATCCAACTACTTGATGTCAAAAAACATATTACCTACAAAGATACAAATAGAAACTCCATGGAAGTACATATAAAGAAATCAGGAGTCCAAAGAACTCCCTAGGGTAGCATCCTTGACATTAGAAAATAGAGGAGTTAAAGAATTCACCTCTCAACAGATATGGGACTTCATGTGTGCTATATGGGACTTCAGATATGGGGACTGCATGCTTGATGTCATTTGGGGTAGATAAAATGTCATATGTCTCCTCTTCTTTCTCCTTTATAGATATTTATAGGAGAAATTTCAACTAATAATGAAGGGTAATATATTTAAAGTATTATATCCATCTTCCCATCGATTGACTGGGGTACACAACCCGATTAGATACCTCTTCGAGGATTTCATATTTAGAGAAATATTTGGAATCATCGACAGAAAGACACTCAAGATGATGGATCTCAACGTGGGCATTGAGAGGGACAAAATATTGGTATATAGATACAACCTCCTATGCCTATGCATGGGAATAGTTTCTACCTTGAGGTCCATATCTAGGTCGCCTCCTCTATGGTTATGCATGTGCTATTGAGGAATGGAGATTGAGAAAAAATATTGCAAAATGCAGAGGACGGAAATCCAAATTCAAGAGGAAGAGAAGCATATATAAGGGATACCTAATAAAAATAAGAAATAATAAATTGCATGAGATAGGTATGGAAAGAAGAGGAAGACAAGCATGAGGTAAAGTGTAGGTTTTAACCATGTATAGAGCTTACTTTCCAACAATTTCTTAAAACATAATAAATATACAGTGGAGAGAACATAAAAAAAATATACACAGTTATTTTCCCCTCGATCCCAAAACCGAGACTACCATATTGATTTGATATTATATCCCATTCAATGTTACGATACATATATAAACATGCCAAATAATTCATAAACCCCAATCCATAACCCTGGGATAGAAAATAATTGTACTTCCATTGACTAGATCTACAAAATTCCATGGGAAGAAAAACAACATACCAAAAACCATGTGCAAAAACCATGAAAAATACCATGGGTAGGTTTGCCCACAATCTATGCGTCTACCCCCCATCCTTGGGTCTGCGTAAAAAAAATTCCCGCGCCACTGCCCACGATCCTGTGCATGGGAGCTACCGCCCCCTCCAATCCCCCCGACAGAGGCAACTGCCACACCCCTTGCTGCACTCGATGCAATGTACAATGCATTTTTATTGTCATGAAAATTATATAACACATACCCAATAGCAAGTAGATGTCTTTGGATAGGAATGTACTTCAAACCATAGTCAACACACCATAGGTCATGATTCCAAAATCCAACCAATATTGAACACTATCTAGATCTTCAACTAAAAAATTTAAGACCATTGGAGAAGTAAACAAAGCAAGGAATCATAGAGAGTACCCTAATGAAAAAAACTATGATGATCTAGCCTTCAAAATATGTCATCCTAAATATGATGCAATGGCTATTACAGATTGAAAACACAAGTCCAAAGGAAGCTTCCATCTCTCATGAAAACAAGCAATGCCCATAAATTTTCCATCCCACTCTCTCCTTGAGTTCCAAAATGACCAATGGTAATTTCCAAATGTAGTGTGAATAGTGCGAGAAAACAATAACTCCACTGTTTGGAGTGGACAAGCCTATTTCATGAAAAATCAAAATGAAATTCTTTAAGAAATCAAGTGCATTTCTATGAACAGGCTCCTTGATGTTGTAAGACCATAGACGAAATCCCAAATTCAATGAGAGAGGGACTAACTTACACCATAAAACTCATAGAAGGAGCACTCTATAATGAGAGTTTAATTGTAAATGATAGTTTTCCATAATGATAACTTTAAGGAGTAGTATTCACATGCACCTACATGTGGGGGGTTGGCCACAACACCCCTCTGTTAAATGTTATGTGAGTAAGTGGGGTGGTCAGCTCACCCACTAATGTCCTATATGTCCTTGTTAACCACTTCGATCGACAGGTTTTTTTTTAATGATAGTTTTAAATTTATTTTAATTACGAAAATAATTATACCCTTGATATTAGAAGGTCTTCCATTAGTGAAACCTAGAAGGGTATTAACATTATAAAAATATATCCATTATTCTAAAGGTTTTATGCCTCAATGTCAACAAGTGCATCATGTAACTTTTTTTAGATGCTTAAGGCCAAAGAATTTTATAATCGTACTAAACAAAGGTTGTACTCTAATATTTTAATATATTTAAAGAAAAAGATGTCTTTAAAAGAGTAAACACTATTTATTTTTTAAAATGATTATATATTTAGAATCTATATAGTGAACTCTATATGTATTCATACTTTCATGGAAAAAGGTTTTATCTAGACTGTGTGTGTGTGTGTGTGTGTGTGTGTGTGCGTGCGTGTGTGCATGCGTAAATGCGTGTATTTGTAGTCTAAAAATTTAGTGTTTTCATATATTTGTAGCTCAAAACACAAACTTTGTAATCGTTAATCTAAATCTAAAGAGAATATCTCATCATGCACATCAGCTTCCAATTAGGAAAAAAATTGAATTAAAAAAACTACATGCACATTACAAGTGGTAAAAATGCATGTGGATTTCCCATGGTAGGAATGCATGTATGTTCATCCAACTAGGTGGGAAATATTTGAGGTAGGGTTGGGGTAGGGTGACTCAGTTATAGGAACCAAGGGAGATAAAGAGATAAATATAGAGAGAGAGATATATTTTGGGATGAAAAAGAATGAATGGGTGATATAGAAAGAAAGAGGGGGAGGGAGAGTGTGAACAAGTGAGAGTGAAAAAGTGATATATGTAGTGAAACATGTTGGTGAGGGGAGAGAGATTGAGGATGGGTGGTGAAGAGTGTTATGGGAGACATAGGAAGGAAGAGAGAAACATAGCTAGACGGGTTTGTTGTGAATAATGGATGAAGGTATGGAAGGAGGGGTGGATAGAGAAACAAAGAGTGGAAGTTATATGGATGGGGGAGAGATAGAAATGAAGAGGGGGTGAGAGAGAGAGAGAGGGTGTGTGCATGAGTGGGTGAGAGTGAGGGGAGGTGGATAAAGACAGAGGGAGGGAGAGAGATTTGATGAAACTACAATAAAGAGTACGAGTTAGATAAATGAACAGTGGGGGGAGAAAATGGTATAGGACGAGGTAGTGAGGGGAAGAGAGAGGGAAACATATAGAGGGAGGTAGATAGAGATAGGGATATATGTTGGAGAGAGTGAGAGAGAGAGATAGAAGGGGTAATTTTTGAAGGAGGGATAAATAAATAGACTAAGGGAGAGTGAGGAGGGGAGACAATGAAAGGGAGGAGGGAGAGAGAGGGTGGGAGGGAAGGGTGGAGATAGAGAAAAATACAAATCATAGAGAGAGAGGAATAGGGGATAGGATGATAAAGAGACAGGGATTGAAGTAGAGATAGAAGGAGAGTGGGAGGAATATGGATAAAGTTATGGAAGCATAAGGGAGAGGAAAAATGTAGAGATAGAGAAGATATATTTGTGGAGATATATTGTAATGGAGGAGAGATATAGTGGGTGAGGAAAAAAAGAGTGGATAAGGATATATATAGAGAAGAAAATACGAAAGAAGATATAAAAGGAGATAGAGGTGGGAGATATATGGGGAGAGAGAGGAAATAATATGTGTGTGTGTGTGTGTGTGGAGAGAGAGAGAGAGAGAGAGAGAGAGAGAGAGAGAGAGAGAGAGATAATGTGGGTTAAGGGAAATAAGGAGAGCAGAGAGAAATAGAGAATGTTAAAGGTATTTATTCTAAATTATGGAAACCTAGAAAATAAATAATTTGTTAACATAGATGGATAATTAGAGGTACTTACATAATGAATTTCAAGATTATGTAGAAAGGTTAAATGTAGGAAAATAAGTTGGATTTCTTAATATATAATTTTCATTTATAGAAATTGTGTTTAACTATGATAATTTTGAGTTTCCTAACAATGATATGTGATTTTTCATGAAAAATATGATGCATATGTTTTTTTAATGAAACCTTTAAATAACTAAATGGTTGAATATGGCTAAAAAAAACTTGTATTTGTAAAGAACAAGTTGTTCTTTGCACATCTATCTATCCAAAACTTATATATATATATATATATATATATATATATATATATATATATATATATATATATATATATATATATATATATATATATATATATATATATATATATATATATATATATATATTATTTTAAATCTACCTCAAAATCTACACTCACTAAATGATTTTTAAGTTTTTCTATTAAGAAATTTTAATTAACTCATTAACTTAAATGTGTGTGAAACTCTTTTCATATTTTCTTTGCTTAATTAATAAAATATATATCAGAATTTTATATTATATCTTCACATTTCTACCTCAAGGGGTTAATTCCTTTCATATCTCCTAGAGGTGCACCACCATTTTGCTAATATATATATATATTTAGTGTACAATAAATAAATAATAAATATATAAAAGATTTAAGTGTATTATTATTATTACACTAGGCATATTGTATCATTGAAAGGCTTACCACATAAATTAACCTTTGTTGTTCAACACTGAGTACATTTCTTAGAGGAATTTGGTAATATGTGAGAATTTTTTATGATGGTGAGTAAATATACCATTGAACCATGTCACTACCTTATGATTTAGACTCATTATATCTCACCTTTACTGTTCGAGGCCATGTGACTCGGTTTACATGGCCTTCCGACCTTGGTGGAATTTTGCCTACCCGCGTGATGGTTAAGTCAAGGAATGGTCTAGATGTAATCAAGATGATTTGGCATTGGTGATCCTTCAAAAAATAATTAGGGTTTCTACCCGCCCCCTTCCACAGTCACTTCTATCATTTGCAGTACCAACTTTAGGTGGGTTAAGAACTCTGTAACTTGATGAGTAGTTTCTTTTTTTTGATGTCCTTCGTACCCTTTCATATCCTACATGATTCTCCCACAAATTTTACACTCATCCTCCCCATGGACAATTAATTTGGTCAGAGCCATGAGCAGCGAAATCCCACCACTCTATGGTATGACCGAGGGTGTTTAACAACTAACATCCATGTCAACTTATTTTTGTATATATATATAAATAAATAAATAAAAATTTATTTCCCTAAGAGATTTTTGAGTTGAAAAACTTTGTATTTTTTTTTTTTTTTTTATATGTGTAAGGATAATTTATATCGCTTTGGCCCTTCCACTTAATGATTCAAAGTTTTCCACATCCTCATTAAAAATTCCTTCATCCTTTTAGGACAATTCTTGTTCGGAGAAAGAAATTTCATTTCTGGCTTGAAGTTGGATCAATGTTCCATCACACAAGGCTTATTATCAAGTGATTCACCAAGTGTTTCCATTTTTCTTTCATTTTTTTCACTTCGTTTATTTGGAGGGTTTTGTTTCATGGAATTTATTTTTCTTTAGCAAAATTAGGTGGAGCCTCTATAGAACTCTTGTCTGCATTAACATATGCTAGTATCAGCAACATGATTTTATAATTTATTAAAAGGTAATAGTCAATGCTACGGTATTTACTTTAGAATATTTATTCTAAAATTTGTCAACAATATTGAAGTAAGCCTTCATTGGTTATTATTTCAGTGTCATTATATTCTTACTTTTTTTTTATTACCTGGGAAACAAAACCCTCCAGTTGTTTCTACAAGGTTTTAAACAGACCAAACTTGACATACCTTGAGTTGAGGTACTTCCATTGTTCTTTTTCATCTTTTTCTTGGTTAATCTATATGGAATACTTGCTAATAAGATTAACTACTTGAAACCCTTTTCTTTCTTTAAAAATAAAACAATTTTTTCCTCTTATAGAGGTGTTGACGACTATAATTGTACTCACCAAAATTTAGGAAACCACATAGTTAGAGTCCCGAATTAGTTTTTTTTGGAATGGTAATTTTCGCTAGTTTTGAAATAGGTGCAATTACCTATACAAAGGTTGTCCAGTGGATAGAGAGAAAAGGCGAAATATATAAAAATGGAGTCGGAATGGATTGGTAATATCTAATGAAAATAGTAAATAAAAGTATAAACGAAAATATGATACTTACTTAATAGCCTACGTGTTGATGCTTCATATGTGAAAGAGAAATATAACTGATAGTTAAAAATATAGATCTTTAAGCTATTTCATCAATGAAAGAAATATAAAGATACATTAATTCAATTACATAGCTAATTGAACTAATTTTATAAAACATTCACATATATTTCTCATTTCTTTTATAATTATAATCAAAATATAGAAATATATCAAAAGTGACAATATTTTAATTAACTAATCTTAAGTAGAAGAAATAAATCATAAGATCATATTATAGTTATAAATCAAAGGAAAACACAATTTATATAAGTACAATTTCTTCTTTACTCCTCATAGATCTAGGTTCAAAAAGTGGTTCAACTTATATTAAATAAAATTTAGAATATAACACTGTAACGAAGAAATTCTAGCAAAGTTTCAGAACCCCTAAGCCTTAGCTCAAGAGGCCTTTAAATAGTTTTTCAAAATATTAAGGAGAGTAATTAACAATCCTCTAGTCTCTCAACTAAAACAAAACAAACTAGAATAAAATATCTATTAGTTACAATTTGAAACAAAATATTCAATATGGATGAATTGTTGCATATCTAGATCTAGTGTGCATTTGCCATTTTTAATAAAATTCTAGAAGTGATGCTGGCTCAGCTAGACAACAAGGCTTAATGTTCATTTGAAGGTTGAATAAATGAGCTTACAAAGGTGGTAGCAATTGAGTTTCCTATTCAATAATAATCATGGTTACTTGAAGGTAACCATGTGGCTTGAATAAAATGTCTCAGATCAATTCAAAATCTACCATTGATACTTTCTATATCCTTTTACTGTATTCTACTCTGTTGCTTTGCCACTTTTGTTGCAATACATCGACATCTAGGAAGTCATCTTCATTATTGATAAAAATTTGGAATCCTTGATTGACTCAATGATAGATTTAACAATTGAAATTGAAATCCCCTCAACATCATTTAATAATCTCTTTACCAAACATATATTCTCCTTCTATGTGTGGAGAGATATAGAATTTTGCATTTCTCTGATGTTGGGAAGTTTCGATAGAATCTTTTAGGGTCTTCTTGCCATTCCAAATTTTCATTGAACTAAAATTTTCATCATCATATTAGCTTTCAATATCAAAAACTTCAACAACTAATGACTAACCTGTAACATAGCTTCTTGCAACAAAGTTGTTGATGATATTGTTTCTATTTATTTAACTTATTTTCATTATGTTTGAATTTCATAAGGTCTAAAGCATGTGCCTCTCTATGCTTTATCTTATGCTACAACTAATTTAACTTTCCATCCCTCACCTTAATTTAAAACTAAAACTAATCATTAACCATGGTCATATGTTCCTACAACTGTACTTGAAATGGTGAAGATAACTGTTGTAATTGTTGTCTTTTTTCATCTTTCTCCTTAATAAACTCTTTGACTCGGAATAATTTATCTAAAATGGCAGAGGCATAAGGTCTTGCATACTATTTAATTCTTTAAGTTTCATGTGATGAGCTACTGAAGCCTCTTCCCAAACTATTTCTAATGAGGAAGGTTGTAAATAAATGACTTTTGTTGAGTCCTGTGTAGAAAAGTTGTCTCTCTTCTCTCTACTCATCTTTAAACAAGTTGTATGTTGATTACTATAAAATACTTATATTGGTGGGATCTCCTTAATATTCAATTGAAATCCAATGCTTGGAGATACTCGAATTGTTTCCACACCAAGTCAATCATTTGTTGTTGTTTTCATAATGATACCAAATTGGGTAAGAGAAGATTTTGAAGAGTCAGAAGAAACGTCCACTGATTGATGGATAATATTGGAAGAAGTATATGTTTAAAGAAATTTTTATTCTCTTCTTAATTGAGTTGTTGTTGAAGTTACCTCCACAAATGTTTTCCAATCCTTGGAAATTTCATTAGCTAATGGATTCACTTAAGAAGTTTTCTCTCAAAAATCTGCAAAATAAATTTGAATTGGAGTGGTGGCCTAAGGAGTGACACATTTAGAAGAAATGGTAGCCTTTTCTTTTACACAATCACCTTCAAGTAAGTTGGGAAATGTAGAATTAAGGTAGACCTTCACGTGTATCTAAAAATAAGGAAATGTCTATAACTATCTGAGGAGAACTACTTTTATTTATTATAGAAGGATAGATAAGAAGATGCTCCACAAAACAAATTATCATATTGGTTGGATTCATGAACATATATTTTTATGTGAGCATCATTAGCTATATTCTTATCCAATTCAGAAGGATCATGTGGCCTTGCAAGAGTACTTGCAAATTGAAAAACATATAACGGCAAGTGTTCTTTTTCAATATGTTGATAATTTGTAAGTGTAAATAAACTAATATACAAAAGGAAAACGTGGCCAAAAAGTTTTGGACAATTTATTCAACTCAAGGGTTATACCGGTCCTAAAAGTTTGATAAGCGAATTCTCTGCATAGTATTTTTAATGGAATGTAAAGGGCGAAAACATGTAGATAATCATTGATTCCTCAATCCCTAATTTAAGTAAAATGATTTTTTACCAACCTCTCGTCAACTCTCGAAAAACAATCCATGACATCTAAGGACATTATAGGAAATATAGAACTGAAAATTATTTGATAGATGGAAATCATTATGAGGTGCAAATGCAGTAAAAATGATTGAAATATTTTTTTACCAGAGTATGTTATGGTAAGAATTGATGTGGAGAGGGTATGAAAGTGTCCATTTGTAGCGCATACATGGAAATTATAATGGGAAACAAATGGTTTCCATTACATAAGTGGACATATAAAAAGGAAGGTTTTGAGTGGTTGTTTGTTTAGAGTGGAAATGAAGAATATGTTTGGATAAATTATCAGACAAAATTTGGGGCCAATTAAAAATAAATCCATTAGAATCTTTATCAATGAGAGGGACTGAGTCTATAGGGAATTGCTAGATATTTTGATGTGTGAAAAACTGACAAAGAATAGAAGAAACATACAAATAAGGAATGGATAAGGGTTGAATGGAATACAACCTAGAGGACTCTTCCTTTTTCTTATTGGCTCGCTTCTCCATTCTCTAATCAAGCTAGGAAGTCCCTTTTTTTACCCAATGATTCTTCTTTCATTAAGATTTCAATGAACTAATAATTATATACTAAATGTGTCTCAAGAAAATGATACATACCCTAAATATGTTGTGTCTTAAAGGAACTAATGATTGTTATTCATGAGGTGACAAACTGCCCCTCAGTGATATTTACATTCTTCACCACTTAGCAATTCATATCCATGTAAGGTAAAATCTTGGGACATGCGACAATTCTGTATAGGCAATTTTTTTGGCATTTGTGTTCATTGCTTTGGAAAAAAAATTTCCCACCCTGGTTTACAATTTTCATTGCTGGTGGTTTAAAATTATTCGTTGGAAATTATTCCTCAAGGAGTTCATATATGGCATTTGAAGGCGAAATGGAATAATCTTTTGTACATACAATATCAAATAAAATAAAGGTGTCCCATAGATTTTCGTAAATTGCTTCCATGCATGGCCTAGTTGGCTACTACATAGTATTTTTCTTCATAGGCTTCACCATTCCAATATTTCATACAAAATTTTCCTAGAAAAAACCAAGATTATAGGGTTTTGCCAAATATTACAATATAACCGCGACTTAATATAATTTCCATCAATCGAATGATGCACTAAAACATAGCATTAAAAATTATATCATATTAAAGGGTGGTAAGTAAAAAACAAATAATATAGCTAGGCTTGTCAATTACTGGGAGATGACTGTTAAAGGATGACAGGTGGCTCATTTTAATTGAGTGAAAAGGTAAGTTGACAGGCAATGTGGCCTCTTACATCATCCCACAAGGTTATACCCTGGAAGGAACAAAGGGGACATTCCTAGAGAATCATCGATATGATTGGGCTTTGGGATGACGTGTGGTGGGACATGCATGTAACAATAAAATGTTGTATTAGTTCTTAGTAGATGAGCCGAGTAATCGTGGGAGGAAAATCCTAGAAGGGATAAGGATTTAACATAATGCAAAGGGCCAAGTTTATTGGGAGGGGAAAGATGTGGAACGGGATAGTTCCATCGTCCAATGATAATGTGGAGGGAGAAGCAGGAGTGGGGACAAAAGATAAAATGAGAAGATGTGTTTTTTTGGCACTAGAATGTATTGGTGCTTTCAAACGTATGTATAGTATGTATATCCTCACGAAGAGGGGTTGGGATGACGTGTAAATGGGAAGGCTTAAAGGACTAATAAAACATCCCCAACCCACGTGATATGATAGAAGGAAATCCCACATAAACTGCTAAGTTTTCGCAGAAGGTGGATCCGATATGAATTTAAAAGGCACGAATTGTGAAAAGACATAGGAAAAACATCTCGACAACTTGTGAAGCAAATAAATAAAAAGAAAAAAGGTATTAAAATAGATTCTTATTAAAGCATAAAGGCATGATACTTAGATTTATTCAATTTATGCTCCACTATTATGCTTCTTGGACTTTGCGCTTTATATATATATTAAGATAAAAACTACACCCTTAATCAAAATATATACATATAAACGTATACAGATAATTTTATTTTTTTAAATATATTTTAAGGGAAATTATAGTCTAAAACTTTAAAGGGTCCCCATTTCGTATTAGCATATCAACATAAAATGGGGTTTATTGTTTTCCACAATATTTGGCGACATATCGGGAAAACAATTTATCTCTATTTATATTCATAAATCTGAGCAAGTTAGGATTGTATAAGATAGAAACTCATAGTTTTATATAAATCAAGACAAAAAATTTATGGCCATTAGAATAGGAACAAAAGAGATTTTGTAATCATACCTTTTCGTCTTATATTTTTCCAAAAGGATGGGGTAATTGTTTATTTAATTAAATAAGAATCTATTGCTTGGTTCGAAACGCGTTGGTTCCGTATTACTTCCGTAGACAACTCCGGATTCTAACCCTTCAGTGACCAAAACCGTACCACGTCAATAACTATCAAAATTTTTCAAAAAATATTCTAACCAAATTCGGAATAAACTCTTTTAAAAAACCATTACCATAGAGGATAAAAAGTGGACCCTTTGTGCGCACTATCATGGTGTTCTAACAATGGTGTCTATCTTGCCCGCCAGTTGTACGATAACCTCGCTTTGTTTGCCAAGTGCATTAGTTTTCTTCATTGATGAGCAACCCCACGAATCTATTAAATCCTCGGTCGCGATTGCCATGTTCGACTTTAGTGCTTTCTTTACCTGGTAAACTTCTGTTGCATCCATAAACAACTCCATATTCTAACCCTTCACCGACCAAAACCGTACCACGTCAAATATCCTTATAATTATCAAAATTCATCAAAAAATTCTAACCAAATTCGGAATAAACTCTTTTAAAAAAACATTACCATAGAGGATAAAAAGTCGAAGCTTTGGGCCCACTATCATGGTGTTCTAACTATGGTGTTCCGCCTTAGCACGATAACCTCGCTTTGTCTCAAGTGCATTAGTTTTCTTCATTGGACAAGCAATCCCACCAATCTAGCGGGGAATCCCCGTCGCGATTGCCATGTTCGACTGTCACCGGAAGGAGGACTCACTATCTTCTTTACCTCGGTAAACTTCTTTGTGATTTTCAACATTTGGTGGCACTTTCGGGAATCACTTCTCGTTGTTTGACGCTCGTCGACAATCTCTCGCACCTACGTACTCTTCCATATTCGTTGTACCACTCCCCCTGCAACCCCAAAGTTCGCTACCTCGCTCCTGGGCAGAAACCTAGAATTGCCGCGAAGAAGAATGGAATTTTACTAACAACAGATTATGAATTTTCAGATTTATTCCACCTCGTGTTGGAATTTTGGGAAATTCCAAGCAAACAGTGGAGAGAATGTAAACTCCCCTCTACAACACAGAGTAATTTAAACAATTTGACAGGAGACAGAGTTTTCAGGACTTTAAAACAAATTTCTATTCCTTTCTAAAACTGATACAGATTCTTCCTCTGAAGAGAGGGATAACAACAAAGGTGACTGCTACAGACGCAGTGCACAGATCTTCAAAACAATGCTCTCTGTCTCTCAACAGACGCACAAAACAGTGCTGTAATGGTCTTACTGTGTTTTCTTCTTACCTGCGGGCTCACACAAGGCTACACAATACAAGGCAAGAATACAAAACTCCTCTCACAGCTCGCAAGTTTTTTTCATTTTATATATGCCGCGCATATGTTAAGAACATAACAATAAAGATTATATTAAAACTTAACCAAAACATGAAACCTAATACAAAAGAAAAAACTTTGCGAAACTTTAAAAATATGAAATGCCGGACGTACGAGTGGGGACCACTACGCAGTCGACAATCGACAATCGGCAAAAACCTTAACAACACATTTTGTGATCCGCCCAAACTTTCGATTCCGAATGGAAACACATTCTCCGATCTTCCGCTTCCGATTGGCAAGGCAATCGACAATCGACGATCGGGCAATGACTTGACAACGAAGTTTGTGTCCCATTCAATCTTTCGATTGCGATCGGAACACGACCTCCGATCCTTCCTCTACGATCGGATCCGCCCTGATCAGGGCGCACAAAAAAATCCCGCCGATTGAAACCTTTCGATTGAAATCAATCGATTCAATACATTTCTGCCACGTGGTCTTGTGGACGCACGGGCCTCCGCTGCTGTGGGGTGATTTATGTACATGAAACATATGTATTGCGATTGCGATTGCGATCGCATCGCGACTCTACACATCAACAAGACACTGCTCAGGAATAACTTTCCGATTCCGATTTGCATATCAACGGTGGGGACCACTTGTCCCGCCAATTCAAAAATAAAAGGACTTCCGCCTGTTTTCTTCATTCTGGTTGTTGAGGACTTTAAAGCCCGAAACGACTGTTTTTAATTTAGTCTGCTCCTCCGTAGAAACGATCTACAAAAAATCTTTGTCCTTCCACTGCAAGACGGCTCTGTCCATCTCCAAATTAAATTTCTTCTCTGCTGTTGTGGCTGTGGCCCATCAAGAATTAATTCATCCTTACGGATTCACCAACATTCTTCAATACAGAGTGTTGCGCACTCAATCTCTGTTTCTGCTGCTGCTGCCTTTGTACTTTGTTCTTTTTTCTTCCTGCCCAAGGCACGGCAGGTGACTTTAATATTTCAACACTCCCCCTTTAAAGTCAGCTGCTGGGTTGTTCATCATACCCAGGCATTTTCTTAGAAATTCAAATGTTTTCTGTCCCAATGGTTTAGTTAAAATATCTGCATATTGCTCCTCTGTTTTACAATGCTGTAAAACAACTTCACCATTATTCACCAATTCTCTGATATAATGGTACTTTGTGTCTATGTGCTTTGTTCTTTTATGAAACACAGAATTCTTTGACAATGCAATAGCTGAGTTATTGTCACAATAAATCACAGTGCCCTTTACCTGTTCTTGGCACAAACTTCTCAACATCCTTATCATCCAAATTGCTTGACAGGCTGCTGCTGTAGCTACCACATATTCTGCCTCTGCTGTAGATAATGCTACAATAGGTTGTTTCTTGGAAGCCCATGAAATGGATCCTGAACCCATGATGAAAAATATAATCGGAAGTGCTCTTCCGATCATCTACACTTATAGCCCAATCATTGTCAGTGTAACCAACTAATTCTGAATTTTCTGAAGTAGTATATAAAATACCAAATCCTTTGGTTCCTTTCACAAACCTCAGAATTCTCTTTGCTGCTTGCCAATGTGCTTCTTTTGGCTTCTCCATAAACCTGGAAATTAAACTAACAGCATGCATAATATCCGGCCTAGTTGCAATCAAATACATGAGGCTACCAACTATGCTTTTATACAAACTTGGATCGAAATCCTTGTTGCTGTCATCCTTACTCAACTTCAATCCCATTACTGTGGGAGTGATTGCTGCTTTGCACTCCTGCATGTTAAATCTTTCTAAAACTTGATTCACATACTTTTCTTGAGAAATAAAAATTCCTTTCTCACCTTGCTCCACTTCTATTCCCAAGAAGTATCTTAATAAACCCATGTCAGTCATTTCAAATTCATCTTTCATGACTGTTTTAAAATTTTCAACAAGGTAATCATCATTACCTGTAAAAATTAAATCATCAACATATAAGACAATAATCAATAACTTACCATCCTTTTCTTTGATGTAGAGGGTGGGTTCTCCCTCACACTTTTCAAATCCATTCTCCAATAGATAAGAATCTATTCTGCTGTACCATGCTCTTGGTGCTTGTTTCAGCCCATAAAGAGCTTTCTTCAATTTACAGACCTTATGCTCTTGGCCTTTCTTCTCATATCCAAGAGGATGTTCCACATATACCTCTTCCATTAAAATTCCATTTAAAAATGCGGATTTTACATCCATTTGATATACTTTCCATCTATTTTGTGCTGTTATGGACAGCACTGCTCTTACTGTCTCCATTCTTGCAACTGGTGCAAGAGTTTCTTCATAATCAATCCCTTGCTTCTGCTTATATCCTTTGACAACAAGTTTGGCCTTGTGTCTTTCTATTTTTCCTTCAGCATTGCTTTTGGTCTTATATACCCACTTAACTCCAATGACTTCTTTACCTTCTGGGAGATCAACCAACTCCCATGTTCTATTCTTCTCTATGGCTTTAATTTCATCATCCATAGCTTCTATCCATTTTCTATCTTTAATAGCATCTTCAAAATGAATAGGATCATCAACTTGAAAATACAAAGCAAATAAGGAATTCATACCTTCATTTGCTTCTCCTTGCTCATAGATTTCTCTAAGGCTTCTGAATCTTGTTCCTCTTTCATTTGGTGTAGCCGTGCTTGATGAAGCACCCGATTCTGCTCCTTGTGGTGTACTCGGTGAACCACTGTCAATTATTCTCAAGGGTGTTCTTGCTGCCGCTTGAGGCGTCCCTTGCTGTCCTTGCGCTGGTGGAGGTTGTGCTACGGATGGGTTATTAATCTCAACCACATCTACATCATCTTCATCATGAGATAAACAGTTTTTGACATTGACTGTTTTCTCAATGCTTCCATCCCACGCTTCCTCTTCGATGAATTGCACATCTCTACTAATTACAAACTTCTTTGTGGATGGGTTATACAGTCTGTATCCTTTGGAATCTTCACAATATCCAAGGAAAATGCACTTCTCCCCCTTACTATCCAACTTATTTCTCAACTTGTCAGGAATGTGTGCATATGCCACACATCCAAAAACTCTCATGTGGGTGACTCCCTGTTTTCTGCCACTCCACGCTTCTTCTGGAACTTTGTTCATCACTGCTTTTGTAGGGCATCTATTCAAAATGTATACAACACAGTTTGCTGCTTCTGCCCAATACTCATTCGGCAAGTGCTTTGCCTTTAGCATACTTCTCACCATCTCCATTATGGTTCAATTCTTCCTTTCAGCAACTCCATTCTGTTGCGGCGTGTACCTGGTCGTAAACTGCTTGTGTATGCCGTTCTCTCTACAAAAACGCAGAAATTCTTTTGATATGTATTCTCCTCCTCTATCAGTTCTGAGGACTTTAATATACAATCCGCTCTGTTTCTCTACGAGAGCTTTAAACTGGCGAAATTTCTGAAAGACTTCGCTTTTATATTTTAGAAAATAGACCCACACTTTTCGAGTGAAGTCATCTATGAAGGTCAGCATGTAATTGCTGCCTGAAACAGATGTTGTTTGCATCGGCCCACATAAATCTGAGTGGATTATCTCCAAAGGTGCTTTCGCCCTTATGCTTTTCCCTGAAGGAAAACTTTCTCTGTGTTGCTTTCCCAAGATGCAGCCTTCACATAGGCTGTCAGGCTTTTCAATCAATGGCAAACCTCTTACCATTCCTTTTCTGTGCAACAAATTTAATCCTCCGAAATTGAGATGTCCAAATCTCAGATGCCATAACCAGTTTTCATCTTTCTCTTCCTTCTGGAAGGCTTCTTGTGTTACAGCTGCTACATTCTTTCCTTTTCCTTTCAAGTCAATGTTGAGCTTGAGTGGAAACATTCTATTGCTGGTCATTTGTATTTCAGCAATAATTTTCTTACTTGGAGGAATATCTCTTATGGTGCACACATCATCTTTGAATATAACATTGTAACCTTTGTTTATGAGCTGCCCAACTCTCAAAAGATTACATTTTAGACCTGGAACATAATACACATCAGGGACAAATTTTTGCTCCCCATTCCTTGCTCGAATACTTACTCTGCCTTTCCCTTTGACAGAGATTTTAGTATCAGTCCCTATGGTCACTTCAGATTTAACTTCTTCATCAAGATTGGCAAACATTGCTTTGTTTCCAGTCATGTGATTACTACATCCAGAATCTAAGAACCAAACATCATCATTTCTATCTTGTGCTACATTACAAGCTAACAGCACATTACTTGGGTTCTTTTCCTCTTTTGCTACATTAGCATTCTGCCTATTCTTCATGTCATTTTGCTTCTTTCTACATTCATTTGCATAGTGCCCATATTTCTTGCAATAATGACACTGGACATTGGATTTGTCATACCTTTGTCCTTGAGCATGTTGGTGTTGATGTCCACCTTGCTGGCTGTTGCATTGGCCGTGGCTCTGGATTTGATTGTTGCTCCTTCCATGTGAATGTGAAGAGTTGTCTCTTCCACCTCTATTCTGGCTTCTGCCTCTTCCTCTTCCTTTTCTTTGACCTCTTCCTCTTCCTGAAGGCATCTGGGTCTTGAAGGCGTGCTCAAGAGATGAGTGTTCATCTCTGCTCAATCTTTGTTCATGAGTTATCAGTGAGGCATGAATTTCATCCACTGTGAACTGTGAGAGATCTTTGGTCTCTTCTATGGTGGTTACAATAACATCAAACTTTGAGGGTAAGCATCTCAAAAGTTTCTCCACAATCCTTCTATCTTCAAGAGTTTCTCCATGGGATCTTATCTGATTGACAATCCCAATCACATGTGTAAAAAATGTGTCAACACTGTCTGACTCTTTCATGCAAAGAGTTTCAAAATCTCTTCTCAGCAATTGAAGTTTTGCTGTTTTAACTTTCTCCATACCTTGATAGGCAACTTTCAGAGTTTCCCATGCTTCCTTGGATTTCTTAGCTGCTGCTATCCTTGGAAACACACTCTCATTTACAGCTTGATACAAACAGAAGAGAGCTTTAGCATCTTTCTTCCTATTATTCTTCAACACATCTTTCTCTCCTTGAGTTAAGGCATTAAAAGCCTACTCATCAGCTGGTTCTACGAAACCATCTTCTACTAGTTCCCACAAGTCTTGTGAGACAAACAAGGCTCTCATGGTAATGGCCCAATAATTATAGTTCTTTCCATTAAACTGTGGAAGCTGAACACTTCCAAGATTCATACCAGTGCTTGGTCCAGCCATTGCTTCTTAAACTGAACTCAGACTTTAAACAAACTGTCTTTCCTTCTTGAAAGAACAAACAAGAACAACAACTCTGTTTTCTTTGAGAAAATACCTGACTTTTCGACTTCTGTTGAGCTTTTCACGCTGCTGGAGAGAAACGCTGCAACAGGTCTTCTTCTTCAGCTTCTTTGAAATCTTCAAAGAGCCTAGATTAGCTCTAATACCATGTTGGAATTTTGGGAAATTCCAAGCAAACAGTGGAGAGAATACAAACTCCCCTCTACAACACAGAGTAATTTAAAACAACTTGATAGGAGACAGAGTTTTCAGGACTTTAAAACAAATTTCTATTCTTTTCAAAAAATGATACAGATTCTTCCTCTAAAGAGAGGGATAACAACAAAGATGTATGACTGCTACAGACGCAGTGCTAAACAAACAACTTTCTATCTCTCTTCAAGAACGCACTAACAGTGCTCTCTGTTCTTCTTACTGTGTTTTTCTTCTTGCCTGCGGGCTCACACAGCGGTTCACAACACAATACAAAATGCGTTTTCTTTTTTTTTATATTGGCTCTCGGGCCTTTTCCTTTTATATATGCCGCGCATATATTAAACATTACAACAAAAACCATATTAAAAACTTAAATCAAAACATGAAACCAAATACGAAGGAAAACCTTCGCGAAACCATAAAATATGAAATACCGGACGTACGAGTGGGGACCACTACGCAGTCGACAATCGACAATCGGCAAAAACTTAACAACACATTTTGTGATCCGCCCAAACTTTCGATTCTGATTGGAAACACATTCTCCGATCTTCCGCTTCCGATTGGCAAGGCAATCGACAATCGACGATCGGGCAATGACTTGACAACAAAGTCTGTGTCCCATTCAATCTTTCGATTGCGATCAGAACACGACCACCGATCCTTCCGCTGCGATCGGATCCGCCCAGATCGGGGCGCACAAAATAATCCTGCCAATTGAACCTTCCGATTGAAATCAATCGATTCAATAGATTTCTGCCACGTGGTCTTGTGGACCCACGGGCCTCCGCTGCCGTGGGGAGATTTATGTACATGAAACATATGTATTGCGATTGCAATTGCGATCGCATCGCGACTCTACACATCAACAAGACACTGCTTAAGAATAACTTTCCGATTCCGATTTGCATATAAACGGTGGGGACCACTTGTCCCACCAATTCAAAAATAAAAGGACTTCCGCCTGTTTTCTTCATTCTGGTTGTTGAGGACTTTAAAGCCCGAAACAACTGTTTTTAATTTAGTCTGCTCCTCCGTAGAAACGATCTACAAAAAATCTTTGTCCTTCCACTGCAAGACGCCCGTCCATCTCAAAATTAAATTTCATCTGCCATCTGGTATCGCGTCCATCGAATTTAATTCATTCCCATTCTTCTTGAATGTAGAGTGCTGCGCACTCAATCTCTGTTGCTGCTGCTGCCTTTGTACTTTGTTCCTTGTTCTTCCTGCCCAAGGCACGGTAGGTGACTTTAATATTTCAACAACCTGTTAGGTCGAAATCGGTATCTTTCTTTCAGGTATAATTCTGACCTCCTCAGAAAATCATTTCCAGCAGCACTTATTCTATAATATTTTTTTTTACGTTGAGCCAATGTTTCAACTATCAGTGGCCATAGTTTCAGCTTTCTATATTTCAACTATTTCTTTTTCTCCCTGAAATTCTCTCATGGTTTACCGTTCTGGCAAGTATGTATTCTTCGTAAGAGATTTATGTTGCTGCAAGGGTGCACAACAAATGCAAGTAATAATTCTAAAGTAATAGAAGATCCATGGATTATAGAATAAGAGTGATGCACAATATAATGCGGCATTATGTAACCGTGCGTTCGTTAGGTCTTCAATTTTAGGTGGTCAAGTTTACGGTTGTTCTGCTTTTTTGATAATAATTTAACTTTTTGTTTCAAAATATGTATTATTTACTATCTCTAAATATATAAAAAGCTGTTGGAAAATCTAATTCCAAGAACTATCATAATTGTTTATCCAACTGTCATAGTATGTTTGACTTTAGTGCATCCAAATGTCACAATATATTAGTATATTAGGCTTTAGTAGTCTAACTCAAATGAATACCAGTTCAGTGATTTAAGCTTTTTGAATATGAAGAAGATTATCTACTCCAGGCTTTTCATTCTTTGAGAAAACCACTATATTTTGGTTTGGCAAATACCACAAGAATCCGCGATGTTGAACTCATTCTCTGTTTATTGCAATGTAAATATCAGTATGACAAGGCTTCCAAAGGATCCGAGAAGCTGAGCTTCAAATGACCAACTCGAACCTTTCAAAGGGAGGGTTTAAACCTTTGATGAATTATGAAACATTCAAAATTGTTAGATATCAACCGTTTTATATTTTTGTATGTCCCACTGTAACAAATCTAGATGCAATAGATTTGAAATAAAGCATGAGGAATAGATTTGAAATACTAAACTGGAGTTTTTTGTATTTTCTTTTTAAAAGTATGTAGGGAGGAAAAGAGCTAGGTTTTTAATTTTTTTTTTTTAATTTTAAGATGTTGAATATATCAGTTTGATGAGGGTAAGATTAGGGTGGGGATTAGGAGTTTGACGAGAGTAAAATAAGTGTGGGGATTAGAACTGATGACTTTTCATTAAGGGTGTTTTAACAAAATAATCAATTTCTATGCAAAAGTAATGAATTCTAGAATGGCTCTAAGGATTATATAGTTGTAAAGCATACATAGTTCTTCCAGAGATTAGACAACCAAACCTGTAAAACCATTTAACCATAGCCACTGGTAATTGATAACTTGCCGGTAAGTCACCTTCTGAGTCTCAACTCATTCTTTTATCTTATCTGTTTTCTGATTCTGCATTAAATTGTGATAGTTTATTGATTTAGCATTTCTAATTTCATTCGAGATCGCTACTAACCATTCTGTTTTCTGATTCTGCATTAAACCGTGATAGCTTATTGATTTACGATTTCTAATTTCATTCAAGATCGCTACTAACCATTTGTAAATTCGTTATTAATATATTTGTGATATTATGAACGATTTATCTTCTCCGTATTGTCTTTATGATTAATCATATTTGGCAATTAATCACATTCATTGGATTTGATTATTATCTACTCCGTATTTTTTTTCTCTTAATTTATTATAAATATATTGTACCTATGTTTAAAATTTTAACTTTCTCATCAGGCTTAATGCTGCATGATAAATTGCCTTTTCTCCTCATCCACGTTTACAAGGGAAAAAGTGTTTCCGTGCTGAGATCCATGACTTCATTGCACGTACTTTAGAAATTTAATTTGGTAGAATCCTTGTAATTTGTAACTTGATTGTGTCTCTTTTCGGAATTAAGGTTACTGAATCCTCCGGTTAGAATTGAATTCCTCAGCCGTTCTAGATCTTTAATAATTTAATTGTTGGAACTTTTCAGTTTTTTTATATAGAGTTGGCTACGGTCTTTGTACTCTTTTATGATGGCATTACTATTACCTTTTCTCAAATTCTATTGATTTTTTCAGGTAATTTGATTATGTCTATCTTGCGCAAGAAGATGAAAACTATTGTGTTTATACTTTTGGTTTCTACTCTTACCCTAGTTTTGACAACGTTGTTGTTTATGGAAACTCTGCAAATTGTCGTTGCTCATTCTCGAGGACTTCCCCTCAAAAGAAATGATCCACCGGGACCACATAAACGCTCTAATGTTCATTCTTCTGTTGAAGCTGCCACCATGGGAGGATGCCAATCACTTGGATGTGGCGGTCCTCCTGTAAGTCATCATAACCCCCTATTTTTTCTTTATGCTCGTCAATCCAATCATTATGCTCGAAATCCTTCACAGCGACATAGTATTCATTCTTCCCGCGAAGCATCGACAGTAGAAGGACATCTGCCATGTCCTCTTTGTAAGATTTTGAGATACAAAGATCTAGATTTGCAAAACAATGAACAAAATTGCAAGAGAAGGAAGGAATGAGCAAGAATAAAGAAAAGAATGAAATTGATTATTCAATATTAGTTTTGGAATAAATACATAGAAGAAACTAAGTTAAGCTTAGTTGTACATGCAATAACTATAGATAGTTAAAGCTAACGGAAGCTAAGTGTGCTTTATGTTCTGCTAATGTGCACATGCACCATATGCAAGCAGTAAGTTAACTAACTAAGAAAGTGCACATCACATGAAATACTTAGAGTTTAACTAAAGCTAATCTAGGTGCATGTATACCAACACAGCTAGTCTAGGTGCATGTACACCAACACCCCCCCTTAAGCATAACTTAGGTGAGTGTGATGCAAAATGAATGAGTCCCGGCAACACGGCCATTTTAGGTACCCATATACAATGCATAAAAAGGAGGAAAGAGGGAAAACTTAGTGGGAAGAAACCCCCCCTCAAAATATAATGCAAAAGTAGATAAAAGGAAACTGCTAGGCAGTCGTGTCCTTCACCCTAAGATGATCTCGTAGGAATCGAAACTTCTGCTCAGTGAAAGTCTTCGTGAAGATATCAGCAGTCTGCTCGGAACTAGGACAGTACTGAAGATCGATGATCCCATCATGAATGAGTTCTCTAATGAAGTGCATGTGGATCTCGATGTGTTTGGTCCACTGCCGCTGCACTGGATCTCTGCAAAACTTTAGCGTACTTTGATTATCGCACCAGATGACAGTTGGACAATGGACACTGATCCCAAGCTCAGATAGGAAATGTTGTAGCCAAATTGCCTGAATAGTGGCATTGACTGCTCCTCTATACTCGACCTCTACTGATGATAAGGCAATGGCATCTTGCTTCTTACTTGACCAACAAATTGGACTAGATCCCAAACTAAGTACATAACCGGAGGTGGACTTGCGATCAATGGTGTCTCCAGCCTAGTCTGATCTATGAACCTAATGAGATTCAAAGAAAAATTGGTTGCATAATGAATCCCATAGGTGATTGTCCCCTGGACATATCGAAGGATGCGCTTTGCAGCGTTCGAGTGTAACTCATGTTACTCCTGCATGTGTCTGGAAATTTCTCCTATGACATAGGAGAGATCGAGACGGGAGTGAGTGAGATAAAGAAGTCTTCCCACAAGCTGGCGGTACAATGTGCAATCAACCAATGGTGTGTCTTTGCCATTCTCAAGCTGTATCCCTGATAAGAAAGGTGTGGTTGTTGGCTTGTAGTCACTCATGTGAAATTGTGCCAAAAGATCTCTAGCATAGTTTGGTTGAGAAATGGTAATCCCAGAATCACTCTAATTGATTTCTAGTCCAAGGAAGAAATTTAGCAAGCCCATGTCTGTCATAGAAAACAACTTATGCAATACAGTTTTAATCTTAGTAATGACAGATGCTGAACTACCTGTTATCAAAACATCATCTACGTAGAGTACTATGGTTAACAAGGAGTCAATTTTCTTCAAAAAATAAACATTGGAATCAAATTTTCATAGTACAAAATTTTGAGATAAAAAATAAGAATCCATCTTTGCATACCATGCTCTAGGTGCCTGCTTGAGGCCATAGAGAGACTTCTTTAGTTTGCATACCAGAGATGAATTGTGCATGTATCCCGGTGGCTGCTCCATGTAGATTTACTCTTCGAGATCATCATGTAGAAATACATTCTTCACATCCATATGATGCACCTCCCATCCTCTTGCTGCTGCAATGGAGAGAGCTAGCCGAATGGAATCCATTTTTTCCACTGGAGCAAAAGTCTCATCATAGTTAACACAATGTACTTGCTGAAAACCTTTTATTGCCAATTGTACCTTATATCGACTAACTTGTCCGTTTGATGCTTTCTTGGTTCGGTAAACCCACTTTCACATCACAAGTTTGCGATTGGAAGGTAGAGGAACCAAATCCCAAGTCTAGTTCTCAATGAGAGATTTATATTCCTCATCCATTACGGCTTCCCATTCAGGATGCCCACTTGCTTCTGCATAAATTTTTGGATCATATCCATGCATCATATAAGCATGCATGGGCATGGATGGCTCCATAGCTAAGAGTGCTTGTGGATCTTCCTCAAACAGAGGGATAGAGGCAGGATCATCAAGGATATCGCTCATGCTGCACCATTTTTGTGTTGAAGGTGGTCGAGAATCTTCTGAAATACATGCAGAAGTATGATCTCGATGTTCAACAACTGGTGGTCCAATAGGTGTCACAGGAAAAGACTTATCTTCATCAGAATTCTGATTTGAAGTTTCATCTGCATACTCATCAATGAGTGGTGATGGAAACTTGGTAACAAGCTCATCCGCTAGTGCATGAAAAATATCTTCGTCAAACTTTACACTCCTTTCAATAAAGAGCTCTTCAGTGTGGATATCAAGCAATTTGTACTCTTTGACTTCATCAGAATATCCAAAAAACATGCATGATTTACTTTGAGGCTCCAAAGCCTTTCTCTTCTCTGTAGGAATGCGGGCCCATGCTCGAGATCCAAAAATGCGGAAATGGCTAACTTCAGGTTGCATGGCAGTCCAAGCCTCAAAAGGTGTTTTCAAGTAACATATTTATGAGGAGATCCATTCTAGATTTATGAGGCGCAATTGATAGCTTCAGCCCACAATTTCGACGGAAGAGATCCTGCATGTAAGATGCAATTAGCCATCTCTTTCAAAGATCGATTTTTCCTTTCAGCCATGCCATTTTGCTGTGGAGTTTAAGGAACTGTATGCCTACTTCATTACAAAGATTCTTGATATCTTTGTTGACATATTCCGTCCCACTATCTGTGTGGAGTATCTTGATGCATTTTCCAGACTGATTTTCCGCATGCGCTTTGAAAATATTTAGATGTTGAAAAACTTCAGACTTGAGTTTCAAGAAGTAAACCCAAGTGAATCTTGTGTAACCATCTATAAATGATAACACATATCTTGCTTTGCTCATTTAAAGCACTGAAAATGGACCCATGAGATCACTATGTACAAGTTCCAAAGGTGAAGAGGCTCTCCATGCATGCCCCTTCTTGAATTTGTCTTGTGGATGCTTTCCAAGAGCACATCCATTACAAACACCATTTGAATATTCAATGGTCGGCAATCCTTTGACCATCCCTTGCTTGCTAAATTGTTGCATATATCTGAAATTCAAGTGCCCAAATCTCTTGTGCCAAATCCTAATTTCTTCATTTGCATGCATAAGTAGCAAAATGGAATCTGATTGAGGAACAAAATCAAAAAATATATACAGATGAGATTGATCATTTACCTTGCCAGATGCAATCTTCAAGTTGGTTTGCATGTCATAAATGCTCACAGAATCCGGCGTAAATTCCACTTTCCTTCCGCTGCCTGTGGGTGTCATCTGATACACTGAGAGAAGATTCACAGAAAGCCTTGGAACATGCAAGACATTCTCAAAACTTCCATCTTCGAATTGCACTCTTCCTTGCCCAGTTGCTGAAACTGCATAATTATCCCCCATGAGAATAGGAGGTCTTGAGTATGCATGTAGAGAAGAAAAGGATTCCTTTGAAGAATCCATATGATATGAAGCTCCTGAATCGATGATCCATTCTTGCAGTGCAGAATGAAGAGAAATCAAAGCATGCCCATTACCTCTTGGATCTAGTGCCTTTTCTCCAGGCTTCTTCTTGGCATTCTCAGGAATGTGGTCTCCAAGATTGTGTTGCTGGAGTGTCTGTGCCATAAGATCTATAGTCTTCTTCATGCATGCAGATTCAGGGTGAAAACCACAATGGCAATAATTGCACATTGATTGCCATTTTGTTCCTTTCTCTTCTTTTGAGCTGGATGACCCATGAGGGGTTTTGGGATTTCCTCCCTTTCTTGGATCAAGATCCTTCTTCCCTTTTCCTTTCTGATGGTATTTGGAATTTTCATTTCCTTTTGCATGCACAGTAAGTGCATGCGCTTTGGAATTTTTAAGTGTGCCCACTTTGATGAGTTTATCTTGCTCATGCATCAAATACTGAATAAAAGAATCCAGTGAGGGCATATTCCAAGCTACACTAGTTGCAAATCTTACTGTGTGGAATGTAGAGACGAATACTGCATACCGTGGACTAAGTTTTGATAAAATGGAAAGAATCAACTGATTTTCTTGCTTGGATTTGTCAATCTCGCATGCTTTCAGCTGAAGCAACAAGGCTTTATACCTTGTGAATAGATCTTGAATGTTCTCAAAATTTCTCGGATCTAATGAGTTTAACTCATTTTTGAGAATGTGACCTTGCATTTCATCCTGTTTTCCAAACAATCCTTCCAAATTTTTCCATACTTAATTTGGAGTTGAACATGATTCAACATGAAATAGCAGTTCTGGAGAGATAGATAAACATAGGATGCTGAAGGCCTCGTCCATGCGATTGAAATATCTTGTTTTCTCCATTGCCGATGTTGGTTCAACTTCTGTTTCCATGGTTATTCAAAATAAGCCTCTACTTCTGAGATGAAGTAGAATCTTTGGCTTCCATTCGAAGTAATTATATGGAGTACGAATTGCCGATTGTGGAAACTCCAATTTAGACTCCATTCTTTGTTGTTGCTTCAATTTTCTGAACCTGCAAATAATAATTGCTTGTGCACTGATTACAAATCCTTGTGCTCTGATACCATGTAAGATTTTGAGATACAAAGATCTAGATTTGAAAAACAATGAACAAACTTGCAAGAAAAGGAAGGAGTGAGCAAGAATATAGAAAAGAATGAAATTGATTCTTCAATATTAGTTTTGGAATAAATACATAAAATCAACTAAGTTAAGCTTAGTTGTACATGCAATAACTATAGATAGTTAAAGCTAACTGAAGCTAATTGTGCTTTATGTTCTGCTAATGTGCACATGCACCACATGCAAGCAGTAAGTTAACTAACTAAGCAAGTGCACATCACATGCAATATTTAGAGTTTAACTAAAGCTAATCTAGGTGCATATGCACCAACACAGCTAGTCTAGGTGCATGTACACCAACACTCCCTCACCCCAATGCGAATCTAATGTTCCAACTCCCAGATGTTGCAGTTGACAATAAAAAAAGAAGTAGCAAGTGAACGTCAAAGGCTAGCGGCGGTGAATGAGAAATTATCTTATTTCCACATTTCCTAGAAAGGACGCTTCAACCAAAATTCATTTGTCACACCGCATGCATCCACTGCCTCTATACATATCGATGTTTCCTATTTCTTTCCAACACTCAAAGTATTGTTATAATATTTGAAACCATCTATTCATAATGAGAAATTACATGAATGTAGAGATTTTTCATGGTTTCAAGTGACACAAAATTTGAAAATGGATATTTTCTTATTAGGTGTTTCTTACTGCAAAAAATGTGAATTTAAATCAATTGGTCGTTATCTATTTCGTTGAGAGAAATAAAACATTTCACAAGTATCTCATGCTGTAATACTAATAATATTTTTTTCTTTCTAATGTTGGAATTTACTCCCAGCTGCAAATATGAGCAGCAAGACAACAAAACTTCAATTTTTTATTTGAGATTAAAGGACAACAAAACTTCAATTTTTAATTTGAGATTAAATGGCATTGCAGCAGCAATTTCTTGTTTTGTTTTACATTCCACCATGCATTAACTTTCTGGGTTTAAATTCTCCTGCAAAACTGAGTTTGTTGACAAAGTCCATAGCCCTTTTTTGATATAAAAATCATGGTTTAAAACCATGCTACCTCCCACCATTAAACATTTTCACCTACCGCATTTACTCCCGTGCCAAAATTTAAAATGAAATCATCCACATTGCTCTGTGGACCCCAACAGTCCACATCACTCTGTTCCACAGCCAATAGGAGCTCATCGCATGGACTCGGCGCCTACATCACCACCTCCTCGTAGGTGCATGATAAACATGCCCCACCACATCCATGTCAACAAACCGTCGACCAATCAAATTCGTATCGCATCATTTAGTGCATACGTCATCACCTGTCCGCAAACGTGCAATAGCGCTCTCCCACCATCGCCACCTCATTCCGTCTCGATCAATTGCACATCATCGCAAGCTTTGGATGCACAGTCAACGGGTGGGTTAATCGATGCGAAAACCCTTCGCAAGAGTTTCTCCATTTGTTTATCGTTTGGATTGATGATGACGTTATGCGACACATGGATCGATGCAAAAGCACATATCGCATCGTTTTGTAATTTTATTTTATATAGTTTTAACCCACCGCAATATATTTTTTTCATAAAGTTTTGAACTTAGGTTTTATTTTATATATTGTAAACATATATGTTTACAATATATATAGACAACGGAGTGTAATGTTGTGCATGTAGTATGAGAGCAAGACTGTGTAAGATAGAGAGTGAAGAGTTGTGTGTGTAGTAGCCCAGTGAAGACCAATATTTTATAAAACCAGAACAGGAGATTCTGAAGACTGTATTAGGTTTTTTTTTAATTGAAAGATAGTGTTTTGTTTTCACTATGACATATGTTTTATGCTTCACCTGCAAGTTTATTTTATTTAAATCTCTGTGTTGACAGAGGACATTTGTTCCTCACTGTCTGTTAAGGAATCATCAGAAATTTCCAACATGGTATCAGAGCTAGTCCAGGCTCTCAGCAATTGCTGAAGAAGCTAAAGGAAGAAGAAGACTGTTGAAACTTTTGTCCAGCAGAGAGAAGGTTCAGGAAGTCAGGTATTTATAAAAAAATAGATTTATTGTTTGTTTTAAGAATACAGTCCAGAGAACTGTAAAAGAGAAGTCTTAAGAGTTTTTAGAGACAAAGGTTATCTCTCCAACAGTGAGAAAGTTTGTTTAAAATATACAGTCAAGTTTTTGGCATAGTTCTGGAAGGCTAGCAATGGCAGGCGTCAGCACAAGCACAAGTATGGGAAATACTCAACTCCCACAGTTCAATGAGAAGAACTATGACTATTGAGCAATCATAATGAGAGCCTTGTTTGCATCTCAAGATTTATGGGATCTAGTTGAAGACAGTTTTGAAGAACCAACAGATGAACAAGAATTTAATGCCTTAACACAAGCAGAGAAAGATTTATTGAAGAGTAATAGAAATAAGGACTGAAAAACCCTTTTCTATCTCTATCAAGCAGTGCATGAAAGCATATATCCAATAATTGCAGCAGCAAAGAAGTCCAAGTATGCATGGGATACCCTCCAGATAGCCTATTAAGGTATGGAGAAATTAAAGACAACAAAGCTTCAATTAATGAGAAGAGATTTTGAAGTTATTTGCATAAAGGAGTTTGATACAATAGACTCATTCTTCACATTGTTGATTGGGTTGGTTATCCAAATGAGATGTCATGGAGAGACAATAGAATAAAGAAGAATAGTGGAGAAAGTATTGAGGAGCTTACCCTCAAGATTTGATGTGATAGTAACAACCATTGAAGAGACAAAGGATCTCTCAAATTTTACTTTTGATAAGCTTCATACATCATTGATGACACATGAATAAAAATTGAGCAGAACATCAAACTCATCTTTGGAGCATGCTTTCAAGACGCAAATGTCCTTTGGAAGAGGAAGAGGTCAAGGCAGAGCAAAGTACCGAGGAAAAGGTAGAGGTAGAAGTCATAACAGAGGAAGAAATAGCTCTGCAAGTACAAGTGGAAGGGGCAGCAACCAAAGTTAGAATCAAAGCCAAGGCAGCAGCCAACAAGGTGGAAAAAACCAAGCACATGGACAAAGATATGATAAATCCCAAGTCCAATGTCATTACTGTAAGAAGTATGGGCATTATGCCAATGAATGTAGGAAGAAACATAGTGGGTAATAGAGCCAATGCTAACTTTACTAAAGAGACTGAGTCAAGAGAATTTTTTTTTAGCATGTAATATGGCTGAAGAGAAGAATGAAGGTATATGGTTTCTAGATTCAGGATGTAGCAACCATATGACTGGAAACATTTCTATGTTTTCCATATTGGATGAAAATGTGAAGTCTCAGATAACATTGGGGACAGACAGTAAAGTCTCTGTCATAGGCAAAGGCAAAGTAAGTGTTTTTACAAGAAAAGGAGAAAGGAGATCCATATCAGATGTATACTATGTGCCTAGTATGAAGTGTAACCTTTTGAGCATTGGAAAGATCATTCAGAAAGGATACAATAGATTCTTTAAGGATGATGTATGTACCATCATGGACATACCACCAAGCAAACAAAGAATTGCATAAGTGAAGATGACAAGAAATAGAATGTTTCCTCTCAAGATGAGAGCAGATTCGAAGAAAGGAACTGCAATGGCTGCAGTAACACAAGAGACATTCCAAAAGGAAGCAAAATATGAAAACTGGTTGTGGCACCTAATATTTGGACATCTCAAATTTAGAGGTATGAATTTGTTGCACAAAAAAGTAATGGTAAAGGGATTACCAATTATTGATATATGAGACAGCCTATGTGAAGGCTACATCTTAGGCAAACAACAGAAAGAAAGATTTCCATCAAGAAAGAGAATAAGGGCAAAAGCACCCTTAGAAATAGTCCATTCTGATTTTTGTGGACCAATGAAAACACCATCATTAGAAAGCAGTCACTGTATGCTGACCTTTATTGATGATTACACAAGAAAAACATGGGTATACTTCTTGAAGTTGAAAAGTGAAGTGTTGGAGAAGTTCTGCCACTTTAAAGCTCTTGTTGAGAATCAAAGTGGGCAACACATAAAAATTCTTAGAACTGATAGAGGAGGAGAATATATCTCCAAATATTTTCTGTGTTTTTGCAGAGAAAATGGAATCCACAAGAAATTTACAGCAAAGTATACACCTCAGCAAAATTGAGTTGCTGAAAGGAAAAATAGAACCATCATGAATAATGTAAGAAGCATGTTGAAGGAAAAACATATTCCAAATGAATATTGGGCTGAAGCTGTACATTGTGCAGTATATGTCTTGAATAGATGCCCAACAAAGGTTGTTATGAACAGAGTTCTGGAAGAAGCATGGAGTGGCATAAAACAATTTGTCACCCACATGAGAGTATTTGGTTGTGTGGCTTATGCACACATTCCAGATCAGCTAAGGAAGAAGTTGGACAGTAAGGGAGAGAAGTGCATATTTGTAGGATACAGTGATGAATCAAAGGCATATAGATTGTATAACCCATCCACAAAGACGTTTATGATAAACAGAGATGTGCAATTTATTGAGGAAGAAGCTTGGGATGGAAGCATTGAGAAAACAGTGAATGTAAAAACCTGTTTGTCTCAAGATGGTGATGAGGAAGAGATGGCTGAAAGAAATCCCTCATTAGCTGTAGCACCTCCACCAACACAAGGACATCAAGGGACACCACAAGCTGGTATAAGAACACCCTTGAGAAGTGATGACAGTGCTTCTCCAAGCACATCACAAGGAGTAGATTTGAGTGCTTCTACAAGCACAAGTTTAGAAAGTGAAAGAGGAACCAAATTCATAATGCATAACCATTTTCACGTGGTTCTCATAGAATAATATCAAGCAACCCCGCCGAGAATTTGGGGGTTGGGATGTATACACCCTTGATGGGTATGCTTTGGATTTTTTGCTCTTGGTTCATCAATGATATTTCATCCTCTTAGGTTCCCACTAAAGAGTTCTTTGAACTCATTATTTTTTGGGATCCTTTGACCTTACCTTCTCCCACCTCCAGCATTAGAAGAATTTCAAGTAGGTGAATGGAATTTCCTATGTCTTCAACCAATAAGTAAGAAAAAAAACATTGTGAGGGTGAAAATGCTCACCATAAGCTCATTGGTGAGGTCAAAAGAGCCTTCGTTTCACCAAAAACCCGAATGTCACCAAAGGCGCGCGAAAGTATAGGTGTTGTGGTGAAATTCAAGGTCCTTCACCAATAATGATTTATAGTGACAAATAGTGACCGTCACCATTTCATATGAGCAATGGTGATGGAAAATAGCTTCTGTCACCAAAAAAATGAACGTCACCAAAGGTGGCATCGCCGAAAGTATAGGTGTTGTGGTGACATTCAAGGTCCGTCACCAATAATGATTTATAGTGACAGATAGTGACCATCACCATTTCATATGAGCAATGGTGACGGACAGTAGCCTCAATGGGGGGTTGTTGTAGAGGACAACAGCTGCTTAAGGCTGGGTTCATTTACCCCGTTCCATTAACTGAGTGGGTTTCAAATCCAGTTCCTGTGGAAAATAAAAAAGGAATGATTCAATTTTGCATCAATTTCAGGGACCTAAATAAAGCATGTCCTAAAGATAATTACCCCACACCATTTATAGATTAGATCATCGATGAGTGTGCGGGGAATGAGATTTTCTCCTTCATGGACAGTTTCTCAGGATATAATCAAATCACTATCTCTCCTAAAGATCAGCATAAGACTACGTTTATTTGTCCCTGGGGTACCTTTTCTTACAAGAAGATGCTTTTTGGCCTTCAAAATGTTGGGGCTACCTTTTAGTGGGCCTTGTCTTACTCCTTCCACGAAATCAAACATATTATCGAGGCATATTTGGATGATTTAGTTGTTCATTCTCGCAAGAGAATTGATCATCCTTCTCACCTCCATCAAGTTTTTGAATGATGTCGGTATTACAAAATATGGTTGAACCCTAATAAGTGTATTCGTTATCACATCCGGGCAGTTAATAAGTGTATTCGTTGTCATATCTGGTCTGTCTACGGAAGGGATTCAGGTAGATCCCTTCAAGGTTGAGGCAATACTTCAATTTCCTCCCCCATCTTCAATTTTTCAACTTCAAAGTTTGCAAGGAAAAGATAATTTCCTGTGGATATTCATCATAAATCATGCCGATATTGCAAAGGGATTTATGATATTATTAAAGAAAGGAGTTCCATTCTTTTGGGATGACTTTTCTTAATGCTCATTTGATGCTTTGAAAAGAGCATTGGCCTCTACTCCTTTATTGAGTCCACCTAATTATAGCAGGGATTTCCTCTTATATCTCACTACAGCAAAATCTACCATTGGTATGGTTCTGATTCAGGAAGATGATGCTCTTTCTGAGCATGTTATATACTACCTCAGTCAAGGCTTAGCAGGTCCTGAACTCCTGTATTCTGTGATAAAGAAACTTGCTTTGGCAGTTGTTCATGTTGTCCAACGGCTTAGACATTACATTCTCCTTCACAAAACATATGTTTTGGCAGCAGTCAATCCATTTCAATTTGTTCCCAGTAGGAAAGTGTTTGGGGGAAAATACAATCGATGGATTGTTATTTTGAAGGAATTTGATCTTGAATTTTTGTCTGCCAAGTCCAAGAAATCGTTAGTATTTGCGGAGTTGATTTCTAAGTTGCCCTGTGGAGAAAATATTTTTTATGACGAATCATTTCCTGATGAAAATATTTTCTCATTTCTTCACAGGATCCTTGGTATGGGAATCTCATAGTTTATCTCCAGACTGCGAAGTTTCCCTTAGATTTTTCAAAAGATGAGCGCCGAAAGTTAGGTAACTTAGCCAAAAGTTATTTGATTATTGGTGACACTTTATATCATCGTGGGGTTGATTTGATCCTTAGACACTACTTAACTCTCGAAGAGGCTAAGTTTTGTGCTGAATGATCGCCATAGTGGAGCTTGTGGTGGTCATTTATCTAGGCTTGCTACAGCCCAAAAAATTTTGTGTGCAGGATACTTTTGGCCTTCGATTTTCAAAGATTGTATTGAATTGGTCAAATAGTGTCATACATATCAGGTTTATACTCAAAATATGCATGCTCATCCAACTCCACTCTTTCCTATCATCATTGTCGGTCCCTTCAAAAAGTGGGGTATTTATTTTACTACTTGTATCCCGCCTTCGACTAAAGGTCACAAGTACATTATTGTAGTTGTATACTACTTCACAAAGTGGATTGACGCTATGCCTACTTTTGGGAATGATGGTGAAACAGCAACCTTGTTCTTCTTCAATCAAGTCATTTATTTCTTTGGTATCCCCAAAGAGATTGTCACTGACCATGGCAGTCATTTCCATAATAGCATGATGGCTGAATTGGCTCTGAAATTAGGTTTTTGGAAGGATAATTCATCTCCTTATTATCCTCAAGCCAATGGGCAAGTTGAAGTCGTTAACAAATCCTTGAAGGCGATGCTTCAATGGAAAATTGATAAAGCTAGATCCAATTGGCATATCATGTTGTACCCTGCACTTTTGGCATGCCAGATGTCAGTGAAAACTGCAACCGGTTTCACTCCGTTTCAACTAGCTTATGGGTTGGAATCTATATTTCATATTGAATGTGAAATTCCTTCCCTTAAGTTAGTTGTTGAAATTCTTCCTGACAATTCCAGTCTCGAAGAATTCTTTCTCCATCTATAAAATCTTGATGAGCAGCACCGAGATGTAGATCTGATGAATGAGGCACATAAGAAACAAGTAAAGGTTCAGTACGATAAGGCACTCAAACCTAGGGTTTTCTCTGAAGGTAACATTGTCTTGGCTTATTCCCAAGAGAAGGATGCCTTGGGGGCAGGAAATTTCAAATCTGTGTGGTATGGCCCCTTTATTGTCAAAAAGGTCCTGAAGAAAGGAGCTTATCCTTGATTGCCTTTGATGGGAACGAGTTGGCGGAGCCCAAGAATCGGATCTATTGAAAAAATATTATGCATAGGCTTAGGCCTATCACTTTCTTTGATGTATATATTGTACATATCTATGTTTCGATTTTTGGTGTGGTTTTGATGAATGTGACCTACTTTGGCAGGTAATATTGAGTGAAATGAGTCACCTTGGTTTCACTGATGGTGCTAGTAGACATACCCGGAACCTGGCTTCCATAGCTTGGGTAATCCATTATTCATACGGTCAATTGTTATTGGTTACAGTCATATGATCACATTTATAATCTACTCCTGAGGTTCCTTCCCAAAATTTGTGTTCCTATAGAACACAATGGCAGTTGCTACATAGCGGAATAACCACACCCAGTCTCGTGGTACCATACCACCTACCTCTAGAAAACCTCCCATAGGTCCTCTATAGCGGCTGTAGGCACTTGGCGAGTCAAAATATCCAAGTTTCTCTGTACTGCATGGAGGGTCCTTCCAGGGTATTCAGCATCTGCCTCACCTCTGCGACGCTTGTCCCATGTTTGCATCATGATCATTCAAAATTTTCAAGTCATTTTTTCCTATCAAAAACATTTTTTTCATTTTTCTATATAATTTGAAAATATAAAAAAATAATATAATCAAAAAATCAAAAGAGGCAATCTTACCAATTTCCCCCCATGTTGCTTCGAGTGCAAGGACTAGATCAGCATCTACACGAAATTCCATCCCAGCATAGGGATATTCCTCCACTACGATGACTTGTTCTTCCCACCATTGGAAGAAATCATCATCCTAGGTGGTTCGGGGAACCTCACTTCCCCCCAATCTCTTCATCGGATCTTCCCATCGGGCTATTCTTGGATCTCTCGAGCTACTGATAGTAGAGACGACCTTGAGCCGAAGCCCTGGGACCCTCTCAAATAAGAATGTCAGCAATATTGTACCGTATCCAAAGTGTTTAGTCTTTTTCTTCCAGATTGAATTAAATTATTTTCTCATACTGCTCAGTAAGGTTGTGAACCAATCAAAAAGATGAGTCAAGCATTCTACTGCTATACTCATGTGTGTATGTGAAGCCTAATGTAGATACGCTGATCTTGCTACTCTGCCAATGGTAAAGAGAAGGATCTTCATGTACAAATCCTCAATGTCTCTGATGGGAATCTGAGTTCCCACCTTCTTTGCATTATCTACGCAATAGACTTGGACATAATCTTCCATGTTAAGCCCTCCAATAGGCTTTCTGTGCAAATCTACTACAACTCCCCTCCAGGAGAGTCCAGTAATAAAGTATATGTCTTCCACTTCTATTCGTATTGGCATCTGATCAATTATGAAACAATCTTCTTCCAGTTCCCAATGATCAACCAGCATTTGAAGCAAACGAACATTGCTTTTCAACTTCGACATTTTGAAAAATTTGAGCAAACCGCAATTCCGAAGAATATCTAAGGATGTTTTTTCCTCCATCACCTCATTATCAATTTCACTATGCTCACATTCTCTCCAACTGATCGACATCCTGGGAAAAATAATTGACTAATTTCCTACGGTCAAAAATCCAAATTTTTTCTTAAAACAGGAAAAAAATTGATGAAATGGATGAGTCTAAGGTTTACCTGATTGATTTGAAGTGATTTAGTGGCCAGATGATCCATATTTGAGAAAAGGATTTTTTTCCCCTGAGCTTTTTCTTCACTTCTGCAATGTAAAAATAATCAAAATCTGTGTCAAACTGTCTATTTATGCCCATAATTTGAATTTTTTTCACAAATTTTGTTTGTGCTTATTTTTTGAATTTGATTAAGGTTGTTTAACATTTTGGCTCTTAAGCGTTGGGAAAAAAAATAATTTCAAGTACATTTTGTTGAATTTGAGATATTCCTAGTTTTCCTTTGGATCCATAATTGTTGACCTGTCATGGAAAGTATTTGATTTCGAACTGGCATATAGGTCAGGGAATTCACTTTCCATTGCACCTTTGCATACTAGTATCCATTCTGATTACTTTCCATAGGGTCTATCCCATCATTCCATGAGTACTTAACCCATTTCACTCGCCAATTTTTTAATCAAGACTTGGTGGTAGAGCCATCCTTTACATGGCTTCCTAGTTAGTTCCTCGCTAGCACTTGTCGCCCATGCTGCAATTTATGTAGGCTCAGGAGTCCTCTTTAGTCCCACCATGACTTATGCATTAAAGCTTCATTCTTCTTCTTCCTCGCTATTTTTATTCTAGGCATTTACCCTAGAGGCTACCATATGTTGCCAAGTCGTATTGTTGCATTGCATATTGACTACTTGTTTATCTTGGCCTTTAGCCGGCTTCATTTGGACTCATGTTTAAGCCCTCTTTTGACCATGACTTTATGTAAAATTTAACCATTGAATCACTTAGCCTTTTTTGTGACTTGACACCTTTACCCATGGATGGAACATTTTTTTGAGTGTCACTTACCAGTTTTTGCCACCTTGCATTGAGCATAGGATTTTTCCTATCCTAGGAACTCATGCATCTCTTTCTTGACACTCATTCTATCCATTGTACTATAGGAATTCTTTTATTCTTTTTCAAGCTTTGAAATATAAAAAATACAAGAAAAAAAATATTTGAAAAAGAGCGAGAACGGGATATTACTTTCATACTTGATGGCAGCTACAGTGTCAGTTGTGTCACCCTTGAACAAAACACAAAAAAGCTAAGTCTTTTCTCCATTTGGAATCGTTTTATTTTTTGACTTAGGAGAAGCCATAACCTTTCTTTTTGAGTCGGTTCTTTCCCAGTTGGTTATCTCTTCCAATCATATGGAGGGTTTTTTATGCCTTCTGCATGAAAAACTTATACAAAGTTATCATTTGTTGCCATAGTCAACATGAATCATGATTTTGTTCAAGCGAAGTTAACCTGAGTCGGCCTTTCTACAATGTCTCTTGACTCATTTTTCAGTCAACCTTCCCAATATTTTCAGTATCTTGTTCTATCACATCAGATATTTGGTCCTTTGCTTGTGCCGGTTTGAGAAGGTCTTCACTGACTTCTTGCTAGTGGGTTTGTCTCTTATCGACTACGACATATTGCTCTGAGAGTAAACCTAGAGCCACACCATGGTCCTATTTACATCATTGATAGGTAACCTTGTGCTCAACATTTGATCAACATCATGGGTCTTTGACTGAGTGGTTTCCCTTGTGTTCAACTTCAGCTTACATTATCACACCTAGGATTCATGCAGTACCTTGATTTCCATTTGACCCTATGAGTGGATATCTCGCCTCTTTGTTAGCTTTCATTATTGGTTGGTTCAAAGGGTTTCTGTCGTGCGCTAACTTCATATTGTGCATGCCAAGAACATAATTTGAGTTGGTTACTTCAATTTACTTCATCTAATTCCTTCCAAATCTTGGCCTATGGGTTACACTCGCACTGGACTGATGTGGGATGCCTTGATGCCTTCCTTCCAGTAGATATTTTCCCATCGATTCCGACTCATTACTCTGGGAATAATTTCTAGAGTCCTTTTGTCAGTACCTTAGGGTTTGCAGTCATCAGTGGTATACTCTTTGCTATCAATGGTGAGGATACATCATTGCCTCCTGATTGATAGATTCTTTCAAGTGTTCGACTTCAACTCATTCATTCACACTTTCTATACTATATTGGGCACCTTGACACTCATCATCATTATCAGTGGGTTGTCTCGCGTTTGTTAGCAGTATACATCAATGACTGGTAATCAAACGATTTCTCACATGGTCAACCTCAGCTCATTTACTCCCATTGTGTAGAATTGTGCTAGGGTGATCAGTGAAGACCATGGGTTTGCATCAGCATGCTTTGGTTCACTTTGACAACTCCTTTAGTTTTCTGCCAGTGACACCATCCAATCTTATATGTTGCAGTTTCATCACGGCAACATCTTATATGTTGCCTCCCGAGTTTCATGTTGTACCATTTGTTCCACCACTTATGATTTGGTACTTGGATATTTAGTGTGACTTGCATGATCAGATATCTTTGTAGCATCATTGATCATTCTTCTATATGTGATACTTGGACATGATTTTGACTTATACTTCTGGGCAGTGATCAAATGATTCATTATGTACTTTACATTTCATCTGTAGTTGTATACATATTGGATCTGCTCCATACTTAATATGCGGACATGCTTTTCTTTCATTGAGAATGGGTATGCTCGCCTCAGACATGAGCTATATTTCTGATCTCTATCATTGGTTTTTTGGCAGGTTGAAATTTGGTGAATTCCTCTCTAGTCCTCGCAAGGTTCTTTCTATACACATAATATATTTCAGCCATCATGTACCCCTTCTGACCTCATATATTAGGGGGAATCTGTTATAGCATCATTTATCACCATTATATACTTGATGACTTATGTATTGGCATTGGGCAACCCTTCCATTTAGACTTGGTCATGTTTCTCAAAAAACAGTTTCTCAAAACCCATACGCAACTCTGCCAAGACTTTTCTCTTTATACACATGAGTCCATAAATAGAGAACCGCGTATGCTATTTTAAACATTAAAAAATATATGATTTCCCTACTTTTTAGGTGGGGTTTACAGTTGTTCCTGTAACTTAACTACCCTAGCCCGTGGCCTAACTACTCCCCAACATAAAAAACTAATTTGAGGGAGTATAAAAAACCCTCAAGGGAATGGCCTAAGGGAGGAAGAGATAGAATTATAGATATTATACTCTGTTAGAGCCCTATCCAAGTTTGATATTTCCCTTTTGCCTCTTGCACTTCCTATATTTTCAGGAAACCCTTGTTTCCTTGAGATGCTCACTCATCCTATGTGACATCCATTATGCACCATTCTTGGAAGAAGTTTTGTAAGGCTAGGGCTGGAAGGATATAGAGGACGGTATGCTCGAGGCCGTAGCAGATTTCAGGTGATCTCTCCACATTTGTTTAATGTACATGTTATCAATGAAAGAAGTGCCATCTTTTTCCTGATGTTCATGTGTCATTTATCTCTTATACATGCGTAATGATCTTAAATAGAGTTTTTATGAGATTATGCATGCTTTTCACTAACATGTAGAACATATATATGTTTTACAACTAGGTTTTTGTGCTTATTCTTTGCTGTTTTGTAGGTTCTGGAGCACAAAGAGTTGCAGGTGGTTTGAACCCCGCAGGATCTACTACAACCAAAGGATAAACAGGTAAGTTTTGCAACCTTTAGTTTCTAGTTTTCAGCATAGAAGTTGGTTAAGTGAGTCCTTCTTCTGATGACATTCCCCTGATCTATGAAGGTTTATCAACCCAAGACCTTAGGATAACATTGCCCACAACAAGATCCAAACAACCTTATCAGAAGAATGAACTAATTGGTTGAACTAAATGAAACACGGGAATAGGTAAGCGACAGACTAGCAAAGTACCAGGAAAACATGAAAGTCTTATTTGGCCAAATAGATAAAGACAAGGAAATCCAAGTAGGGGATTTCGTGCTACGATGGGATGTCAGGCGGTCAGACAAAGGTAAACATGGGAAGTTCTACCCCCTTTGGTTTGGTTCATTCAAGGTGGCAAAGGTCAAAGGCAACAATACCTTTGCACCGAAGAATTTGGAAGGAGACATACTCGAGATGCCTGTCATTGGAAATTTTCTCAAGCCTTACTTCTAGCACTAATAGAGGGCTACGACGGCCATTGTACATATCCTCAAATTATATATATATATTTTTTGTTATTTTCGCATGAATTATTGTTTTGTTTTTTAATTTCCGAAAAAACTTTTTTAACGATGATCTCGGGCATATCAAGAAGAACACAGGAAAGTGGTATGCAAGTTCTCAACACACTCGAACGAGTGCATCATCCCCAATGGAGCCAATATTTGCTTGTGGTTCTTATGAATAGATAAGGAAACATCAGATTTAGTCAAATGAAGAGCGGGAGCGGCTAAAGTGAACGCCAAGCGTTTCAAGCATGGGTCGAGTGGACACTCTGCAATAAAAAAATGAAATAGCACTTACCACTTACCTTTTCGCATCGCCAACCTCTCCGCTCATCGCACATCGCACTTCACGTTGTTTCATTCTTGTTAACATTGCACCCCTTCATAAAACTCCCGATTGCAATTCGCGGGCAACCCCACCTCCGTCATGCCATGTCACCTTTCCACTCATCGCGCATCACACATCGCAAGTCATAACCTTTACCCTTCACTTCTCATAACAAAAAACTTCCGACTGCAATTTGTGGGTGGCCCCACCTCTGTCATGCCACGTCACCTCTCCTCTCATCACGCGTCGCACATCCCAAGTCATAACCTTTATCATTCGCTTCTCATAACAAAAAACTTCCAACTATGATTTGTGAGCGGCCCCGCCTATGTCATGCCACATCACCTTTCGCTCCTCACGCACCACACTTCGCAATTCGCAAATTTTACCTCTGTTTCTCATAACAAAACACTATAGTTTGCGATTTGCAATATCATTTTGGGCCCCACCTCTGTCATGCCACGTCACCCTTTTCTCATCGCGCACCACACTTCACAAGTCACAACTTTTACCTCTGTTTCTCATAACAAAACACTCCCAGTTGCAATTTGCGATATAAGTTTGGGCCCCACCTCCTTGCCGCGTCATCATAGCCCTTCCATGGCCTTTGTCCCGCTCTTTTCACTATTAACCATCCCATTGTGTGTTAATGGCGTAGGCCTCATTTTCAGCTCTGCCATCTTCCCCTCATCTCTGCTCCCTATCATGATCTATTTCGGCCCCTCCTCCAAAACCTAGTATCCGATTTTGCAAAGTAAAACACATCATGGGTTTTTGGCGGGTCAGGCGCAGCTATGGTATATTCAGTTTTTCCAAGAACCCCCTTCTAAAGAGCTAGGCACGCGTAGCACGACCGAATGTTTCGTAACGGTTAGTGAAAATCATGAGAATAGGGGAGTGGAGGATTTCGACAGCATGTGGAATCATGCGATGGAAGCAAAACTGTCCACCTGTTCGTGGTTACTCCTCGCCACCCCATTTTAAAGATTCCATGATTTGGCCTCCATGGCCAACTATGTTGTTTCTTTTAATGCTTGATTATGATGTTTTGTTGTTAAAATCTTGATTTCACCTGATTTTGTTTTTAATTTTCCGATTATGGGAGTGATTTCTCGATGCACACTCTGTGATTTGGTTATGATATTTTTTATTTTCACATGTGTGGGTTGATCATGAAATTTTATTCGATCATAAACCCTCAAGGAGAACTCTATATGTAGAGATTCTAGAGATGAAAGAAAGGTTCTGAATTTTGGAGAATTTTTGTTGTAGTTCTATATGACTGTGCTCTTTATGCTCTGAGACACATATTTGGGAGAGTTGATTTGAACATAATATGATATAGTGTTGTTTATTTGGATTCCAAATGGAGAAATGAGTAGTATGTATTTGTATTCTCTTGTTTATAAGTCATCCCCTATTTATGTATAATCATCTTTCAATGTTCTATTGCTTTGATGATTCATGTAATGTAGTTGTTGGTGGTATGCATTTTTATTCATGAATTCGTGTATGAATAACACTCATGTGTTAAAATTATTGTGCCCCCTTAATTTTCGCTCCACGAATATCTATTTTTGGTCACATTCCACTTACATCTGCTTCCTCTGAGTTCACGGGAGATATATTCTTAAGACTTTTAAGCCTGTCTGTCACGAATTCCTCCTATGTTACTTCTCAACATCTCTGCATATTTTAAAAGCCTCTTCTCATTGTTTCATACTTGGCCCATATTAAAATCCACCAAGCCATATAGCCTCCTGAGCCCTCTCACAGTATAGGGTAATTCACATGAATCAAACTCCATATTCTTCATCATTCTTGAACCACCACAATCATTATCCTCTTAATCCATATTTTGTCACTGTTGGGTATGTGTTATATTCTTTCCACGACTAAGCACACGCGGGGGGGTAAGAGGGGGGGCGATAGCCCCCCCTTTGCACTGGGCACAATGGGGGGGTCACAGGGGGGGTGGTAGTCCCCCCTTTTCCGGGTTTGGGGTAGTGCCCCAGCGAAAAATTTTGGTCCTTAATTTCCAGTGGGTAGTCTGCACCATGGCTTTGTGCATGGTTTTGCACATGGTTTTTGGGTACGATGGTTTTTGGCCCTTGGTATTTTTGTAGATCTGGTCAAGGGAACTACAGTTATGTTCTAATCCAGGGTTAATGGATTAGGGTTCATGTATGTTTCGACATGTATATTTATGTGTTCTAACATTAAAAGGAATATAATGAAATATCAAGCTAGTTGTTCCGATTTGAGATCCAGGGGAAAATCTCTGTGTTTATTTGTTTTTATGTTTTATGCTCTAACTATTGTTTATTTTATGTTATAAGATTCATGTGTAGATAATTTCTATTCAGGGTTAAAACCTGCATTTGGTATCAGAGTTGTTTCAGCTTCAAGGGGATGCCTTTGCTGCTGAGGGTTTTTTGCTCGGGCCTGAGGTAGACACTGTTCAGTGGGAGATCTGCGGGATCGATTCTTGCGGTGAAATAAGATGGCGAGAGGCAGGAAGATAGAGATCAAGAAATTTAATGGTCATAGTTTTGAGTTGTGGAAGCTCAAGATAGAGGATCTGCTGGTGGATAAAGATCAGTGGATCGCGGTAGATCCAGGTACTAAACAAACGGCAATGTCAAATGAAGACTGGAAGAAACTAGATCGGAAGGCTAAGAGCACAATACGGTTGTGTGTCTCAGATTCACTATTTTTGAATGTATCTGGGGAAGCTACAGCGAAGAATTTGTGGGAAAAACTTGGGAATTTGTACCAATCTAAGTCTCTGGTGAATAAGTTGTTCTTGTGGAAAACGTTGTATAACCTGAGGATGAAGGATGGAGACTCAGTGACATAACATTTGAACGCCTTCAATAATGTGGTAAGTCAGCTTTCATTTGTTGATATTAAAATCTCAGATGAAGATAAGTGCATTAGTTTGTTGTGTTCTCTACCAGACTCGTGGGACAGTCTGGTTATTGCAATAGGTAGCAATAAAACTACCTTGAATTTTGATGACATAGTCTCAGCCTTGCTATCGAAGGAAATGAGACGGAGAAATATGGAGGGTCAAAATGGAGATGCCTTATCTATACTAGGAAGGTCCCAGAACAGAAACAAGAATAAGGTTTCGAGTGGGAGATCTAAATCTCCTGGAAATCTTGTAAAGGTGTGTTGGAAATGTGGAAAGGAAGGGCACTACAAAAAGGATTGTAGATCTAAAGCTCCTGAGAAAGGAAAGGGATCTGATGATGCTTCTTCTGCAGAGGCAAAAACCACCTCAGATGAAGGTGGGGATGTGTATTTGGCTTCTTCTTCAAATACGCATGTAGATCATGAGTCATGGTTAATTGACTCGGGTGCATCCTTTCACTTCACTCCCCATAGGGAGTGGTTCTGTGAGTATGAGAAATATGATGGTGGTGATGAATTCCTAGGGGATGATAAGAAGGCCAGAATCATCGGACGTGGAAATTTCAAGCTGAAGCTACAAGGTGGAAGGATTGGAACACTTCCTGATGTTCTGCATATTCCTGCATTGGCCAGAAATATGATTTCTGTAAGAAAGATGGATGATGCAGGTGTAAAAATAGTGTTCGAGAAAGATGCCTGCAAGATGGTTCGGGGAGCACTGGTATTAATGCGGGGAGTTCGGACTTGAACTCTATACAAGCTACAAGGTAGCACTGTTATTGATGGGTGTAACAATTCTGTGGTTCCTGAAATTGAAGCAGAAAGCCTAGATGTCTCTGGAGAAAAGACCATGCTATGGCATCAAAGGCTTGGACATATTGGAGAGAAGGGCCTTCGGATACTGCATAGAAATGGTATGGTAGAAGGTATTTCTAATTTCTCTCTGGATTTCAATTTCTGTGAACATTGTGCATATGGGAAGCAGAATCGGGTGAGTTTTCCTTCTGGTGCTAAGAGGGCTAACAAGATATTAGAACTTGTGCATAGTGATGTGTTTGGACCTGTGTCAGTTCCATCACTGGGAAAGTATGTGTACTATGTTTCATTCATAGATGACTTCTCAAGGAATACATGGATATATTTCTTGAGGAAGAAATCTAAAGTCTTTGACATATTTAAAGAATTTAACGCTTTGGTTGAAAACTAGACAGAGAAGAAGATAAAGGCGTTGAGGACAGATAATGGTGGGGATTTATGCAAGAAGGAATTTGAAGAGTTTTGTAAGAAGTGTGGTATAGCATGACAGAAGACTACTCCATACACACCTCAGCAAAATGGAGTTGCAGAAAGAATGAACAGAACACTAATGGAAAAGGCAAGAAGCATGCTCAGTGGTATCAGGTTAGGACAAGAATTTTGGGTAGAGGCAGTGGAGACTGCATGCTATCTGGTTAACAGATCACCTTCATCAGTGTTAGAGGATAAGACTCCACATGAGGTATGAACTGCTAAGAAACCCTCTCTTTCACATCTAAGGGTATTTGCATGTGATGCATATGTACATGTTCCAAAGAAGAAAAGGACCAAGTTGGATAATAAATCTGAAAGGTGCATCTTTATTGGGTATAAGGATGGTTTAAAAGGTTACAAGCTTTGGAACCCAGAAACAAGGAAGGTTGTGTACAACCAAGATGTGGTGTTTAGAGAAGTGAAATATGTTGTTAAACATGAAGTCCTACCAAAGGAACTTGAGAATATAGAGTTTGAGCTAAAGGAGGATGAATCAGACTCTACAATAGAAGAAGACTCAAAAGATGAAGAGCCACAAACTCCAGCTATTAGAAGATCAGCTCGAGAAAGAAGGAAACCAGAAAGGTATAGTCCATCTGCTTTTTGTTCAAGTTTTTCCTTAACTATAACTAATGATGATCCCAGAACTATCAAGGAGGTAGTAGATTCAGAGGATGGAAAACTCTAGAAGGAGGGCATGATTGATGAAATGGCATCCTTGGACAAAAACGATGCATGGGATCTGGTGGAGTTGTCGGCTGGAAGGAAACCCATCGGGAGAAAATGGGTGTTTAAGAAGAAGATGAATGTAGAAGGTAAGGTGGAGAAATACAAAGCTTGGTTGGTAGCAAAAGGTTATTCCCAAGTGCCGGGAATTGATTTTGGTGATATTTTTTCTCCTGTTGCCAAATTTACTTCTATTAGATTACTTTTATCTGTTGCTGCTGCATTTGATTTTGAGATAGAATAGATGGATGTGAAGACAACATTTCTTCACGGGGATCTAGAAGAGGAGATCTACATGAAGCAACTTGAAGGCTTTATGGTGAAGGGTAAGAAAGAACTGGTATGCAGGTTGAAGAAGTCTCTGTATGGGTTAAAACAGTCACCAAGGATGTGGTATCAGGAATTTGATACCTATATACGGGGACTTGGCTTCACCAGAAGCAAGGAGGATCACTGTGTTTATTTTAAATTAATTGGTGACTGTGTTATTTATTTGGTCTTGTATGTGGATGATATGTTGTTGATTGGAAATGACAAATAAATTATCCAAGATTTGAAGACCCAACTGTTCTCCAAATTCGACATGAAGGATCTTGGTGATGCAAACTATATTTTGGGCATGGAAATTAAGAGAGATCGGGCAAAGAGGAAGCTCTGGTTAAACCAGAGGAAGTATGTCGAGACTATATTGCAGAGGTTCAATATGCAGGATAGTAAAGCGGTGAATGTTCCTATTCCTGTAGGTGTAAAGCTGTCTGCTGAACAATGTCCCAAGACACAAGAAGAAGAGGAGTATATGTCCCGTGTTCCATATGAAAGTGCAGTGGGTAGCCTGATGTATGCAATGGTCTGTACTAGACCAGACATTGCACATGCAGTGGGAGTATTGAGCAGGTTTATGTCAAACCCGGGGAAGGAGCATTGGACAACAGTGAAGCGGGTTTTCAGATATTTACGTGGCACTAGTGATTATGGCTTGTGCTACCAGGGAAGACCAGGATTGGAAAGAATGTTGGACATTCATGGTTTTGTTGATGCAGACTGGGCTGGAGATCTGGACCAAAGAAGATCTACAAGTGGGTATGTGTTTATCCTATTTGGAGGCGCAGTCAGTTGGATGAGTAAAAGACAGTCTATAGTGGCTCTTTCAACTACAGAGGCAGAATACATAGCAGCCACTCATGCAAGCAAGGAAGCAGTTTGGTTGTAGATAATGTGTTCAAGTATGGGGTTGGTACAACAAGCTATAAGGATAGACTGTGATAGCCAAAGTGAAATTTTATTGGCTAAGAACCCTACTTATAATTCAAAGACAAAGCACATTGATGTTCAATATCACTTTGTTAGAGATATGGTTGAGGCTAAAAGGGTGTTTCTGGTAAAGGTGGACGCTTTCAAGAATGTTGCAGATGCATTGACGAAGTCTGTGAGCACTCAGAATTTCTCTTGGTGTAGAGAAACAATGGGTGTTGAAGAATTAGGCCAATGACTAAGCTCTCTTGTGGCCCCCTGCGGAAAGAAAACAACAAGTGGGAGAATTTTGGGTATGTGTTATATTCTTTCCACGACTAAGCACGTGCGGGGGGCTAAGAGGGGGGGCGATTTCGAGGTTCAGGGCAGCGCCCCGATGAAAATTTTTGGTCCTTAATTTCCGGTGGGTAGTCCGCGCCCATGGTTTTGTGCATGGTTTTTCACATGGTTTTGGGGTACAATGGTTTTCGACCCCTGGTATTTTTGTAGAACTGGTCAAGGGAACTACGGTTATGTTCTAATCCAGGGTTAATGGATTAGGGTTCATGTATGCTTCGGCATGTATATATATGTGTTGTAACACTAAAAGGAATATAATGAAATATCAAGCTGGTTGTCCCGATTTGGGATCCAGGGGAAAATCTCTGTGTTTATCTATTTTTATGTTTTATGCTCTCTCTATTGTTTATTTTATGTTATAAGATTCGTGTGTAGATAATTTTTGATCAGGGTTAAAACCTACAGTCACAGGCACCCCTTAAAATTTCCTACATCTAACCTCTAATTTTAAGATGTCCTAGGCACTAGTCATTTGCAACTCAAGATTGTCTCTAGGAGCTACAACATCCCTTAAGGTATGACAACACAATCTATAAGTGTGAATGAATGGGTTGAAGTCGAACACTTTCATAATCATCCGATCAAAGTCCAATGAAGTGAACTTGTTGTCGAATGCGAAGAACTTTCCATTGAGGCATGCAAGCTCCAAGGTACTGAAAAGGAGTTTCTAAATCATCTTCTTGGACAATGAGCTAAAGTCGACATGAAGTGAACTGTTAAAGGAGGGCCATAATGATTCCCACATCATCGACATGAAACAAAGGACTTCTCAAGATGATAGGAGTGATTCAGGATTGTTACAAAGATGATCAAATAAGTAGAGGATGTTTGATTGTTACATATAGGACTTCTCTTCAACATATTGACGACACGACTCTAGAGTTTGGAAACGTTTGACTCAAAAATGGGATCAAATTTCATGATGATGTAAGATTGAATGAGAGGCAAATGGATTTCCAAAAACCAGGAAAGCAAGTGACGAAGTAGGGATATCCCCAACCTGACATGAAATGCAGATGGGTGTCATGTGCAAGAATGACATGCTACCTTTGGTATAGAACAAAAAATATACTTCACCTCCATTTTCCCCTGTTATTTCTAACGAGTACCTCTTTATTTTTTATATAAATATTGAAGAGGATACCATATTCTTAGCGTATAAGTTCACCCTTCAGATGAATCCATCCTAGTAAGTTTAACGAGCCCTAGGAAGGAGTAACTTGGTATTGTCATGGTGACAAGTCCTTCGTCGCTTAAGTTTTACGAGTCCGGTGTAGGAATAACTCGGTATATTTTTCATGTTTAGGGAGTTTGAAAAAGAGATAGAAAAGAAAACTCCAAAAGGTCCCTTTTCGTAAATAGTATCTCAAATTTGAAAAGGTAGAAAACAACATCTGAGAGAACCTATTTATTATGATTGACCAAGGTATTCCTTTTTCCTAAAGATTCAACCTCGGCTCGAAAAAGGGGTAAACATATAATGAGAGGATGTTAATTCATTTAATTTAATGAGCTCGAAAGGAAAATTGCTCAGCAATATTTTCAAGTTTTGAGAGTCAGAAAAGAGCTTAAAGTTGACTCCAGAAGGGTTCCTTTTTCATTTGTTTTCACGAGTCTAAAAAGTGATAAAAGATAAATCAACAGTCTATGTTGATCGAATTTAACTCATAATAACCTGCTTCTGCACATGCAAACAAATGTTTTCTTGATCGAGAAAAAATATAAATATAGGAAAAAATGCTCATAAAATGATAAAAATCATTTTTTTAATTAAAATATAGGTAAAAGTTTTTAAATAACAAAAAGTAAAAAATAAAAATCACTTTTACCATTCAAAATTCTACCAGAGCTCTTTCCCTCCATTTTATTTGAACTTCAGGCGCCTCCTTGAGCTGATCCAGGACACAATTTTTTGATCTATTTGTTGCAGGTAACAATCCTCGTCTTTGCTTACATCCATGTTACACCATTTTTTGGTCATCTAACCTATTATCATTAGATGGACCCAAGTACACCATGTAAGACCAATTTTACCCAAAGTAAAATTGCTTTCACTATGTGAAATAACTTAATAAAACAAATTTATTAGGTTGTTTATGGTCTAAACAGGAAACCCCAAAAGGAAATATTAAACAAATCTATATTTATTTGATTTTCCTAATGGAATAATTAATTAAACAATAATTTAATTATTATTCCTGGTCATATTTAACCCAAACAAGGAAATTAATTAGATAAATCCTTATTTATCTTATTATTTTCTAGGAATAATTATTTAAATCTTATTTTAATAATATTCCTTGTTAAATATGACTAAATCATTTATAAATAATTAAATAAATCATTATTTATTTAATTATCATTCAACCACTTCCTTAAAATAATAAATAAATCATTTATTTATTTATTATTTACAAATAAAGGGATTTGACCCAGGTCAAATGCCTTTTCCCTCCAACAAATATAATAAAATATTCCATAAAAGGTGGATCTAGATTTGGTTAATATTATTTTAATCATGCACCAAGATCTAGAATGACCCAATATTTTGTTATAAATAGAAGGGTTTTCCCATTCATTTATCACCTTTTGTTGCATATTAGATCACTATGTATCTGTACTCTTGGTCTGACTTTGAGTCATTATCATTGTCACATTCTCCATTATTTGCTTTGTGAGCTCCCTTTGAGTTCTATGTTTGTCTGGGTTTTCTACACCAACAAGAGAGAGAAATGCTAGATCTGAAGCACTGAGTACTTTCAAGAACCCATCCCATTGAGGATAATTGGAAACACCTTTCTTGTTTTCCTCCCAGGTGCCCTTAATATAAAATTCTTTCAAAAATATTGTTCTTGTCTGGTCTATTGGATATATGGAGCAAAACCTTATTTTCACTGCTTAATGTCTTTTTATGCATAGATCTGGATTTGTGCAGCATTTGTCTTGATCTACTAACTGCAAATCTGAAGGTATTGGAAGCCATATTTGATGTTAGGGACATAATTTGTGCGTAGCTAAAGTGTTATTTTTTCCTACACTTCGACAAAAGATTCATACTAACAATTGGCGACTCCTCACGGGTTTTCAATTACGACCGTTGTCGTTTTTCATATTCCTGCATATCCAGTTGCTTCAGACCCTAGGGCTTCTTTTCAGCTTTTTTTTTCTATTTTTATGTTATTTTTCACCTATAAAACCCTCAAACATTAAAATTTCTAACTTCCGCGTGTTTTTGGCCCTATTACGTAGGTAACCGACATCAGCCGCAACTAAGACGACAAATTTTTCTGAATTCTACCGCCGAGACACCCGGAGCTGCAGGTCGCACTTTTTGGCCCAAAACCTGTGACCTTGACTGCAGGATGCACTTTTCAGCCCAGAATCTGCGACCTAGATAGAAAATAGCTCAGAACCTGCGACCTGCACTTTTTCTGCAATTTTTCTGCAATTTTTCTAGGTTTTTCTGAAGTTTCTGTCAGGGTTTTCCAGCCTCTGTCTCCACCCATTTAGACCTATTTCTAATTTTTTTTACTCATCTAAGTGGAAATCTAGCCCCCTGGGGCTTTAGTACCCTCCACTTTTTGTGGAAGAGTTTTAGCTATTTTAGAAGTCTAAATTTTCAGAGTTTCAGCCATCTCTTTTCCAGATCTGATCCCTCCTCTTCAAATCCCTTTTCGATCGGCTATTTTTCCTTTCAAATCACCTCATATAGTTTTGTTTGGATTTGCCTTTAGGGTCACCTCCTTTCCCCTACTGCCTTTAGCTGTTTACCTCCTCTTTTACAACAACCTTGCCTCTGCCTCTTTGATGTTTTCTACACCTCTTTCCAACAGATTTATCCTTTAGATCCCTGTCCCTCTCGACCTTAGATCTATTGGCTTATTTTCAGTGTGTTTTTTCCCTCTGTTAGACTAGTTTTTGAGAGACCCGCCTCCTTGGGTTAGATTGATGCATTGTTAGCTATTAATTTTCTGTTATTTCAGCATTATATATTGTTCTTTGCATATTTATTTTCAGTTACGCAACACACTTTTTCTTTTTCTCTCAAAACGTCTAGGTTTAAAAATTAAAATCAACACACGCCACACACTGACCCTAAGCAAAGAAGAGCCTGGTTAACACCGCCAGGAAAAGACTTTAAAATCAATTGACACTGCACCTCTCTGCCCTTGTTTCAACATTGTAATCACTTGATTTGCACCTCCCTGCCCTTGTTGGTCATTCTTCTTCCCTTTGTGCCGTCATCATTGTGCCCCCAAGCTATATATCTCGGAGACTTCTTGGCCTTCACCCTCAGTTTCTAGTTGGTCGACTTGCTCTTTCTCGCCATCGTCGAGTTAGTCCTCCCCCGAGTCCGTAATCCAACTCCTCTTCTGATTAGTTGGGCTTTCCCCCTACTTCTATTTCTCCCCCTGTTACCTTCACCATGTCTGGTTTAGGGCCTAACGCTAGCGGCAACCCCAGCCCTAATGCTAGGAATGTTACTAGTGGAACTGCCACGGGAACTACCTCGGCCATCCCTTTGCTCCCCTATATGGCAGGTCTCAGTCTCCCCGATTTCAATCAGTTGATCAATGATCCTATCTACCATGATGTTGGTTGGCCTTCTATGCCAACCAAGCTCCCCTCCGACATTCCCAAGTTCGAAGGCCTTGCTGGCGAAGATCCCTCTAACCATATCCGATCTTTCCACATGTGGTGTTCCTCCAATTCCATTACTGATGATTCCATCCGTCTTAGACTGTTCCAACGCACGCTTATAGGCAAAGATTCTAAGTGGTATGTTGATCAGACCGCCTCTTCCCATACCACCTTTGCGACCATTGCCTGAGCCTTCTTATCTTATTTCCAGCTCCCTCTCTGATACGACACTGGTACCGAACTCTTGACTTCTTTCCGTCAATCGTCTACGACCCACCTTTCCGATCATGTCTAGGAATGGCGGAGAAGAAAGAGCTTATGTCAAGTGCCTACCTTTGAAGATTAGGTCTACATGGACTGGTTCCTTAGATCTCTCTTACCTTCCATCGGCAAAGATGTCACATCCCAGTTCCCTCAAACCGAAGAATACGCCCTCCAAATAGCCTTGAAATATGACCTCATCTATGCTCAGTTTGGTTATGTTTATATTGTCCTTCCTGACCTCCCCAGACCCAGTGGTGCTAATGCCCCGGGGGCATCTCATTCTACTGACGGTATCGTTGGAGCTCTTTCACATCCATACGATCAACCTCCTATGGGCTATGGTCTCCCTTCGGGAGCAGCCAGTGCCTCCAGCACTTTTCCCCCTCCAAGTAGCATGTGTCTAGGATACAACATGCCTCCTCCTTTTTCCCAACCTCCTGCTTACCTCAATGTTGCCCAACCTAACCATTATCCTTATCCACAACCTGGTGCCCTAGCTCCTTTATCATTTACACCTCCACCTCCCTTGCCTTCTCAACCCTAAAAACTACAACTACCACCCCCTCCGGGGCACGTATTTGCACAGTAGGGCACGAATAATCCTCCTTCTTCTCAAAGAAAGAGGAAAGGCAATCAAAATCAATCTGCCCCCGGTAATCGTGGACCCAATCCTCCAGGTATTGATTCTAACACCGCCAACCAGCAGCAGGGCACTCAGTCCAAGCCAGACAGGCCTCTTCGTACAAATAAGCCTTGTTCGTGTTGCGGTGTTTACAGTCATTACACTCATGATTGTACCCTTTTACCATAGATGCGACAGATGTGGGAGTCTCAAGCCACATTACGAGGATAGCATGCCACCCCTACTGCTCCCCCCAATGTGGTCACTACTCAACCAGCTGTGTTTACCAATCCTTTCCCCCACCAAGGATTCGTGGCTACCCAACCACCTGATGGACAGGTGGCCACTCAACCTTCCCCTTTTGGTTCCTCCGACTACCAGATTCTTATGGTGAACTCTGATCAACCTCTACCCGTTGACCTTAACATTCAAACTCGGTCTCGTCAGTACCCTAAGCCTCCCGCTCTGTCTGTCCCCAAGTCATCTTCTTTAGGTTCTACCAAGCCTCTTTCAACATCCAATGGTCCCTTGCATATCCCTCAGCCCCAAGTTGAGGTTCATACCAAGATTCCTAAGGGACCATTACGTCGAAATGCTACTTCTGGTCGAGCCGCTCATTCATATAGCATAGTATATGATTTGGCGCAGTCTCCTACTGCCATCTCAACATTGGAGCTCCTCCAGTCATGTCCTTCTCAAAAGAAGGCTTTACTATCCGCCATGGGCATTGTAGATCCTGCTGATGACCAATTGATTGTTTTCGATGCTCGTCAATTAGAACATCCTCCCCTTCCTGCTTCCGTAGCTTTCCAAATCCCAGTCAAAATCTGGAACGCTAAAGTGTCTTGGTGTATCATTGATGAGGGGGAATCCACCTGTGTGATGTATGCTTCAGTTTGGAAACAAATCAGATCTTCTGAGTTGGCCCCTTCCACAATCACCCTTCGTGCGTGGGATGGCCACGCCTCCCAACCCATTGGCCTATTTCGTAATTTTCCTATCACTCTTGCGGGTAAGATTGTTTGCGTTGATGTTGAAGTCATCGACACCCCTCTGGATTATAATATTATTTTGGGGCATAGCTACACCTATGCCATGTCTGCTTTCCCATTCGCGGTCCACCGCAAGATTTTTTTACCTTATAATGGAAAGATAGTCACCATTTACCAGTTAACATATCATGAACCAAAATCTCAGACCTCCCCCGAGTCGACCATCTCTTCTGTAGCCAATAAGAAAACCGTCGATTCTTTGACCAGTGTCTCTCTCGACATCTACAAAGACTCCTCCTTGCTTGGAACCTTCCCTGGTCTTCCTCCTCCTCCTGTCTCTAATCCCAGTTTAGCAAATGTTTGCATGATGCAATCATCTCGTGCTGACCTTAAGCAGCCCGCTTCGGCTAGTCAGAAACCTCAACCTCAACCTCGTTCGCCGCAACCTGCTCCTAGCCCTTCATCTAAGCCAGCCGGACCTCCTCCTTCTGTCCCTTCTCCTATAGCTGGTACCCATATCATGAGCCCCTATATCCTCCTGGGTCGGTTCCACCAGGCCTCAACCATCTTGGAACCGTCCCTCCTGGTCATTACCCCGTTGTTCAGATACCTTTCTTTGCTCCCCCTCCTGGTGTTTATTCGGTTCCCATCATGGCCACCCTCTCTCTCCCCAATTTGACCTTGGGTATACCCATTTGGTACCTTGACCCTCCAGTCTCTACCCCGCCTGGTCACCCCAAACCTTACCTTGCTTTGACACTGGTTCAACTGGTTCTCCTAGCTTCTTCCATTGCTACAGTCCCACCCGCACCTTAACAGGACCCTTCTCCTATTGTGACAGCTCCAGGAAAGAAAGGAAAATCTCGCAAGGGGGCATCCAAAGACAAGACCACCCCGACTAACCCTATCCCTCCTCCGCTCAGAAAGCCTTGTGCCTTGTGTGATGTCGTCGATCATGCCACCCATACTTGTCCTGAATTGCCCCGTATTAAACCCATGGTTAAAGTTGCATTCCTTGAGTCTACAGTCCCTGAAACCTCTGTTTATTCCTCGACCACAGCCAAGAACCCAAAGACTATTCGCACCAACAAACCATGTGCCCTGTGTGGTGTCCAAGGCCATTATTCCCACAATTTTCCTCACCTGACGCATTACCGCGCCTCTTTAGAGGTAATTTGAGAGTATGAGGTTGAATAAAATCAATCCTCCTCTCCCATACTTGCGTAGTATGCGTCCAGCCAACTCGAGGATTTACCCACTCCCATTTACATTCCCCCTCCTGATGTGGAGAGGACGGAGCCTTCATCCACCATTTTCTACCTATCATCATCCATGAGACCCTCGATGGAATTCCCCTTGGAGACTTTACCTGATGTTTCACTTGACCTCCCTTCAGCGATCACCCTGGGCTCAACATTGGTAGATCCTTTCTCTGCTTACTCTTTTGTCACCCCTTGTGACAATGCGCATGTGACCCTCCCTTCTCATGATGATGAGTCAGGTAGCCTCGCCGCGTCAGGTGGTCTTTCTTCCACTAGTAACCCCATCTTTTATCATGATGACGACATTATGGAAGGAATCACCACCCCTGACTTTATCTATTCCCCCTTACATCAAACCCATGCATTTAAACCACATACACCTTGTGGCCATTACATTGAAACCCAATGTTTGGGTAAGGGGGCACCCATATTTGAGAGACCAGGAGAAGCACTTCTCCACAACTCTCCTAGTATGTCTGGTCGTTTCGACTTTAGTACCATTATTCTTCCACATTTAGAAGAACCTCTAGAGTCCCATATCACTTCAAATCACTCTAGGGATGATACCCCTTATCGTTCCTTCATCTTACATTAGCAACCCAGTCTCTTAGACATTTTTGTGAACCAACCTATGGGTTTTCCAGGAGAGCATCAGTTCATTAACTCCAAATCCTCTCTTTGGGATAGTGACACCAGTTCTGCCAACTCGAAACCTTAAAATCCATTTGATTCATATATGCATTACTAAAATATATTGGTAATCCTCCATTTCCTTTCTCAAACTGCATAACCATAACGAAAACAAATGGTGCACCACATCAATAAAATGTGTTTAGATTCCCCTTTTTCTAAATACATTTTGGCATGACCACAACATGCTTGGGGGCACCTATGCCCCTCAACCATAAAAATCCTAGATCTCAGCCAAAAACAACATTGAAACCCCCTTTCTCTGACAGGTCGCACTTTTTAGGTCATTTCCTGGGACAGGTCGCAGTTTTCTGCCCAGTACTTGCTACCCAGGTCGCAGAACAGACCCCAAAAAGTGCAACCTGGCCTGTTCATGAGCTCTGGGTACCTGTTAGTTTTTAGTTACTTGATAATTCACCATGACATATTTTATCTAGGAAGCATCACTTCACCCCTCCTCAAAATCTAATTTCTTCACTTGCAACACTCATACTAGGGGCACCACTTGGCCTCCATACTTGTCCATGCTCGTGTTGATTTTCATCATGAGATACCCTCTTGTACTCATGTTTTTATGGTCCCCCATTGGACCTTTACTGTGTGGCAACACCATCGAGTTGCCCTTGTTTAAAGCATCCGAGTTGAGTCATCATCGCATTCATGGAGTCTATCCCGAGTCCCTTTGTATCCCGTTATAGTCCTCCATCCTTCATTACTTTGTCCCTCTCTCGTGTCGCAAATTATGGCCTTCAGTCCCACTATCCCCTATCCCTCACGATATTGTGTCAGTTGCTACCAAGTCATCCATGACCTTTATGATCTAACAAGGGAAGTCATCCATTCGCTACTCAGTACCCCCCCTTTCATCATCATCATTGTTGTCAGTCTGTCAGTCGCTCTACTATTTTCTCTCATGCGTTAGTTGAGGATCCCTTATTGCCTCACATATGGTGGACCTCATTCTGTCAACATCAGATCATTCATTCCAGAAGACAGGTCTAGAGGGCGGTGTACCTTGGTTCTAGCTTCCACTCTTGTACGGTGCCCCGAAACAGGCAAAGGGACTACTTATTTCCCTTTGACTTGGTTTTTTCTCAGCTCCAGGTCCTTTCAACATGATCGAGATCCATATATTTGATGGTCCAGTGATGCAGCAGTAGATATTGGTGATTCCTGGGTGTGTGTGAGATGTCTCAACCCTCATGAGGGGGTGGCCCTACAGGTAGCCCCCCACATACCCAGATGACTTCTTCACTTCAGCCTTCGATGCAGCTCCACATATTTGATGATGTTGGCCTTAGCCGCTTATAGCGCCTTTTTTATTTGCATGTATCAGTCAGATTTTGTGAGCCTGTCCCTGTTTATAAGGGGCATTTGGGTTGTATTTGTATCTCATGTACTCATATATTCTTGTATAAGTCTTGGCTGTTATCCTAGGCACTGCATGTATGTTGGATTCTTCATTATATCTTTTACTTGGCTCATGTTTATGCCAGCATGTACTTTACACTTTGGTTCCTTATTTACTGGACACATTATTCTTTTGTACTTTGTCTCGACGAGCATAGGTATTTCTCCCCCACCGCCTTTAGCACAGGTGCCCTCTCATAAAAAGAGACTTTTTGCACCTGTAAGTCTCGTCTCCTTAGGGTCTAGTTCTTTAGCACATTAGGCTACCTTACATTTCTCTCTCTGACTTCCCTTTTGATGTCTAGTGATTGAGTTCTTACAACGTACTTCAGTCATACGATTTTCTCCTAACACTCGCACGCTGGGGAGAAATCTGTTACACCATTTTTTGGTCATCTAACCTATTATCATTAGATGGACCCAAGTACACCATGTAAGACCAATTTTACCCTAAGTAAAATTGCTTTCACTATGTGAAATAACTTAATAAAACACATTTATTAGGTTGTTTATGGTCTAAACAGGAAACCCCAAAAGGAAATATTAAACAAATCTATATTTATTTGATTTTCCTAATGGAATAATTAATTAAACAATAATTTAATTATTATTCTTTTTCATATTTAACCAAAACAAGGAAATTAATTAGATAAATCCTTATTTATCTTATTATTTTCTAGGAATAATTATTTAAATCTTATTTAAATAATATTCCTTGTTAAATATGACTAAATCATTTATAAATAATTAAATAAATCATTATTTATTTAATTATCATTCAACCACTTCCTTAAAAATAATAAATAAATCATTTATTTATTTATTATTTACAAATAAATGGATTTGACCCAAGTCAAATACCTTTTCCCTCCAACAAATATAATAAAATATTCCATAAAAGGTGGATCTAGATTTGGTTAATATTATTTTAATCATGCACCAAGATCTAGAATGACTCAATATTTTGTTATAAATAGGAGGGTTTTTTCCTACCATTCTTCACCTTTTGTTGCCTATTATATCACTTTGGATCTATACTCTTGGTCTGACTTTGAGCAATTATCATTGTCACATTCTCCATTATTTGCTTTGTGAGCTCCCTTTGAGTTCTATGTTTGTCTAGGTTTTCTACACCAACAAGAGAGAGAAATGCTAAATTTGAAGCACTACGGACTTTCAAGAACCCATCCCATTGAGGAGAATTGGAAACACCTTTCTTTTTTTCCTCCGAGGTGCCCTTAATATAAAATTCTTTCAAAAATATTGTTCTTGTCTTGTCTATTGGATGTATGGAGCAAAACCTTATTTTCACTGCTTAATGTCTTTTTATGCATAGATCTGGATTTGTGCAGCATTTGTATTGATCTACTAACTGTAGATATGAAGATATTGGTAGCCATATTTGATGTTAGGGCTATAATTTATGCGTAGCTAAAGTGGTCTTTTTTCGTACACTTCGACAAAAGATTCATACTAACAATCCACATTCCATTTTTAAGCATTTTCACTCATTTATTGTTGAGCTAGAGATCCCTTGAAAAATTAGGGCAATTTGGCGACCAGCACAGGTTTCACCCATTGAGTCTCTGCTTCTCACCTTAGTCCCTAAAGTATGTAATATCCCAAAATAGGGAATTTCTACAACAATAAGTATATATTAAGATATTCTAAAGTTGGAGCTACAACAACACTTGAACATAATAATGGATGTTCAGTGATAAATAGACTCATATGATGTGTTAAAAACACATAGCCATCAAATGAGTAAAACAACAACAAAGGAAGAACTTCTACACATTCCGAAGTGGGGAAAATGCAGCAAATAGACCCTAAAAAACGTTATTTATAAATATCTACATTTTTAATAGGTGAAATAATGCTTGGTTCCCTTAGCATATGATGTTATGCCCTCACATACGAAAGGGGATTAGAAATAAATCCCTTTTGATATGTTAAACAAACCTCCCAACTTCATATCAGCTCAAAAATAGTTAAATCCCATGACTTGAGTTATGCAGAAAAGACTGAAGCAAATAAGAATGTTATTTTCTAAGGGTTTATGTAGTAAAATTATAGAAAAACATGGATCTGGAATTAAATTGAACAATATGCTAAGAAAGTGAAGATCTGGCCTCCTTATTGCATTATAAAGACAACTCGGCAAGGTTTTCATGAAAGTACAAGTACAAAAAGAGCAGATCTGAATATTCAAATCAGGAAAATGTAGTCTTACTGCAACATTACATAAACATAGCTGAATAATACAAAATAGGGATGATAATCCCTTCCTCTAGCTTTCCAGGAGAAGGGTTGGCCCTTTCCCTAGGAAACTAGCTCAGAAACAAGGGTCTTAACCTTGCTGCAACAATTCTATGAAAAATGACGCAGTTCCTGCAAGGGAATGTGTTGTAGGAGATGAGGAGTAATTTGGCATGCTACCAAGATATGAAATGTGCCCAAAAATCTTCCTAGCTGATCTCTCAAGAGAAGGAAAGCACCTTCTACTGAGAAACAGACCCGGAAGTGGTGTAACAAACCTCCACTGCAACACCCTACAACTCAGCAATATTCTTCTATAGAAATAACGTTGGGACTAAAGAATGGTACTTGGCATCAAGCCTATATGTGGAGAAATATAGGACAAGCTCTCCCAAGATGCCTCTCAAGGGGAGAGGTGGGATTCCCACTCGGGAACACCCTGTGCTCAACAGCACTACAACCCTACTAAACAACAAGAGGAAGCCAAGTCTAAACAGACCAAGATCAAATGATCAAATCCAAAGCATGAATAAAAAGGCTCCCATCCTCTCCATATATAGAAATTGAACCTCTCCTCATTAGGTCCCATCCACATGTGCCATCAAGCTCATGCAAGTTGTCCTCCACCAAAACTACGTTGTCCATCAAGGAAGTTCAATGTATCTAGACAGCTTTGTTGACTTGGTCAAAGTTGACTGAATCAACATGATCCCATCTCTGTTCACACCCGAGGGTGATCAAATTAGCTGCTTATTCTCACTCCTTTCACATTAGGAGTGTTATTGACCCCTCTAAAGAGGTTAATGGGCCTCCCTACCCATTTATTCACCTACCTAGTGATAAAACAACTCTAATATTTCATTTAGCTTGGAGGCTCAAATTTTGGAATATTATAAAGTACCAGTGCATGAAAATTGGCACACAGTCACATTGGAGCCATGAGCAAATTTTGTTTGTGAAATTCCCAATTTTCAACCAATGAATTGCTAATTTTTCTCCATGGAATATATTTAATTATTTTTAACTAATGTTTTGCAGGAAAATTATGGCAATTGAGTGGAAAGAGAGGAGTCATGAGGTCGGGGATCGAGAAGAAGAACAAGATCCAAATTTCATAAGGGCACTCCACAACTGCAGATTTCTCAAATTCTTCCAGACACCTAGGATGAGGTCCCAAGTAGAGTTATTGTAGTATCTAGTGAGATGGTGGGATTCTGACCTCCAAGTTTTCACCATTTGTGATTAGGACTTAGATATCGATATTTAGGATATCTATTTTGTCACAGATCTGTCCATGGGGTGACTTTTGGTCCAACTAACAAGGTCTAGAGTAGGAGGTGAGAGTACATACATGCTTATTTCCAAGCATTAGAGTGGTAGGTATTCCAAGACCAAGAGTGGGAAAAATGGCATCAAAATTGTCAATGACCCAACTCTCCTTATAGTTCTTACACCATATCTTGGGTGGCAAGGGCACAAGCTCTTCATGAGAGCATAAAGTCTCAATTTCGGTATGTTGTGGACTGCATGAGTCCAACAGTATTCAATTGGTGCGAGGGATTGTTGGTAAACATGAAAGATCAACTCACCAAATGCAAAATGGTGAAGTTGAAGCAGTTCGAATACAGATCAATCTTAGTGACTCTCTTCCTAGAGAGGGTGCCACTGTTCTGAAGTTAGAGTATAGAGGTGGGTCCTAATGTGTCGAGAGATCCACGACACTAGAGATGGAGAAATTTGATGCCACGCCATGGTGGTGGGCAACAAATTTCATTCATCCCAGCATTCTTCGAGTGAATCTGCCAGCAACTCATCATGATTGATGACTTGATGTATGTATAGAAAAATCTCAGATGAGACCCGAATATTTCTTTTCCATCGGGAGGACACTGGGATGACCTCGATAAGAAATTATTTTTTCAAGTTTTTCAATATTTTATTTTTTCTATATGTGTACCAAGAGTTTAACTTATGATTATTGACTGTATACGTTGGAGTGGTGAGGCCTCTGTGGTTATTTCGGGTGGCCCAGTGGGTGATTCGACAGATTGAAGCGATTGTGTACGATGAGGGTGCAAATCCTATAGCAGAGGTGGAGCATAAGCTCACGGCCTTGATGAGAGAAATTCCAGATTATGCCTCAGTCAATGACATCCCACTGCGGTATCTAATACATATGATGGGGGTTTCATCTTGACTTCATCAACTACTAGGTCAAGTGGTTAGAGTTGTCACATATTACCACCAGCACCATGTTGGAGGATAGATATGCCTCGTTTTTTCTTTTTTTACAGCACTTATGTAGGTTTGAAAATCCATGTGTCTTGGGACACAAATTTTGTTATTTTGATGTAACACACTCTTTATAGACTCAATATATATATATATATATATATATATATATATATATATATATATCTTATGTTCTTTATCATGATGATGTTTTTGGTTTTTACATATGATGCAAATCCCTCTCTAACACATAATTAGCTAATGTATCTATTAATGTATTCAAATGTCTCAAAATGCATCGATAAGTTTTGTATTCAAAATCTCATTCTAATAATCGAACATGTAGATCCATGCATAATATGTGAGGGTTCCTTATAGCATAATTCTCGTTTAATTGTAACACAATGAGCTGTGAATCGATTTTAACAACAAAATCTATATTCCAAAGAGTAACAACAATTGATAATAGTTTGATATCCGCACTATACTTGGTGATGTTGTTATTTGTTCATCCCAAGCCTACGCCTTGCAAATACACTAACTTGCCATTAGGAGCAAACAATTCCCATCCTGCGGAAAACAAGTTCTATGTACTACGACAAGCGCCATCAACAAAACCAACATAATGGTTAAACAACATCTGCAAACCAAGTGGAACACAAGGTAAGAAGAGGAAAACATGTCTGCAAAAGCAAACAATCACACCAAAATCAAACTGCATACTAATGAATAAATCACTCTAATGTACAAAAGTACTTACACCAAATCAAGTATAATACTTTTTTACATAGAGCCCATTTCTGTTGATTAGTGGTTTTCATTGATGTCAACCCAAGCAGCACCAGGGGCTAACCCAATATTACATGGGAATTTTGACCTACCAAATTTAAACTATATTCTGGTTCAAGAATTCTTTTTATGGTTTCTACTTGTCGAGATGTTTCCATTGATATATGGCATGCCACGTAATTCTTCACGATTTTAGAGATATTCATGTTTGAAGTTTATACCCCCAGTTAGTGGGATAAAACCCCATAGGGTTGTGGCATGGGTCATTGAAAATTCATAATTAATATTTTTTAAGCTCCTAAAATCCCTCCCACATTCACTTGTTGAAGTCCCTCTCAACCTAATCATTTATATAAATTGTGACCCTCATTTCCTCCTTATGCAAGGGATTTCGCCATCTGAAACAAGTCATCGTGGAATTTTCTCTCTAACATTTTTTCTATGAAGTTTTAGAAGCTGAAATTTTTATGAGGCGAAGCAAAAATCCTAAGGAAGCTTCTGTGAAAATTGCAGATCAAGGTGCGCAAGAGTTTCGGAGATATCATCTGTGGAAGTCAAGGTTTTTGCAGGCTCCTGAAATTCATCTCAAAGAAGTGACCTTGGTAAAATCTTCATAACTCTCTCTCTGAGTATCGGACTGGAATTTCATAAAAATTGGAAGATAGTGCACATACTGTAGTTTTTTCTCTATCAATTTCAGAGCCAAATGAAAAAAAAAAGTGACACGTGGCATGTCGTACAAGTTCACTCTTCTGAAATAGTCCATAATTGGGGCATTGTGAGATATTGGATATAAATCTCCCTTGAAGAATCCAAATTGGGTCAGACCTATGGCATTGGAAAGATGACATAGAGGAATACTACAGGATCAAAAATCAGATATTGGGGATCTGAAATAACAGAGATACACTAGATTCAATATCAAGCTCCTAGAAGGAAAAGAAAAAGCTAGATCATGTGTTTTCAAGGGCTGCAAAGGACCTGACTTTCTAGGGAAGCAAAGAAAAGCAAGGTGCAACAGAGGGTAGCATGACAAAAGTAGAAGCCAAGGTGCATAACAGCAGCAATAATTTCATCACATGAAGTCTTCAAGTGGGCAGCACTGCATACAATCATTGTAAAGGTATCGTTGTACTAAGTCATTGTAAATACATTAATGTACAAATTGTACTAGTGTATATCTCCCAAGAATTGAAGAGGAAGTGTCGAGTGGTCTAGGATCATCATTAGGTGGTTGTGTCATAGTTTGGGTTGTGTTATAGTGTGTCTTCTTCTTCTACATCATTCTATATCATTGTAAAGTGGACCATTTTCCCTGGTACAGGAGTTCATTCTTCTTTTATTTCTTCTACAGGGTGGTAGGGTGGTGCTAGGGTGAGTTGTAGATCATTGGGTGTTGGGGAATCCGTTCATTTGACTACTAAAGAATCTCGGGCTTTGGAGCGTCCATCCAGTGGGAGCTGGAGAAGGATGTTTTTCTAGATTCTAGGAAATTGGAGCTTTATTTTCAATTGGAGTTGAATATTAAAGAATTAGGTGGTTTTTGTCCCAGAGTGGGTTTCCACCTTAAAAACTGTGTGCATTTGTGTTCCTCTTGTTTTTTGCTATCATTGTACAAACACTAATAATAATTGAAGATTAACTAATTCTCTAATTGAAAGGAATACTGATTCACCCCCCCTCTCAGTATTTCCAACAATTTCGGGGCTCAGCCAATTGATTTCTTTCATAATCAAATAGCTCATAGGTGCCTTTTTCTAATACTCATTTAACAATAAAGGACCCATGCCACATTGGTTTGAGTTTCTGGACCCCCAATTTCTCATGGTCTTGATCATATAACAAGACCAAGTCACCATCATTAAAGACACACACAATCACTGATTTATCATATTGTGCTTCAACTAATTTCTTTTGAGCTTCGATAACCAAAGAATAAATTTGTCAGGTCTCATCGAGATGTTAAATATAAATAAATCATTCCTCTTTTGGTAAAGTTACAGGGAGTAACTCAACATCTAGCTTCAAAGAAGGAATTTCACACTCAATCGGGAGCGTGGCTTCCAGACAATACACCAATTGAAATGGGGTGAATATGGTCATTGTCTTAGCTGAAGTTCGATATTCCCACATAGTTGAAAATAGCATAAGATGACAATTTCATTTATGCATCCGAATGGTTCATTGACGCATCGTGACCAAATGAGCAATAAGATTTGTCATCATATAATTTCGAAAATGAGAGCCATGGTTAGTGACTATGGCCTTCGGGACACTGAATCAAGCTATGACATGGTTAAAAATAAATTGTGTCACAGTTTTACCTTTAGCATCATATGTAGGCATGGCCTCGGCCCACTTAGTGAAATAATTGATGGCAACGATAATATAACCATGCCCCTCAACCAAGCGAGGGTTACAGGTCATGAAAGTGATGCCCCATTTCGCAAATGGTTCGACAGTAGCAACTGCGTGAAAAGTTCTGGGTGGGGCACATTCTTTGCGAGAATATATATGGCAGTTATGAAAATTTTTAATATCAAGGATGCAGTCCTTGAAAATAGACGACTAGAAATAACCTGCGCACAGAATATTTTGAGTAGTAGCGTAACTTGACGTATGACCACCACATTCTCCGAGTGAAAATCATTTAAAAAAAATTTAGCTTCCAAAAGAGCCAAACATTGACGGAGGATAGAATCAACACCAATATGATAAAGAGTATCCCCAATAATCTGATAAGGTTGGGACTGGTGACGGATTCAACGTCGCTCAGAGTGACATAAATCAAGTTGAAAAGTTTGGATCTGGAGGTAGATAATGATATAACCATACCATGGATCAAGGGTACTGATAAGGAAGAGTGATTCATCTAAAATCAACTCGCTAAATGGATTGGGTGGACCTGCAGATGGAAGAGCACTGATTAACTCAGAAAAAACTAGAGATTTCTTTGATTTAGATTTAGAAAATTCTAAATCAAATTCTTGCAGGATAAAAAACCATTTGGAGTATTTAACCCCAAGTAACCTATGAGTTAGGATGTAAGTCATGGGGTTACAATCACAAATTGTCGTAGTTTTGAATAGGAGAATGTAATGGATAAAGTGTTGGACAACATGGACATATACCAAAATGAGGTTCTCTACATGAGCACAATGTGTCTCAACATAAAATAGATTGTGACTCAGTTAGTAGATAATATGACATCGTCATCCTGGACTAGAACCATACCAATGGTGTCATCGGCTACAGCTAAATATAGGAAATAATCATGTTGATAATCATGGGTATGCAACAAAGGTGCATTAACAAGATATGTGTTTAAAGCATCAAAATAATATTGAGAAATTTCATCCCAAATAAACGGGACTCCTTTTTTCAACAGACGAGTAAATACTTTAGCAAGCTCAACATAATTCGGGACAAAACGATGGAGAAAGTTCACTTTCCTCTGCAAGGTCTGCAATTGATGAATAGAAGGAGTAGTAAAATTGATAATAGCCTCGACTTTAATTGGATCAATCCAAATTCCTTCCTTAGAAACCACAAATCCCAAGAGATGACCTAATTCAACGTAGAAGACACACTTGTGAGGATTCAATCGAATGTTATAGTGTCGACAATGAAGAAATATTGCTCAAAGGTTAGCGGCGTGATCTTGACTTTTCGTAGAATGAGTAGGAATATCATAAAGATACAACAGGACTATGTTTTTAATATCATGAAATGCATAGGACATAGCTCGTTGGAAGGTAGCACCAGCGTTCTTCGGGCCAAAAGGGAGATTTTTGTATGCAAATGTCCCCCAAGGACAGATAAAGGAAGTTTTATGTTGAATAGCAGGGAGAATTTTAATATGGTTGTAACCATAAAAACCATCCATAAAGGAAACAAATTCACTCCCGAAACATTCATCAATTATCTAATCGATAAAAGGAGTAGGATAGTTATTTTTAGGACAAGAACAATTGATATCATAGTAATCAACACAAACATGAATATTTCGTTGTTTTTTGGTAATAGGAACAATATTAGAAACCCATTCTGTCCAAGCTATAAGATAAATGAATTCAGATTTGAGAAGTTTTTCAACTTCTCCCTTTATGGAAGTTGCTTTTCTCGAGTGCACCGGACGAAGACGCTGACGGCTAGGTTTCGAGTCCGGATAGGTATGAATCTCGTGCACCATGATACTAGGATCGATGACCTACATTACTTCATACGACTAGGAAAAGACATCATGGAATTATTTGAACAGGTTAATGTAAATCCTGATCTCATCGAGAGATCAAGAAGCCCATACATAAATATTCTCAACAATCCCTAGTTTGATAGATATTTTGATCAGAATGGTAGTCTAAATGTTTCCTGTTAGGGTCCCGTGATTTAGCAGATTGGTAGACCAAATTCACAGGGTAACATGAAACCAGTGTTTGGAGTCCTAGTACCTAGCCTTCCTAGACTTAGAGGGCTCTCTCTGTTGTATGCAAAGGATGTGAACTTTTTTCTATTTAGGATTTGATTTTAGGCTAGTTGTTAAGTGTTGGGTTTGTTGCTTGTTTTGGTTGGGTAAGATGAAATAGGTGGAATAGGTGGAGTGAGAGATCATCAAATCATTGAGATATGGAGTCTATAAAAGTCATGGATATCTCAACAAAGAGTCAGAGTGCATTACAAAGAAAATCTGGTGTGGTCAATGGATCCTTAAGGTTATGTGTGAAGTGAAATGGACATTAAGTTGGGGAAACAAGGTAGGGAAAAGGGCAGTTAAGAATCATTTTTCAAGTACCCATGAACAAGAAGGTCTCAAATATTGATAAGAAAAAGATACTAATCATGATATAGGGCAAACCATTTACTCAATGACAATACTTAAACAAATATACATTCAATACAAACATTCCAATGAAATATAGAAGGCGAGAAACTCATTTAACTTCTAGTGATTTCACCTTCAAGCTTTAGAAAACATTTAAGATAACAAAATAATTTTAATCTGTCAAAGAGGGAACTCCTAAACATTTTTTATCAAGCTACAAAGAACTTTGAGGCAAACTAGTAGGCCTGGACAAAGGGAAAGATCAAAACAAGACCTCCTTGGCATAACCTAACAAATAATACTTCAAAGAGAGATTTCAAAAAACAGAGTTAAGATAGCATCAAATAAGAATGGCTTACCATAAAACATATTTGTAAACTAGCATATTAATCCATTGATGAAATAAACAAGCATAAGGAGGCCTAAGGAGCAGCTAAGAATTCCTTAAACACACCCAGCAAAGGAAAACATCAAGGCAATAGAAGGCAGGAAGGACTAAGGTGCTTCAAACAACATTTATTAGCCTATGATTTTATGTTCTACTGCATATATAAGGATGAAACATAATGAAACAAGAAAACATGAACAAATTAGAGACACTTCACCATTAACCAAACTCAGGGATCCTGCAAGCGAGCTTCATCATCATCAATCAAAGCAAATCATCCTCAAGCTCCACAACACCAAATTTCTCTTCAACCTCAAAAAAACCATGTATTTCTCTCAAAGCTCATCAAATGCCAGCATTTACAATGAATCCCTCATGCTCTATTTAACTCAGAAAAGGAGGGAAAAAACCATAGATAGGCTGGAAAAAGTAAAAATCACCCATAAATTTCATTTATGCCTAAGAGACCATGCAAGGCCCAAGGCACGAATTATCTCATGAAATAAATGCTAAAATAACTGCTTGCACCTAATTCTAGAGTGATTTACCTTAAAAAATACTAAAATATGATTTTACAATAAATGAGTGTTTTTTGTTGACTTTTGGCCAAAAACACATTAAACAGTCCATTTGTGCAGCGCCACTTCAGGCAGAAAATAGGCAATTTTGCAACCAAGTTTTTGACCCCTTCCCGATATCGGATTTGGCTCTGTGATGGCTTGTTGGAAAGCTTGATCAGTCTAATTTCAAGAAATTCTTGTTTTTTTCCTGATCCAGCTCCTGTATCCTACTCAAAATGAAAAAATCCCAAGACTATCATTAGCGGAGTGCCAGGTCTGAAAAAGTGGCAGAATGGTGAAAAATGAAGAGTTTTATGACCTTTCGAGGGGTCAAACCTACTTCAAATATTCTGAACCGAGGTGATAAAAGTGTACTAGTGATGATAAACCCAAAATTGTTGAGTTTTACTCCTGTGGATGCTCCATGGATTAGCGTAGCACCAGTGGCATTGCGCTAATGGGCCTTAAAAATCTCAAAAAAAAAAAACAAAAAGTGTCCCAAATTATCTCAAAATTGGTCGGGGCCTCCCTCAAGGGGTCTTGGAAAAATGTTGAGAAGCTAAAGCCAGAACTCCAAGGTTATCATGACCTTTTTCCTCCTTTAGGGTTTGTAATTCAAGGAGGGTTTCCTTCAGTTTGGCATAAACAAGCTTGTGTTTCATGGCATAGTACTTGGTCATATTTTTCTGGAGAGCTAGACCCATTTTTATCTCCTTAAAGTGCTTGTGCTCATTCTTGTAATATTGAATGATGTATTGTGCCATGAAAAAATCTCTCTCCCACTCCTTGATTTGTGCATCTTTGCTTTGGAGTAGCAGTCTGGTGGCCACCTCCTCATCTTCATTATCAGTGTCTAGGTCAATGAATTGAGGCTTTTGAGTAGATTTCTTTCTCCCCTTACATTTCTTAACCTTCTCCATATTTTCTTTGCCCTTGTCAAGCCTTGGAGATGATGCAGATGGCAAGGTCCCTTGCCTTTTGGAGGCAGCTGTAATGTTCCAAATCTGGAACTTGTTGCTCCATCGAGAATATCTTAAGAAAGATATTCCTGATGATGGATTTTGTTCTAGACCCGAAACGTAGATGCAAAAATTCTCACTGTGGAGATTCTTAACTCAACAACTAAAAAACATGTGGAAAAAACCCTAGCTGAACATGTGGAAAAAACTAAACATCATATCTGCATTGAAGAGGCTAAGGTCTTAGCCAAGATTGATCATTTTCATCATCGTAAGTTAAGAGAGGCCCTTGAAATTGAAAAAAGGCCCATAAATCTCAATAGAGATGACGGTTTGAATATAAGCAGGTGTTGGATTCCTGCCTTATATTCTTAAGATTTTTTATTTTTATTTTTTATTTTTTATTAGTTTATATATATATATTATTTTATTTTATTTCATTTCATTTCATTTTTATTTTTATTTTTTATTTTTTTATTTTTTTATTTTTTATTTTTTTATTTTTTTATTTTTTATTTTTATTTTTTTTATTTATATATATATATATATATATATATATAGAGAGAGAGAGAGAGAGAGATAAGTAGTTAGATTGACCTTAATAATTTTTATTTAAAAATAAAATAAAATAAACAAATAAATAAATAAATATAATTTTAATGTCTTAATAGTGGTTACGATTTTTAATTTTATTGATTTAACTATTTTTATTTTTATTTTTATTTTTATTTTTTTTTTATTTTTTTTTTTATTTTTTATTTTTTTTTAAAAACTCTAGCTGAACATGTGGAAAAAACTAAACATCATATATGCATTGAAGAGGCTAAGGTCTTAGCCAAGATTGATCATTTTCATCATCGTAAGTTAAGAGAGGCCCTTGAAATTGAAAAAAGGCCCATAAATCTCAATAGAGATGACGGTTTGAATATAAGCAGGTGTTGGATTCCTGCCTTATATTCTTAAGATTTTTTATTTTTATTTTTTATTTTTTATTAGTTTATATATATATATATTATTTTATTTTATTTCATTTCATTTCATTTTTATTTTTATTTTTTATTTTTTTATTTTTTTATTTTTTATTTTTTTATTTTTTTATTTTTTATTTTTATTTTTTTTAATTTTATATATATATATATAGAGAGAGAGAGAGAGAGAGAGAGATAAGTAATTAGATTGACCTTAATAATTTTTATTTAAAAATAAAATAAAATAAACAAATAAATAAATAAATATAATTTTAATGTCTTAATAGTGGTTACGATTTTTAATTTTATTGATTTAACTATTTTTATTTTATTTTTATTTATTTATTTATTTTTTTTTTTTTTTTTTTTTTTTTTTTTTTATAGAATTACAATATAATAAGATATAATTAGATTTGAATATTCAAACTAGCCATTTCAACTTGTAATTAATATTTAAATTAGTGGAACTATTTTTATTCTTATTTTATTTGTATTATTAGAACTAACCGTTTTGGATTTCATAGTCAAATTAGCTGTTATAACAGTTTTCTTTGCATCTCCTACATCTATTTAAACTTAACGACTGATTCTGATCTCTCACCTAGTCCTGATGATGAACCACACTGGTTGGTTCGAAATGCGTCGACTCTGTTCATGATAATGTGATTATTACCGAAAGATTTCTTCATAACTAAAAATATCTTAACATATTCCAATTCCCTCTTCAGTGAGGTATCACAATTCCATTTCAGAGATTGATTGTTTGGGCATTTACAGGATATGTCCCATTCCAAATAAGGGAGAGATCCTGAGGCTAGCTAGCCCTTCAAAAACTCTATCTATGGATATGTAATATTCCACCTCGGGAATTTCTGCTACAAGGTCCTTGAGGACACTGTATAAGGAGGTTGCTGTAAAAATAAGACAAACCACTACTAGGATGCCTTATAACACATATCATATAACTCCTATGAAAAATATGAGCTCAAAGAAATAACTCTAGATGGGTTATTCAGATCTCCCCAATCTAGGTCTCTAAAACAATGCTCAATGAGAGAGCTTGCAACAACATATGAACATTAATATTAACTCTGCAATTATGAAATGCACCATAAGAGGGAAAATGCTACAACCATCATTATATTATTATATCAGCAGTAAAATATAAGAAATATCATGAGGGGCAAGCCACTCAAGCTTTAGGAACCAACCTCCAATGATTAAGAAACAAAGTACATGAGTTGTTGCAACTCCACAAAATGTCGGAGAGCAGTGACTGCGCTGTGTATATGAAGGTATGAGCTACTGAATATGAATAAAATGTACATATTTCTGAAGGAAATCAAAGAATTCCCAATAACAAGAAAATGGGCTGAACTATGGGATTTCTAGCCAATCTAGGAGAGATTGTTAGAAATTTCGGAACATACAAAAATGTGACAACTGAGTTGTCACTGCAACTGATACAAAACATGAATGAGGCCATGGCAGATCTGAAATGTAAATTCCCTCCTCTGATAATGTCTCTAAGAAAAATGGTTGATCCCTTTGTCTCAAAAACACACTCCTGATGAGCTCTATGAACCCTCCTCACACTGCCAACATAAAATAACACAGTTCTACCATGGAATTTTCAGTGGGAGATGATGAATACTTGTCCAAGTGCCAAAGATATGGAAATGAAGCTCGAGAGTCTCCTTTGCAGCTCCTCCAATGAATATATCACTCCTCCACTGAAATAGCAATCCAAGAACGACTCCATAAGTTCCTCTCTTGCTACACCCAGCAACACAACATCCTCTCTGCTGCAAAGCTAACACTGTAGAAGATGAATGTAGCTACGGCCAATGCCAGATTGAGGAAAATGCAGATCAATCCTCATCCTTCCTTGAGGAAGAGGAAGGGATTCCCGTCCGGGAACACCCTAGTGCCCGAGGGCACCATCACCCTGCTAAACAGCTCGGGGATGCAAACCTTTGCAGACCCAAGTCTAAACTCAAAAAACATAATCCAAATGGGCTGCCATCTCCTCCTTTTAAAGAAAGGGAACTCTTCTCCACCATGGTCCCACCAATTAGGGTTTCCACCCTCATGTGAGTGTCTTCCCTCCAAAACTACACAGCTTCTCTAGGAAGCTTCTCCTCTATAGGCAGCGCTATTGAATTTAGTCAAAGAGGACTAAATTAAGTGTTCTGGGTTCCATTCACACCCTCAGGTGTTTATTTCAGCTGCTTATTTGTCCTCCTTTCACACGAGTGTTATTTCTTCATTAAAATAGGGCTAAGGTGTCTCCTTACCCATTTTATTATGTAAAAATAAAATATGCAACTATAATGTTCCATTTTAGCTTGAGGCTAAAAATTGGGAACATTACAACAGCAAACACTTGTCTTGGCCCTCTTTGGTATGTGCATGCAAGAGGTGTGATGGTGATTTTACAAGTCTCTTTTTCATGGCTATGATCATCACTTAGACTATGAGCCTCTTCCCCTATTTTTCTATCATCATGACTAGGTTTGTCTTCTTTGTTTTCTGCATTGGCACTATCTTCATTGTCACTGAATAGCTGATTTTTGTCATGACAGTGTTGTCTTCCTGATCACTTACCTCTTTGTCACTATCCTTTACCTCTTCTTCACAGTGATCTGTTTCATTGGCCTCACTTCTACCTTCAATTTCTTCCTCACTGTGATCTGCCTCATCTGCCTCTTCTTCGTCCTCTGTTTCATTGTTGGTTTACCCTCCTTCAAGGCTCATGTCATTTTCACTTTCAACCTCTTCATTTCCTCCAGCATCCTCTTCCATAGTGGCAGATTTTTGTTCACTGTCTTATTCACTGTTTTCATGGTTATGCCCATTGTCCTTACTGTTATGCTCACTATCCCTTTGACTGTCAAGCTCATTATTTTCATCAACATCTTCTTGGTCAACGCTTTTTTCATCAGCCTCATCCATTTCTTCGCTTTGGGCTAACTCACTTGCATCATTACCATCACTGCCTTCCTCCAAATTGTCATTTTTTTTGTCTTCATCACTGCCATGTTCACTGCCCTCCTCTTCACCATCATTTCCTTCTTCCTCTTCCTCATTAATTTCTGTCTCTGCCTCACTGGTTTCGTCACCTTCATTGTCACCACTCCTCTCATCATTGCCATTTTCATCCTCTTCCTTTGATGCATCAATAAAAGGGGAAGAAGGAAGATTTTCTTGGGGTGAGGGTACTTGTGCAGATGAGGAGGGAAAATTTGGTTGACGAGGAGGCTGGGGTGTTTTGAAGATTTCATGTGCTATGAATACCTCCAAAGGTATACCCTACTACTCCAACTGATGTAATACCACCATCTTGATCAAGGAATGGTGAAATAAGCTTTGCATTTGTTGGGAAGGAGTCCTCCGGACAACAGAAGACATTTTCTCAATGCTCCTGTAGATAGTAAGGAAAGTTGAGCATCTTAACCCTAGTGAAATGTATGAGGAGTCTAATATGGTAGCAGTTCAACCTAGAATATCTTCCCTCATGGGAGAATTACTTCATGATAACTAACATTGGGGATGAAAATCTATGTTTGAGGTGTGAGAAAGGGAAAATTGTCTTGCTTCCTTCCCTATACCTAGTCTTGAAAAATGGCTCTAAAAAGCCCTTGTCCAATTTTCCCTTCTTAAACCACTTCTCACCCACAACAGGGATACATGTGGCATCATAGATGGTATCTGCTGAAATCTCAAAATCTACTCCCGCGAGGCTTGAGTTCTTGTTGTGCAAGTTGAGAATGAGAAGTCTTGTAAGCTCCAGGTGGCTTTTCACTTGTTTGACCTTCTCACAGAAATGGAAGCACCCTGCACTCTGAAAACATAATAAGATATTGGGAGAGGATGTTATGTCCACTGTGCTTTGAGGTTCCATTCTATTTACTTTTCCTCCCTTATGTTTGGTCTCAAAAGCCTTTGACCTTTATCACTACTACTGTTGTTTTCAACTCCTGACATGGTGATAGGAGATGCTGGTTGACAAATTAGGGCTTGGTGAAATAGTATGAAGATGATTATGAATTCAACTTTGTATTAAATGAGGTATGTGGAGGTTAGGGTTTCTTAGGACTTCTTGCTTTGGAGTTGTAAGGAGGCTAACTTTGAATTATGAATTGTGACCTTACTAACTCATCCTCCTTCAAATGATACTTAACTAGTCTGAATAGGTTAAAGACATAGACTCACTTGTATGGAGGACCTAGGGTTTACCCACCTAGGGTTTAATCAATTAACAACCATAAAAAAGATTAAATTTATTTGAAAATTTCCTTGGGGCCAAAGAGGGAGTGTCACCTACCAGTGTTAGCCTTCTGTTAACCTTTGGAGATGAAATGGATGACAAAAATTTGACCTTGAGGCAAGATTTTTCTTCTTTGGAGGCCCTCTGCATTTGTACAATGCCCTGCCCGAGCAGTCGGGTCGGCCCGTTAGCGCAGTGCCAGTAGGCCTACCTGTGGGTTAGCGCAGTGTCGGGTGCGTGCATTAGTGTCAGTCTCCGAGCGAGTTGGGCCCGTCTTTGCGCAGTGCCCAGGATTAGCGTAGCGCCGGGCCAGATTTGCACAATGCCGTGTTATTTTTAATGGGCAGAGGATGGATTAGCACAGCGCTAGCGCGTTTTGGCGTAGCGCCGCTAATTTGTGCAACGCTAGGAAAAAATTTCCCAAAAATAGTCAGAAAACTATGTTTTTCTCCTGAAGCCTTCTCTTCTCTTGGTAGGGGAAAAATAAGAGGGGAAAATACTTATATGGCCTTTTGTATCTTTTGAAAAATAAATTAAACTTGTAAAACCCACTTTTGCTATGTTTTCAATCTTTTTGTCATTTTCTTCACTTATTTTCTTTGACCTTTTTGCAGATGGCTTGAATTTGTCAAAGAGATTCTTCTTCCTCCCTTTGGTTAGGGTGTGTTGCAAAGGTGAAGATGTCCCCTTTTTAATATGTGAGTATTTAGGCACTGATGAACCCTTTGGCATGCATTGATGAACTAAAAACACTGTTTTTACCCTTTTTTGGCGTTTTTTATTGTAGGTGACCCGAGAAATGCCTTTTTACCTCCTTTTTTATTTTTAGTCAGTAACATATTTATTTGGACAAATATTTTAAGCAAATCATACCATGCTATGTGTTCCCTTGGCCACTTCTGATTTTCTGCAAGTGCCTATAACACATTTTCCTTCGGTCTTCTTAGTCCCTTTTTGGAGTTTGACACCTCATTTTCTCAACAGTGAACTTATGCTCAGCATGGTTTTCCCTTTGACACTTTACCTCATGATTTCCTTCCTTTGACCATTTTTAAGACATTTGACTACACTGGGAAGCTTAGGCTCTCTCTCACTGATAATCTTTACCATTTCTCCCTTTGGTGTAGTGAAGCAATGTTGCCTTGGAAAACCCTAGAGAACACCTTGGACATCATTTTGAATGCCTTCTGCTGTTATGAAGGAGGACTTATCATCTTCATTTGACCTGTTTTGTCTATATTTCCAAACTCTTAGTTTTTAGGGTTGTTAGAGAAGAATAAGCAGTGTTGTCTTCTAAGTTCTCTATAACCCTTTCAAGTTCATTCATTTTTGTTCAATTCACCTCACCTTTTTCCCTTATTAATTCATGATTTATAGAAAACATTATTTTATGCTTGGTAGTGTTGAGGTGACTTCTGTCCTTGTGGTCCTTGTACTGGATCCTTTCTTGGCAACATTTTTTTTCCAATCAGTCACAAAACCCTGATTCTCTTTAAACATAGGTCTTCTTCCTTCTCTTTGTTGTGGATGTATTCTAGTGATGATTCACCCTCTTACCTTACCTCTTTTATACTAATGGCCATCTTCAATCATTCTTTACAGAAATGTGAACAATGGCAGCTGTCCCTTGCAGAATTTGAGTTTTGACTAAGGAGGCCTTTTTGAAGGGTTTTGATCAGATTTGGACAAAGTTACTTGACCTTCTTCTTTGAATGCAACATCTTTTCACAGGAAAAACAGAGATTTTTAGAACATCAAATCGACCCTATGACCTATTAAAACCCTAGGTGACCTAGTGAGAGGCTCTTGGGACTTGGCCTTTTCTTGAAAACTTGATTTGAGGTCTTTAGGTGTAAAACAGAATTTTGTACAAACTGATGTATTGAAGATCTAGAATCCAATGTACTTGATTTATCTAAAGATCCTACAGAGATAGTTTTGATACCATTCATGCTTGAGGTATTCTAGAGACATAAGAGAGATGGTTGATTGGTGGCCCTAGGTGGCAGTGGAGTAGCTAGACAAAACAAAACATAGGGTGAGGCCAAAGGAGTCAAAACGTGGTGAAAAGGAGTGGTATGAGCCCATGATGGGTCTTCTAAGAATGATGGTAGGCTGACCTTGATATGACAGGATGATAAGATAGTGAAAAAATTATCCTAAGGATAATGAAGGCAGTGAGATATCTAGAACTCACAATATTCATGAATTTTGTTTCTAGAAATATAGGATAAGCATTTAGTCATCTATAAAGGAAAAAATTATTGATGACTAACATCTCCCATGTTTCCTTCAGACAGGACTTCAAGAACCAAGATGGGATTCTGAAGTGGACCAGTCGATTCAGGGAAAACACGGGTTTCCAAACAAGTAGAAATTTCACCATGGCCTGGGAGAAACGAGTAACGATGATGACCATCATTCCAGGGGGTTTTTCCAGAGACACAACTTCTTATATACTCTCATTAGTAGGAAATGTCTCATTCAAAGGATCATCAGAATCCCATGAACCATACCAAGGATATTTCGAGTATGTGTCTAGAGACGAAGCTAATGTATCATTGGAATTGGATGCAAACACAGAAGCCAGAATGGTGCTCTCATTAGGGGAATTTTGAGGTCTAAAATGGGCCTCCTAAGGAAATATAAAATAATAGATAAACCAATAAAATAATGTTTATGAATTTTCAATTCACGTTTTTCACCACAATCCATGTAACCATATATAAATTCAATTTAAAATTCTTACCAAAATAAAATTAATAAAAAAATTGTATTTATGTGACTACAAATAAGAATGATCTTTTCAAGAAAAAGTCATTATCGTTGAACAACTAATGAATTTGTCCTTTGTACTTAAATAACTTAAAATAATATATAAATATAAATTTATAAATTCTTAATTATATTATATGCTATTAATTAAATTTTATATTCTTTAAATTGTACAATAACATGTAATTAATGTACTATATAAAAATAATATAATATAATATAATAAACGTAGAGGGATATGCATTGTCTCTTTCAAAAAATATGAAATGACAATAATATATTTTTATTCAAAAAGTGTGAAATAACATTTATTATGAGTACTTTACTTTAACTTTAAAAGTACTTAGAGCACTACCATGGTTAACCATGAGTTTTTATCCACCATTGAGAATGTGACAAGTAAGAACCTTTAACTCAAGCAATGCCACCTCAACCATTAGGGATGATGTCATCCCCTAAAATGTGATTGGTTTTCATAAAATGAATTTTGATTGTACATTTTCCTTAGGAGGCCCATTTTAGACCTCAAAATTCCCCTAATGGATACATCTGTTCAGCAAGGCTAAGCGGCATAATGTCATCAAAACTGTCAATTTGGTCAGCGTTGGGAATAATCTAGGGGTCGTGACCAGAAGAAATCATGTTTAATGAAGCAACGTTGGGAGGCAGAAGGGAGAATATTCCCATCAATGACGAGTCTTTGAAGAGACCTGCTCCAACACTCTCATAAGAAACAGTGGTATTCCAAACATATGGTACATTTCTAGTGAAATAATCAGGTGAAAAGAAGGCAATTTGATCAACCGTAATTATTTTTCCCTGATTGGGAAAACAGAGCACACAGAATAGGACAAATACCACGTAAATCATTACATGGGTCCAAATACGAATGAGTAGAATATTATAGTTTAGGTTCGCATCGACAACTTCCACATCGATATCCACTATTTTTCCCTCCAACTGGATTGGTAGAGCATTAATATTACCATATGGTTGATAACCTCTGCCATCGAAAGCTTCTAGTGTATTAGGAGACTAACTTGGTGGAGGAGATTCAATGGATTTATAATATGTGATAGACACGATGCAGGTGGAGGCGCCTTCATCAATGAAAATCCTATGATTATTCTCACCTATCACTAGAACTTTTATGAGAAAATCCATTTGTAATGGGAGACGAGGAACGTGATTTTCAAGGTCAAAAGTAATTAAATTTGAATCTGAAGGATCAATTCCTCCAATATCAGATAGCAATTCCTTCCTATGTGATGGGAAAGATTGAAGTACTTCCAAAGTTGACATCACCAAAGGCACTTGAGCTAGATATTCCACAATATTGTAATGTTGAGTAGCTAGCACATTTGTATTATACGAGGATTTCTGGAGAAAACCTTTGGGAGGCGGTCAGATAATGGAATCATTACTAGGTCTCTCAATATGAAGAGGAGGACAGCTGACATCTTTTTCCACAACATATTTTGTAGGATTCAGATATTATTTTGAACATGTAGCGACAGATATGGGTTCTGTGCCACTCATGAAAACCAAAGAGCTTCCAAATGCAGAATATTGGGGTTGGTATACCATGTGCGTTTGCTGAGATGAAAAGCGTTATTTTAAAACAATCGGCATTCCTTGTATGCCTTTTAAAAGACAATTAACCTCGGTACGATGAGGGAAATCCTTGGTATAATGATCACCATCACATATTAAGCAAGGATATTTGGGCTTACGTTCAGATTCATCATTATCAGATGAATTAGAGGAATCATGCTTAGGGGAATCGGATTTGGCTTTGCATGTCCCCTTATTCTTACCTTTGGAGGATTTATCCATCACAATAGACTGAGTGGTGTTAAACTCAGACGTTTTACCAAGATTCTTGAGATCATTGACAGGAGCAGAAGGCATAGTGGCTGAAGTAGAATTAGGCTTCAAATAAGCTTTCAGAGTATTGTTCACAGTTTGGGTCACTCGCCTGATAACACCATCAACTGGTGGTGTATCAGTCGGTTTCGAAGATGCTAGGTTCGTTGAAGGTCACTGGGCGTTCAGTAAAATATCATATAATGTCGCAGACTGAGAATATACCAGATCTAGATATTGAGCATGTGTGATGGCCTATTCCTCAGTTACACAGCCACCCATAGAAATATATTTGGCAATTTGAGGGATGAATGATTTAGTGAACCATTTAGTTAGTAGTTGATCAGGAATTTCAAACTTAATCAGGCGACGCCTATGTCTCTACTCATGAATGTGGTCTGATATATGGCTAGCAGATGACTATTAAGAGGTGAGTGTCATTTTCATACCGGAAAATTAACTGTAAATGTTTAAGGAAGGCCATGGCATGAAAGCACACGTACAACATAGTGAAATATTAGACATCTAGTACTATCACAACAAGCAAGTATGTGAATCAGTACTTGAAAAGAGAATATATTATTAATGTTGCTGCAACATCAAATACACATTTACAAATCGTCAAAACCCAATAGTGGAACATGGGCTATTCATCTCAATGCATGATACCAAAACCCTAGCCTCGCCACCTCTCTCTCTACTTGATACCAAGTGTTGCGTGCCTTTAGATCTCAAGCACCAATTCCTCTGTCATCATGGCTTTTATTGCAGAGCTAAAAATCCCCTTTTCTTAATCTCCCAAAGTTGTACATATAAGCTGAGATGAATCTTGATTTCCCTTAACTCTTGGCCTTCCCGACTGTTGGGTTGGCTTGCAACTTGGGCCATTCGCAACTTGCGACCCAGGGTCATTGGTGACCTGCGACCCAGGGTCATATACAACTTGTGACCTGGGGTCATCTACGACCTACGACCTAAGGTCATTTGCGACCTGTGACCTGAGGTCATTTGCGACCTGTGACCTGAGGTCATTTGCGACCTGTGACCTGAGGTCATCTGCGACCTGCGACCTGAGGTCATCTGTGACCTGTGACCTGAGGTCATCTGCGACCTACGACCTGAGGTCATCTGCGACCTGAGGTTATTTGCAACCTGGGAGGTTGAGACCTAGGGCCATTTCTTCTATTCTTCTCCTTTTGGGGACCTCAGCCCTTGCGGAACATGATTCTTTTCCCTAGTACCAGTCTTGTGTGAATGGATCGATTCTTTCGAGAATTTAAATTATTCCCCTAGCTTGCTGGGACAACCATAGATTTTCGTGCAAACCAATAGCTTCTACCTCCAATCAAATAACATAGGTCACATGTATTTATGATCGAATAATAATGCTATAGGTATATTTAATTAATTGTAAGAGTGATTTAAACAAATGTTGTTATTTTAGACCCCTATGTAGTATTTTGTTATGTTGCAACATTATTGGTGTATGTGGTTTGATATGATGACCCTGTGCCCTTTTACCCAAGGCTTATTTATTCTCTATGGCGCAACGGTAAAGCTTATTTGCACCAAGCACACTTCTATTTACATGTTGCTTCCTTGGTCACTGCCTTGTATATTCTTTGCATGGCTAAGACGCGGTGTGCCATTACGTCCTTGACAAAGCCACTATGTGTACACACACACAACTCCTCGGCGCATCCCTGACACTTGCTCAAATGTGCGTGAAGGTCAGTCCTCTTCTTATTCTTATGGAACTTTGACTGTATGTTTTCAAGCAAGCACAACGACCAATTCCCTTTATCCTCATACAACTTCGCCTCCGATGATAATTCTATTTTGTGTGTAACATACAATGTTCCCTTTATTTTCTTAAGGTGCCTACCACCTCTTGCAATCCAAGTGCGTGCCCACCCTATGCGATTTGAATGTTTAAGAGTGTGACTTCGCGTCTTGATGAGCAAGGGTGTTTCCTTTGAGTGAGGTCACACTCTTGGTGTGGAGGTCACACAGTTAGAGAGTCGCACCAGTCACGACCTCTCTTGGGCACACTTTTTTACGACCTTGCGACCTCAGAGAGGTCGCATAGTCGCTTTGGAGTTGGTTCGCATCTCCCGACTAGTGGTAAGCACTGCGACTTTGTGATATTGGCCTGTGAAGTGCCTTTTTGCAACCACAAATATACTTTATTGTATGAGGCATACCTTCTCGTGAAATCTCCCAGCATACGATTTGCGCCCTTTGGCATCCAATTTGGTTGCAATACTCACGATTGTGAAACTATGGAGGGAAAGTGTGATTGTCCAGAGCACCTTTGGATTGCCATATGTAAGTTCACAAGCCAGGTTCATCTTCCCAAAGATAATTTTTATAGATAGAGAAACAACAAAAAACAATGTGTTTACAGAGATTTGATACGTGAGATGCTATTGGACATGTATACAGAAATTGATTTCATGCTACGCCTCTAGAGAGGTTGTTGGGTGCCCACTGCAAATATATCTTTGACCCTGATATGGTGGTGGACATTAACAAGGGGAGGTTGGGAAAAACCGCATTGCTACTCTCCGAAAAGATATATGATATGTTGTGTTTTTTTTATGATGGCGAAAAAGTAGGAACATGGTCTCATGGCTTGGTTGCGCGATCGGACCATACATTGCATGGATGGAGATTCCAACAATGCAACTCAATGGGGTTTCTGAGTCACAACACCCATAATTCACACCTTTGGTCAACCTTTTGACGTATGCGACTTGGCGACCAGTGGGTCTAGTCGCGCTTGCCATCTTCATCTATTCACAAATCGCCTTCAATGGAAAAATGTGTTCTTTCCTTCTGTGTGGCTCAGATTCACGACAAATTTGAATTTCGTGGACATCTCATATAAGAACATTCAGGCATACATAGTGGAGAGCTCAAACTCGTTAGCACGCAAATACCTTCGACCAAACTTCTTTCTTGTTAACAAGTTTCTACACGCATATGTGCTCATTACGTGCCAACGTTTTCAAGATTCATGAAATATGACTCCTCGGGCAGCCAATAAGGCGTGCAGTTTATGGAGAAGGATTTATGTCCATGCTATATCATGACTTTTTTATTCCACAATGCACAACCATTAGAATCCTTCTTGCGTCATTTACATCCTTACACATTTCTTTGAAGTGCACTAGCCCTTTACAATGGTTACCAAGAAAATTCTAAGGCTTTTGAATGTGCTAATATAGTCCAAAGTCGAAGGAATTAATCCTCTACCCATATTGAATACCAACTATGCCATATATTGAATAATCATCGCGTGTTGGAGAGGGTATCATCATGCCATGTTCAAAACCCCTTCAAAGGGTTTGTGTGGCTCACACGGACAATTGGAACCTCATCTCATAGAGTATTTTAATGATGTCATGCTAATGGACTCTTAATGAAACAATTACGTTGTTAAATGTATACTGATTGCATCTTTGACCAATTTCGTGCAAAGCATAGTATGAGAATGACTCAGATCATCGATAATAATGAGAAAAAAAAAATTACTAGAAAAAATAACTCATTCAAGGAGAAACAACATTGAAATATCCAAACTAAGATATTGTAACTTAAGTCGATTGTTTGAGCATCTCTAAGTTTGGAAACTGGCTTAAAACTTATATTTTCATACAACCTTCGATAGAAGTAGACCTTGACACTTCATGATTCCAAAAGGTAACAATTCATTCACATAGAAGGCCTTAATTAAATAACCGGAACCATGCTCTAGGACGGTGTTGTGATAGGGTTGGGCCGAAATAGGTCAAAGGGATATTATTGTTTGAAGGCTGAGTTGAAAACTTAAAGGGCTGACCGAGCAGAGGGGGACAAGAAATTTTGAATACACCCAAAATTTTGGGTGTTGTTGTAGTGCCTACAACAAATGGTGAACCACTGGTAGAATCCAGCATCTTTGTCAAAGTCCCAACAATAATCTGAGTCTGGATATTGATGCAAGGGAATATTGAATAGGTTTTTTGGGTACCCTTTGTATTACTTTGACTTTTACAGATATGTTCGATCCTTTTGCCTCAGCTAGGTCTTGTTAATGAGAAAATGTCTAAGCGGAAGATCATGGATGTTGGTAGTTTGGTGATGATGTAGAGAGGAAGGCAGCAGGCTTATTATATTTAGAATTTTAAAATAACTTTCTGGTGTTGCTCCGCTGCCAGCAGGCCTGGACAGTACCCCGGTGGAGTCACTTCAAGAAATCACATAACGTTGCTCCACTACCATCAGTACCCCAGTAGATTCGTTGTGTTACCTCTCTGTGCAGGAAGCCTTTCTCAATCCTTTACCCTTATTTGTTTCATGCACTTGTAACACTTATTTTCACGAGCTCGTGGCACTTATTTTTCATGGGCAGATGAGGGATCCCGACTTATTTTACGGGCAAGAGAGGTTGTTTCTTACTTGATAGAAACTAAAAGATATTTTGATTTGGGTTTTCCCTCATGCCAAGCATTCACATCCCATCCACCACCCATATACAAAACATGCAAAACATATCCTTAAGATATTCAAGACCATGCCGAGCACAAGGTTCAGGTTGTGGGTATAGGCCATTCAAACTCATTGGGGTTCCCCACAAGAAACCTGCTCGTATATCCCTAGATAATGAATTAGACTCACAAGAATAATGTCAAGAATGTGACCTTGATGACTTGTTCTGAGAGAATTTTCCTCTTGGGGAAACCACCACAACCTCACACAAACAATAGGGTTAGGGTTTTAGTAGTCATGGCAAGGAAAGTGTGAAAGATCATTAGGGTTTCGATGTGCAGAGAGAGGTGAAGGAAACCCATCTGGCTTCAAACATGTACAAGGAGGAGTAAGGAGGATAGTTGGGGCACCAAGGGTTTTAAGGCTATGGGTTCAATGAGGGCTCATGAAGTGGTATGAAATGTACAGAAAATTTCAAAGCTAGGTCAACAACTAGTGGAAGAAATTTTACAACGCGATGCAACAGACGAGTTTTATGACGCAATGCAATACTATGTGCGAGAAAGATCAACTAGTTGCAGGTGAAAAAAAAAACAAGGAAAAGCACATGGAATGATTATCTGAATATTATGCAGCAATAAGAAAACTGAAAAAGCATGAGTGCAAAACAAATAGAAAATTATAGTTTATAAAGCTATTGACTGTAAGAAAAGACAACAAAAAAAATTTTAAACCATAAAGCATAACCTTAGCAAGTAAACCGAATTAACAACTTGGACTAACAAAATTTTATTAATAGATCCTAGCTAGCCTAGACCTAAAACCCTAATTTAACCATAGAGGCAATTAGGTTATGTGAAATCATCTTTCTAGTACAGCCACCGCATTATTTCCCGCCCTGCAAGAACAACAATGTTCGCAATCAAAGCTAGCGTACAATTTTTGCACCGACAACAAGAATTACCTGAAAAGCATATGCAACAACAAGAAAGTCATGCTTACTTACTAGAGAACATGCCAGAATGGATTGTTCGAGTTGAATTTCACTTTCATCCTAATACACATAAATATGTACTTGAAACCTAAAATCATTTATAAATGAAACACATCCATCCACACACAACCCTAGGTCCGATGGAAGCGGGGTAATACATTGCTTATTTGCAGGTATATTCATCGGATAATTTCCATCAAACCAGTTGGGAATCTCATCATGATGTCGAGGATGATTAATTTGATGGAATGGAAAAAATAAGTATCTGCTAAGCGAATTTGAGGTGATCGTGAATCCAAGTTCAGTAACCCTAATTTTTAAATCCCTAGTTCAGAGTTGTCCCTGGGTTTCGTCAAGGATGTGAGGATCCAAATTAACTTTCAGCGGACGCTGAAATGCCTTACCGTCCTGGACAAACTCTGGACCCTCAAGTAGGGGGCATCCAAACTTCGATGGTTTCGTGAGATCAACTGGTGAATGGATGTGATCATTAATTGTAGTGATTGGACAACCATCAGTGGGCTTATTATCAATTATGCCAAATGTTTTCAAATTGATAGATTGACACTCCAATCTATCAGATTCTTTAGATTTCCTAGGATGGGATGGATTGAATGGAAAATTTTTAGGCAATTGAGAGGTGCAAGGTATCACACACTTGTGCCTGAATGCAACTGGTACTGGTTGGGAAACAACCAAAAATATTAGAGACAATGGCTCGTGTTTTCCTTCCAGTTAATAAATTAGGGTATATCATGTTAGGGGATAGACATATGTGCTCAGAGAAACATCATTCGAATGGAAGGTTGGCCCAGATGAGCTAACATCCTACGTGGTTATTTTGAGAGGAGTGTGATACATGGGAATCATCATTTCAGAAACCCTAATTCGAGAAACCCTAGTTTGACTCGTCTCGGGGGTCTCATCAGGATTGTGATAACTTGAGATAAATTCCAGAAAAAGCTGAATTGCTTTGATTTCTTGATGGGTCCTTGAATCATCACAAAGCAGATCATCAAATTCGGTTGATTCATATGGTCGACAAATAGATACGAATGACAGTTCTCAGGGGCATGAGTGAATATTTTTTCAGATACGTAGAGATCATTGGAGCCATCAATTTGATCAGGTTGGGTACCTGGCATGTTAGACTCCCCTAGGGTTAACGATTGGGATGAATAAATAAAAGAAACATCTTGAGGTTTCTGAGACAGGAAGTCACTCTTTTGGTTGTTTAAATATTTCGGATGAAAAATATCAGACAGAAGAGATTCATCAATTTCGTAATGTGATTTTGAAACACCACTCGCATGTTCATGATTGTCATCAAAACTAGTATAAGATAGCTTTAAATGAATTGAATAAATTACTGGTGTGGCAGACTCATGGAATAATGGATGAAATGATTCAGATGCGGAGGTATCAACCATACCAGGACCTTCATATCAAACATCAATGTCATCGAGAGAGGCCAATGATCCTGCATGCCCATCACGGTCATAATGATTTTGTAGGGAAATCAACTTTATTCGAGACAAGACTCAATTTATAATCAGTATGTGAATGATATTTAGAACTATACCCAGGTAAACGTTCAGTGGGCTCGATATAGGTTTCATTAACAAGGAGAGATGTTAGGCTAATATGGTTTTCAAGCTATGATTTGACAGGGTGCATGAAAGATTCATGGGTGGCACAACATGTTTTATTTTCCTTTACATGCCTGTCATCACTCAGAACTTTTGCGACCAAAACTCCATTACACGGCAATTCAGGAGGAGGAAAAGGAATGTCACAGATAGTAATACTCTTCTTAGAGGCCTAAAAGTGTTCTGCACTCAGGGAGATAGTCAAGGAAATATTAGGGACAGAGTCCGAACAACTGGCAACTTCAGGATTATCATAACAAACATTGGGATCAGGCTTTGTTGTCAATTAAATATTAGGGAAATGAAAACCACTTGTTAAAACTGTTCAAATAAATATGTCCAATCGAAATTCCTTTCAGGGAACTCAAAATAAAAATGAACAAATATAATAGAAAACTCCTCTAGAGATTATTTAGGTTCCATTATGATCTCATTTAACCTTATTAATACATTTTGAAAATCGTGCATGTGAAAATCTTGTTGTAATTCACCGGCGAGCTGCTTGAACCTATGGGTGGAAGATGTTAGCAATGCGCAGCACCATTTCTTAACGTGACTTTCGAACACTTTCAATCATAATAATCCACAAAAATTCTCAGCTTGGAGTTTATTAGACAAAATCCAGGGCCTTGCGCTCCATCTCGACTCGAACAAGTACAATTTCGAGCATGTGAATGTATGAGCTGAAAGTTGTTTAATGGACGCGAGAGAAACCACCAATGATGACGATGGCCCTCAAGGTACAAAAGGTACAATCCATGGTATGTGAAAATTGATCTGACATCGAACATTTGCAGAATCACTCGATCGAAGGCCAATGATGTGAACCTTGCGTCGAATGCGAAAAACCTACCATTGAGGCATGCAAGCTCCAAGGTACCAGAAGGGAGTCTCTAGATCAAATTCCTGGATAATGAGCTGAAGTCGAAAGGAAGTGACCTGATCGAAGGAGGGCCATAATTTTTCCCACATCATCGACACGAGATAGAGGAACATGATGAAAGTGGATCAGGACCAACAGGTGATCAGAGGAAGGTTGACAACTGCAAAGGAAAACTTCTCTTGAACATATCAACAGCACGACACTAGATTTGGAAGTATTTGACATCAAAGGATCTGAGGTCATGATGACGTGGAAAAGAGCAGATGAGAGGTCAAAATACATTACCCAAACCCATGGAGGAAAAAATGATGAAATGAGATGTCCCCAACCCGACATGAATGCAGACAAGCTTCATGTTCAAGAGTGACATACTGCCAACATAACTAAACTTGGTTCCATTTCCCCCCACCATTTCTGGCAAGTACCCCAATTATTATTTTTTTAAACAAGCTTGAAGGGGATAGCATATGCTTGCGTTGTAAGTTTTTCCTTCGGACAAATCCAACCTAGTACATTTTACGAGCCCTAGGAAGGAGGAACTCAAAATAACTTCATGATGACGAAGTCTTATTTCATCAGGGTTTAACGAGTCTGACAAAGGGAGAACTCGACATCTTTTCATGTTTAGAGAGTGTGAAAATAAGGCAGAAAAGAAAACTCCAGCAGTCCCTTTTCGTAGGTAGTCTCACAGATCCGAAAAGGTAGAAAATTGTGTCTGCAAGAACCTCTTAGTCGCGATAGGATAAGGTATTCATTTTTCGTAAATAATCTATCCCAGCTCGAAAAAGGGTTAAACATATACTAGGTAGATATCATTTCGCAGCCATTTAACGAGTTCAAAATGACAAGAATCTCGGCAATATTTTCAATTTTAGAGAGTCAGAAAAGAGCTGAAAGATGACTCCAGTGGTGAATTTTTCGTGTTTTTACCGAGTTCAAAAAAGTATAAAATATAACTCGTTACTTCATCATTGTCGCATGAAAAAACCTGTTGCTACACAAGGGACATGTGTAAAACCCATTTCTCGAAAATAATAGAATAAAATAATCAAAAACATGTCTTAAAACCTAATTAGGGTTGTGAAAAAGTTATAAAATGCCAAAAATGGTAAAAATAATTACTTTTCACTTTTTACCTCTTGTGGAGCAATAATTACCCATTTTACTGCGCAATCTGTTGGAAATACTGAGAGGGGGGTGAATCAGTATTTCTTTTCAATTTTTAATTTTACCAATTAGATCACTTATATTTAGAACACAAAATGAACAATGATGGAATAGATACTTTTATAAATTTCTTCTTTACAATAAGTAAAGTACAATAATGATATAGGGCTTCAACCCTAGATGAAGACTCCAATCTTCCAGGCTCCAACCTGTATTGTGCCAAGCACCGAATTGGTCTTTCCAAGGCTCTAACCTTGTCAATTTGAGGCACCAACCTCCAGGGCTCCAACCCTATCTCTGGTATAGGCTTCGACCTAGTTTCTTGAGGACTCCAATCCTTTAGGGCTCCAACCCTATCTTCCAAGGGACCGACCTTGTCTCTATGAGGCTCCAACCTCTTGGGCTCCAACCCTCAACTTCACTTCATCAAAATATGTTTGGTTATTCTTCACGACTCCCAATGTCTTCTACAATGAGCCCAATCAAACGTAGTCTCCACATCACATCATCAATGACAAACTTTTCTTTTTATAAGGTGTCACCACTACTCTTCATCGTACCCAAACAAAGATCTCCAAGGTTACTTCATGATGACATCAGCGATGTATCATGATCTCCAGGGGTGCCTTCAAGATGTCTTCAATAGTTAGCCCAATACAATCTTCAAGAGTATTCAATAAGCTGCTACAGGAATGTATAATAACCAGTCTTTAATATTTCCTCAATTGTCCTCCAATATATTCTACAAAGCCCGCTCAAATGATGCTCCAATATTGCTAATCTGAAGGCTGCTCCTTCAACCACGAAAATACCACAGAGCTAATTACTCAAAGTCTAAAGAAGATTGTTCCAAACTCTCACAAAAATCTTCAACTAATCCAAGCTCTAAAATATGTGACTGTCCAAGCTATAGAATTCTGCCACAGTTTTGGTTTCTTACAAGACTTTGTCACAGGTTCGTTCTGAAATTAATCTCCAAAACTGTGTTCAAAATCCGAGGCTTCTTCAAGGCTTTTTCTGCACTGCAATGTAAACTATCCAGGTGACTATATGTTGGTATTCTGAGCTTGAATTAGCCTCCAACTGGTGACCATTTTACAAATCTGAGCTCCACAGATCTGATGCTTCACAATTCTGCAATATGAACTTCAGTAAGGGACTATTAGACCAAGCTGTAATAGGCTGCTAGATCACAAAAGTATGCCCAGAAATTTCATTCATTTGCCTCAGGAATATCTATTTATATGCTTCAGAACGTTGGACATGTTTGCCACAAAAATCTAAGTTAGAACTTGGATATTCTTCTCTCTAAAATATTTCACCGAAATGCTCTCTGAAATTTGCACCATAAATCATGGTTAAAATGAGGAGTATGAATTTCTATTTATACTGGTCTGACATTTGACGAAGAGACACGTCTCTTGGACGACATGTCAAGCCTACATAAGTCGTCTTATGTCAACTCACTATCAGAGTTAATTTCCTTAACTTAAAAAAAATCAATATCTCCCAAAATATTTGGAGTTTCGAGGAAAGTAAGGGCTTGTTAGAAAGAGGGAAAAATATTCATTCAAATGGTCTAGGTCCCATCTTGAAAGGTTGCCTCTAAGATGGTGAGAAACATTTTTCTTTATGACTACCCTTGAATAATTTAGTACAGAAAATTATTAGGACGGTATGGCTTCTTTGTTTGGATTATTGTTTGTCTTCTCCATTATTTGGCTTCTTCATCATCATAAGAACATGTAGGACATCCACATCATCATGATAGTGTCCAGCAATGAGTGTATCATCCATGCCATCACATAATGGTGCAGTGATATGTTACAGTGCAGCATTATTAGGAGAACTCCGAAATAGTCTTCCAACCCTCAAATTATCTCCAACCATGATCATCATATGTCATCATCAAGTATCAAAGTGTATGGCATCATCATGACATCAAGGGTTATGGTCTAAATCATCAAGTGCATGCAACATTAGATCAAGGACTTCTTAGGGCTTCTTTCATTAGTGGTTTGACTTCTTCATGATTTGACATCTTTATTAATGGCATGAAATCATCATCTTGATCCAACCATCTCAATAATATTGACATCTATGTTAATGCCACATTGATATCAATGACAACCTTGATTAACACAATATTGCTGCAACGATAGTGGCCAATCCAGTCGATCAATTGCAAATCCATCAACTTCAAGTAAGATTCGAGATCCCTCTCATCATTTTAAGTCACTTCTTGCTTCCTGCAATTGTCAATTTCAAATTTTGGGGGAGGAAAAGTAAAAATTAGGGCTTTGCGGTTGGCACGGGTTTCGGGCATGGAGTCGTGCCAACCACCCAATTTTTAACACTAGGGCGCACCCATTAGCGCGACTGTTTTAGAAACAATCACACCAATGACGCAAACCATTTCTAGCAAAAAATATGTATCGAATACCCCAATTGTTTACAGATTTAAGGGTTAAAATTGACTAATACCACTCATGCGTGTGTTTTTGCAGGTAAAAAGAGGAAAAATGGTCATTGAATGGAAAGAACGGGAACATAGTGAAGAAGATGAGCTAGCCATGGAAAATGAGGGAGTCATGGAAGCCCTCAGCAACTATGGTCTGAAAAAAATTATTCCTAACACCATGTCTCCAAGCCCAACCAGAATTGCTACAGTATCTTATCAGTATATGGGACGAAAATCAAGATTAGTTCATCCTTCGGGATCAAGAACTTGAGATTGATGTCTCTAACGTGTACTTCATCATAGGATTATCGCAGAGGGGTGCAACACCAATCCTAACGGGCACCCGGCCCTGCATGGAAAACATGACCGTGGTGATAGACAAGGTATGTAGAGGAGCACAGAAGGGATCAGGTAGTGGGAAATTTGATATACAAACTATCCCAGATTTGACACTACGCGTGCTACTGCATATCATCACACGGGCTTCAAGATCACAAGCACCGCACGAAGCAACAAAGGCACAGTTTCTTCTTGCTGTAGACTGCATGGCACCGACCATATACAACTGTGCAGAGGTCGTGACCATAAACATGAAGCACCAACTAACCAAATGCAAGAATACCAAACTGAAACAATTTGGTTATGGATCTATTCTAGTATCGTTCTTCTTGGAACGACTACCCATTTTTCAGCGACGGGAGGTTATAGTCCTGACACCACCATCGAGAGAACCACTGATGGCTATATGGGCAGCTTTGATGCCAAGGGTAGGGGGCGGTCAACAGATGTCCTGGAGACTTGAATCCTTTGATTGGCTCTGTCGACATCTGATTGTTGTGGAGGACTGGCCCTACTCTGGCACAGCTTTCACTGATGATCCAGACCTCCCACTCTCGGTGGGAGAAGATTAGGATGAAGATTTTGGTGAGACTCATTTTTTAAGTTTTATGAGTATTATGATTTTTTTTATTTATACATGCTCTAACATTAAATCCATGTGATGCAGATGTTGGCCCAGAGATACCTGTCGGTATGTCACCGATAGTGAGGAGAATCCCTCGCAATTTCAACCCTCAAGGCGAGGGCAGTGAGGAATATGAGATATTGTGCAACCTGAAGGGGATCACATGAGGAGTCCCAGATTATGCATGTTTTGATGATGTTCCTCACGCTTACCAGAGACATACCATAGGGGTGCCTAGCCGAATTCACCGCTTTTTGAGGTGGCTAGTACGGGCCGTGACATGTTATCATGAGCACCATGATGATTAGACACCTAGGTTTTATTTTATCTGCATATTTTGCGAGACATGATGTCTCAGAATGTAACAGAAACACACATATATTTTTTGACGTTATGATGCACATATTTGCAAACATGTGATATATATATATATATATATATATCCATCTATTTCCTTACATGGATCTCTTACATATGATGATGCTTTTACAAATGATGCAAATGTATATCTAATACAATGTTAGCCATTGTATCAGTTAATGTGTTCATTCGTCTAGAAATATGTTGATAGGTAATAAAATCAAAATGTCTTTCCAACAAACGAATATGTAAATACAATCTTAGAATGTGTGGATTTATAACTAATAATGATTATTGAGTTGCAGAACAACAAGCTATGAATCTAGATTTACAAGCAACGCGCATATGCCGAGGTTGATTGCCTCAGTTAATAGCTCAATGACAACGCTATATTCAGTGACATTATTTGTAGTTCGCCTTAGACAAATACCTTGCAAATCTATCAACTCACCAACATGATCATAAATTACCTATGCTGTCGAAGACAAATTCCTGGTACTGTGGGAAGCACCATCCACGAAACTGACATAAGGGATAATAGACATCTGCACAATAAGAAATACCTAATAAGAAGGAAAATGCTCACAAATCACACCAAACCATAAAACATGTAAAAAAATGAAAAAAACACCTATGTACACCTATTACACATGAATGACTCATGCATAATATTTTTTGAGATACAACCCATTTCTGGGTTGTTCAAGAGGATGACCTTCGTAGTCAATTAGCTCATAGGCCCCATTCTGCAACATACGTTTAACGATGTAGGGCCCATGCCACATAGGTTGGAATTTTCTTTCCCCCAGCTTATCACAAGTTTGTTCATACAGGAGGATGGGATCTCATTCAACGAAAGAACAAGGGGAAATTGACTGATAAAAATGAGCTTTGACCCGCTTTTTCTGTGCTTCGATAATGAGAGCAGCAAAGCAGAGGGTTTCATCCAGCCTGTCTAAATAAAGGAGACGCTCTTCTTCTGGCGAAGTATTTGGCAGTAATTCAACAACCAACTTGAGCGAAGTTATTTCACATTCAATCGGAAGAGTAGCTTCCAGGCCATAAACTAACTGGAAAGGAGTGAACCCGGTTTCGTTCTTCACTGAGGTTCGGTATGCCCAAAGAGCCGAAAATAACATGAGATGCCAATATGATTTGTGAATCCCAATCGTACGTTGAAGCATAAGAACTTTGTTCACAGCTTCAACCTGGTCATTAGCTTGAGGGTAGTACGGAATTGAGCTATCGTGACGCAGACCCAACTTAGAAGTCAACTATGCCACTATATAATGCCGAAAATGGGAACCATGATTGGTAATGATGCCTTGAGGGAGACCAAACCTAGAAATAATGTGATTGAATATGAACTGAGCAGCTTTCTTATCATCAGCGGCAAGTGTAGGCATTGCTTCGACCCATTTGGTGAAGTAGTCCACGGCTAACATAATATAAGCATGCCCCCTCGGCCAGGTGAGGGTTACACGTCATAAAATTGATGCCCCATTTTGCAAAGGGACCAACAGTAATGACAGGGTGAAGAGGAATGGGTGGCGCATGCAACTTGTTTATAAATTTGGCAATCATGGCATTTACGAACTGCGACAATACAGTCTTTGAAAATAGAAGGCCAAAAATAACCAGCATGAATAATCTTTTATGCAGTAGAATAACTAGAAATATGACTGCCACAAACGCCATTGTGACAATCATTCAGAGCTTTCTCAGCTTCCTCGAGAGTCAAACAGCGCCGGAGTATGGAATCGACTCCAATACGATAGAGAGTATCTCCAACTATACGATAAGGTTGCGACTGATGTCAGATGCGTCGGCAGGCATCCTTCATCAACTCAGATCTAAAAGATGAAATTTGAAGATAGACGATGATATAATTGTACCAAGGATCAAGGGTGCTAGTCAAGAAAATTGAATTGTCTGGGCTGAAGTCCTTAGAACGAGAAGGAGCGGAGTTGGAAGGGAGAGAACAAAGTAAATCAGCAAAACCAATGATTTCTTAGATTTGGAAATAGTAAATTCCAAATCAAACTCTTGGAGGATGACAATCCACTTTGAGAATTTTCCCCCCAGCAATTGTCAAGACAATATGTAGGTCATGGGGTTGCATTCAGAAATTACCGTCACCGTACACAAAAGAATATAATGACGAAAATGTTGAACATCTTGAACAACGGCCAACGCTAACTTCTCGATGTGGGCATAACACGTTTCAGGGTCGAGAAGGTTACGAGACAAGTAATAAATAACATTCTCATGACCATCATCATCGTCTTGGACCAAAACCATGGCAATCATGTTGAAAGCAGCAGCTAAATAAAGGGAAAAATCACGATGATAATCTGGAGGGTGCAAGAGAGGAGCATTTACCAATAATGTTTTAATGCATCGAAATATTTCTGAGCGATCTCATCCCAGTAAAAAGGAACACCCTGCTTTAACAAACATGTGAATTCTTTAGCTACTTTGGCATAGTTAGGTATAAAACGGCGAAGAAAAATAGATTTCCCTTGTAAAAATTTGCAACTGATGTAATGAGGAAGGAGAGGGGAGATTTATAATAGCCTCAACCTTGAGAGGATCCAGGTGAATTCCGTCTTTGGAAATGATAAACCCCAAGAGTCTATAGGAATCAATCCAGAAAACACACTTGTGTGGATTAAGCCAAATTTTATAGTTTCTACAGCGAATAAAAATCTAACGAAGATGGTCAGGATGATCCCTATGCTTAACTGAATGAGTCGAAAGGTCATCTAGATAAGGTTGAACGATGTGACGAATATCATGAAAGGCATAAGACATCGTGTGCTGAAATGTGGCCCTGGAATTCTTCAAACCAAAGGGAAGCTTCTTATAGGCAAAGGTACCCCAAGGACAGATGAAGTCAATCTTGTGTTGATCAGTCGAGAGAATGTTGATCTGATTATAACCCGAAAAGCAGTCCATAAGGGAAAAAATATCACTCCCGGCACAGTCGTCAATGATTTGATCAATGAAAGGAGTAGGATAATTATCCTTAGGACAAGATCGATTGATATCACGATAGTCAACACAGGCACGAATATTACCTTTTTTCTTATCTACAGGAATAATATTAAAGACCCATTCTGTCAATGGAATCAGATAAATGAAACCAGCTTTAAGAAGATTTTCCACTTCAGCCTTAATGGAAGACAGTTTCCTATGATGCACCGAATGAAGACGTTGATGAACAGGTTTCGAACCAAGGTAAGTAGGAATTTCATGTACCACGATGCTAGAATCAATGTCGAGAATTTCTTCGTAGGACCATGCAAAAACATCATGGAATTCACGAAAAAGGCTAGTATAAACTTGCACTTCATCCGAAGAACAAGTAACCCCAATATGGATGTTCTTGATGATTCTCTATTTAATGGAAATGTCGATAGGCATCATCTGAGTGATGTTACTCAAGTTACCTTCCGAAAAAACCTCATGGACCTGAACAGGTGTTTGAAGTGGAGGAGAAAGAACCTGAGAGGAAAAACGCTCAAGACAGGTAGACATGACCTCGAGGCTTGGTAGAAACAAGGAACGATGATGACCATCATCCCACGACAGATCATCGAGAGACAGGGTTTCCACGATAGCCTCATCGGAAGGAAACACTTCTTTCAAAGGATCCAGTGGATCAAAATCACCAAGCCAAGGGGATTGAGAATAGATGTCGAGAGTGATGCTTGAAAGAGTAGAATCAGGATCAAAGTCTGATGCAGCAATGAGTTCACAATAATCAATTTCAATCAGAATCAAATGCATCGAATCGCCAAACTAATTGATTTGTTCAAGAGAAGGGATAACCTAGGGGTCATCGGTTCAAGAAATCATGTTGACCTAAACAGTATTCGGTGGTGGAAGAGGTAAAACACCCATGAGGGCAGCTAGCCCTACATTCTCGTAGGTAGTAGGAATCTTGTCCACATACGGAATGTTGTTCTCGGAAGAAGAAGTGAAAAAATACAATTGATCAACAATAATGATCTTTCCTTCGTGCGGGAACTTCAAAACACAAAATAGAGTGGACAGAATGCACAACATGGTGTGAGTCCAACTACATCCGAGGAGGAGATTATAATTGATTTTTCATCAACAACTTTGACCTCAACATTGACTGTCTTCCCTTCTAACATGATCGGAAAAATAGCGAGAACACCAAGAGGTTTAGATTCTCTTCCCTCAAATGCTTCAAGGGCATTGGGTGATGAAGTAAGAGTTGGAGAACAAATGGCTTTCCAATAAGTAGATGACATAACACAGGTAGATGCACCCTCATCCACGACAGCACGACGAATATTCAAACCATTAATACCAACTTGAATGATGAGCGCAATTTTGTGCGGGAGTCGCAGGACGAAATTCTCTAAATAGAAAGTGATAAAACTAGTATCGGCACGATCAATCCCACCTATCGCAGATAGAAAATCTTTTTGTTGCAAAGGACAACTCTGAAGTACTTCTAACGTAGACATTATGGGCAGCGCCTAAGCCAAATCTTCAAAAATACTGTAATACTGAGCGGCACGGGCGTTGGGATTATATGAAGACTTACGTAGCACAACTTTGGAAGGTGGTTACACAATGGATTAAGTTTTAGGCCTTTCAATCTCAACAAGACCAAAAATAGGAGGGGGAGGAGGACCATCAGCGATCTCTTTCCCCGCTTCCTGACACAAACTAGAATAATATTTCGATCGAGTAGCAATAGAAACAGGTGTAGAACCCTTCATCATGAACACTTGCGAACAAGATGGAGCAGAGGACTAAGGGTGCTCTACCATCTAAGTCTATTGAGGGAAAGGTTCCTTAACAACATCCGGAGCTCCTTAGGTGCCTTTGAGCAATTGAATCACTTCAGACCGTCGAGGACAGTCCTTAGTGAAGTGCTTGTTAGCCACCTATAAATTTTGTTATACCAAGAGGTGGCTAGAATTTGTCTTCAAACCTTTAAGAGATAGTTTCCCTTAAAAACCTATCATCTTTTCAAAGTTTTATGATGATTATTACCCTTTGAGTTAATCTTCACTGCTGTTCCATTATTATTCCTAAAGTACCTACTGATTTACCAAGAGAAAAACTGCTTTAAAACTCCATTTTTCCATCATTTTCATTCTCCATTTTCACCCTTCTTCCCTTTCACAAATCCCTTTATAAGCCTTCATTTAACATTCAAAATCACTCTAACCCTCTTTCTAGCCTATTTTATTCCTCTAATTTGGCTTTAAAAATCCTCTCTTAGCCTATCGGAACCCCCCATTTGGACTTAAAATTCCTTATTTTGGCCTAAAAACACTTTTCCGCAATATAGGTTCTTAAGCCCCCAAGGGCTTATTTCCTTTAGCCCCCACCTCATATGACCTAAAGCCCCGCAATTGGGCACTAAAGGTCTAGAAACCCTTTCCTGAACCCCTTTTCCTTTGGTTTTTCCATTCCCGACATGAATATTTTAAATAAATCTGGGTCGTCGATCTCTACAGATCAACGGCCATCGACCCATCGCATCGCAAGTCCGCATGGGTCCTTCCTTTTTAGTGTCTTTCAAAGTTACGATGCGATCCCTCAGACAAAACCTCAGCCGTTGATCCACCTTCATCTGACATTCCGGATCTCATCGCATTGCGCCCATCCATCATGTTGCCTTCCACCGATGCGATCCCCGATTTAATCTGGACTGTCGATCATCCCTCTGATCCGACGGTCAGTACACCATCGCATCACAACTTTTAATTTTTCCTTTTCTCCTCCACAACCCGCTCCATCTTTAAATCTCGACCGTCCATCTGAGAATATCCGACGATCGAGACTAAAACCCGATGAACCAACAAACCCACCCGCTACGCGAAAAACCGTTAGTCCCACCATCCCTCGTCTGCGCAGCTTGCCCTCCATCGCGCGCTTTCCGCACCGTCAGATCTGGCGCCTCATATCCAACGGCCTATGTTGCGTTTCGCATAATTTTTTCGTCTAAACGTTAACATTCCAAAAAAACGCGAAATGGGTGGTTTTGTAAGGGACAAGTGTCAAGCAATGTATGGAATTGCGTTTTTTTGTGAATTCCGCCTACCCCCCCAGACCCTGCGCGAAAACCATTAATGGTTTTCCGCCAAACCGCAGCCCTTGTCAACATTGTTTTTCATCTTTTAATCCTGGCCGTCAATCTCTAAGATCGGACAATCTTGTTTTAATCTTGCTCCCATTTCACTTTTCACCTCATTTACCCCTGAAATATTTCACTGAGCAATCTCAACCATCGATCTCTAAGATTAGATGGTCCTGACTTAATTTCACCCCGTGCATTTTCCATCCATCTACTTTCCCAAGCGACTCCACCGATTAATCTCAATCGTTGATTATTCTAATCCAACGGTTCCGATTTTCTCTCGCACCCAAACCTCCAAAGCAGTCTTTGAAACTATTTTTCGCAAGTTTTTTATAATTTTTGTTTGTTTTGTGCAGGATATATGGGTTTTCCCATAGTTTTAAAAATAATGCAAAGGCCAGGGATGATGATCCACAGGCCATTATTCAAGCAAATATACAGGGTTCAAATTATGTTTTTACCCGTGCCTCATGAGCATTGGTGATGTCATGAAACCCTCTGCGCACCTACAAACATGAAAACACAGTAAAAATCCATTAATTGAAGAGTATCAGCATTAAAAACACAAGATGAAGGCATAAAGTGAAGAATTAAAGGTTTTGATCAAAGTTTAAAAGGATTTAGGTAGAAAACTTAGGAATCAAAGGCCTAATCCACAGATAAAGACAATGTTAAAGAACAAAGACCAGAAGATTAATATCAAGGCCTAATTAGGCCTAAAACACAGACCAAAAGAAAATTAGAAGTGTTTTAAGGAAAAACAAAGAGATATACCAATCCGAAAGGCCTCCACTGCCACATCAGAGGCCAATTATCCTCTTCAGCTACCAAATATCCACCTGCAGCACCAATAAATCAAATGAAGGCATAGTTATTGCCCAATCAGAAGATATTTGCCTAATCACAGCTGAACAATTATTACAAGCAAAGAAAAATATTTTAAACTATCAGTAAAGTTATTCTAAAAGATAAAAGGGCCTTAAAGTCAATATTTTTACCCACTAGGCCTAAAATATAATAAACAAAGTAAATGACACAAAGTTGTAATTCAATGCATTCCTGCATTATGCCTTGCATGGTTTTCAAGGCTAGGAGTTGCATTTAGTGTAGAATTAATTGAATTTTAACCCTAGGAAATCTTCCACCTCCTCATTTTTCTTATAAAATCTCCTTGAGGAGCACATTGTAAAGGGTTGGTTGGTCACTAGTTGTAATACTGAAACTCTCTGAAATAATACATAGTCTGTTGAAGTTGAAGAAGAAATTGAAGTCTTGGAAGCTTGATAATGTTGTGACATTCTTGTTCTTGAGAAGGATCTATCATTGGATCCCTGAGCTTGGTTGTTGGTGATGTATTCTGAACTATCTGTTGTTTTTCCTGTTTTCATTATGTTTCATAAATTCTTACTACAGTAGGATAAAAATTTTAGGCTAAGAAATGACTCCTGGAAGCACCTTAGACCTGTTTATCCTTCACTGTTTTATGTTTTCTTCATATTTTTAGCCCTTTAATCTTTTCTTTAGTCCCCTTAAGGTTTACTATTTCTCTAATAGTTGGTGCTTTACTGGTTCCAGCATGATTTATCATTTTCCCTGCTTGTCTGTTGCCACTTGAAAACTATTATTGAAGTACCATTGTTTATAGTTAGCCAGGGAGGTCTGTTTTGATCATACCCTTTGTCCCTGCTTGAACAATTGTTTTAAATGTCTTTATAGTTGTGATCATAGATGTGTTAGGTGTTCCCTCTTCTATGACTGAAATTATCAATGAATCTTTTATGTTTTCTAAGTCCTTTGAAATAAAATCTTTAAGGAAATAGGATGTGATCCCGAATCTTAGATTTCATTTTAAAAGTTGTCTTAACATCATCATTGGCTTAAAGTGAGGTTTGTAGAATTCATGGTTAGCCCTGTCTGTCAAATACCTCTTTATGTTCAAGTTATGTTTTTAAGTTCCCTTTGTTGAGAATTCAAAGTCTCTTTTCAAATCATTAAAGTCCATTTCATTCACAAAAACTAAAGGATCTTGTGGCCAAGTTAGATTTTCCCTTTGATATCCCATATCCACTTATGAGCCTGTTACTAACTTCATTTTGACTCCATTGCCCAATGAAACTGACACTCCTTCTTTCTACGTATCTTTCCTAGACCTTTCATATTCTGTTGTACCAATTCAACCAAACAAACACTTGTACTTAATAACTAGTCTAAAATCAATACTTAAAAGAAAACAAGACATATATTTGCAAACAATTTGAGAGATGCCTCTCTAAGAACAGGAGGACTATATCCTGTAACTCTAAAGATTGGCTCTGATGTTGCCTTGTCTTTTGGTTAGCCAATCTATCAAAACACAGGACCCCAACATAATGGCGATCACGGTGGGACCTTCTAAACTTAAACCCACATAGGCATCCCTTAGAAGACCCACATGTACTTAAATTGATACTATCTGAACACTTGGAATCTATTATCCCACCGTTCACACCAACATAATGGCAATCACGGTGGGACCTATTGAATCTATGATAGCCCAACAAACTATTATAAACTCTTTAGTCCTACAGTTTCCTAAAAAATCAGTTAGTAAGCCATAGAGTAGACTCTGTTTGTTTGAGCACCTTAGCAAAGTGTTAAGATCATACATAGGACACTCTAACAACCATACAAACTCATAAAAAACCCAAAAAAAAAAAAAATCAGATTGGCTTCATAATACACATGGTGGTGGAACCATAAAACATTTTACCTTCATAAAAGCTAAAAATTTTCCACCTGGCGACTCCACTGGCCTCCAGTAGGCCTATTACTTCACTATTCCTTGTAAACTCTCCTAGGAATGCATTGAGCAAACCCAATCATGTTGTTGGTGGACAGCAAAGTTTAAAATCTTTCACCTGGTGACTCCATAACCTCCAAAATACCTAATGACTCCACTGGTAGAAGACTCTGAACTGGTTGAAAAGATCAAGTGATCCTCTTTATAATTTACAATCATGATTCCACAGATACAATGAAGATATGCCCCAATGAGTAGGGATCATATCCCTCGATTTCCACACAAAATTCCTGAAATAAATTGGTTGAAAAACCTACCTATCTTTCGGGATGAAAATATTGATGACCCCTTGTTACATCTCATCAAGTTTCATATACATGTGTGGCGGTTAAAATTTGAATGGCATGAGGGATGTATTATGAAAATTTTCATGGAAACATTAGAAGGTAATGCAAGGAATTGGTATGAATGGTTAGAACCTAAGAGCTCGTTTTCTTTAAAAGACATGCACCAAGTATTTTACAAGAATTATAAAGAAAATTGTCCATCCTTATCATGGGATTGTTGTGATCAATCTCAGAACATCATACAATACCTGTTAGATATTGATGAGGATCTGGTTAATATGCATCTTGAGGATCTCTCAGTAGCCATTCAAAAATTTCATATGCATCCTGATCATCACAAGAACCTAGATGAATCAGTTGAGGAAGAAATCAGTCAAGAAATAAAGGACATTCCTCAATATATACCTTCAATTACAAATACTGATTCATCATCCCTTTTAGCTGAGGCCCAAGAAGACATCCAGCCTCAAATTCAGTCTTCACAAAAAACAAAGAGCTGTTATACTTCTGGTCAAATAAACACAAGAACGCCTTCCCCTTTGACAGAAGAAGAAATAGATCAGATCATCAATAGTCAGCCAACCTCTAAAATTTGTTGCAGAACAAACACTCTTTCCCATTCATCTACTGAGCTTTGTTTTACATATTTAGAAATCTCCCTTGTAAATCAAAATAAAGAAAGACAAACTGATAACCCAATATGTTTGATTAGTGAAATTTTTCATACTAATGATTGTACAATTTTTTATCAGTCTGATGATGATGATGAGCTTCAAACAAAAACTAATCATGCAGGGCAACCAACAGGTGATTGGTATCATGAAATTCCTTATCCTCAGCTTGAAAGCAGCGGCCAACCAATCCAATCCATCAGAAATAGCTTTCACATAATTGGGAGTCAGCAATCTGTCAGTTGTGATGATGAGGTTGAGAAGAAAGAGGAATCTCTCGAGTAGGATGAATATAAGGAACCTTGTCCTTATAGGATTGAGGTAATAAAAGATACCCCTGCTCAAGAACATGATGATATCTTCACAAAGTATATTCCACTGAATCAGAGCATACCAGGACTACAAGAGGACAAAATTGCCAAATATGATGAGTCCTCCAATTCAGATAATACTGAAGATGAGGAAGTTTTTCTTTCTCAAGAAAATCTTAATCTAGTGGAGGAAAAGATAACCTTGATTGAAACCTATCTTACAAATATTCATAACCAGGCATTGTTTCAAGATCCCTATGCTCACTTCTTGAAGGCATTTGAAGAAGGGATAAAGGTTATTGGGAGCAGTGTATTACCAAAAGCAAGAATACTTTTTAGCACTGCTGCTAATAAACAAAATGAATGGGAGTGGCCCTATTTTTCCAGCCTGCCCAAAGAGATGAAGAAGGACCAATCCTGGAATCATCTACTGGATTGATTGTACTGGAAAAGAGAGTTCATCAGCTAAACATGTAAATATTCCAAGTTATATTAGGGTAGATAGGAATGTTAATAAAGCTCAGCTCTTGAGCATCTAGTTAGTCTTTTTGTTTATTCCTTTGTAGAAGAAAAATGAGAAAAATACAAAAACAAGAGAAAAAAAAAGAGGGCAGATTTTCAAAACAAGAAAGGTACATCCCCATACCAAAAAATAAAGACAAAGTCTGAAAGTGTGCAAGCTCAAATGCCACTCCTAAAAACACACTTCTAGTTAGTCATACAGCCTAATCATGGATAATTAGCTTTTCAATTTACTGTTGATAGGTTAGTGGATTAGATCAGCCAAACAGCATAATCTTGGCTTATCAGTAAGTTAGATTAGGATAGAAAAACAAAGGTTCAAACAAGCTCGAATCCTGAACCTATGAGACTAATGAAGAACTGGTTCAAATTTGCTCAAAACCTGGACCAGAAAGAGAGAGAAGATAGCTCAAACAAAATAAAATCTAGATTTGAAGAAAAATGAAGGATGTTCTTAAAATTTTTCGATCTTAAGCCTTCACAATTTTGTTTTAATTTTCTGCAAAATTTAGTCAATGTGCAGCTTGTTTTTATGCCATAGATCTGCAACAAGTCAAATTGCTTAATCTTGGCTTGGCTACTTTTAAATTTCCTGTTTTAGAAATTAGAGAATAAAGGTTTGTCAGACAGTCTAATCCTAACAGATAGTAGGTAGTTAGAGAATTTATGAACTCAACTGTTTAATCTAAGTTCATGAAGAAATAAGAGTAGACCTAGACTAGTTTTATGTTTTCAATAAAAGAATAAAATGTTTTTGAAGAGATTTTTCTAGTCCAAATGCACTCTGAAAGAAGAAAAAATGTTAGGATCATTAGGAATGGGTAGGTAGAGATGTTTTTTTGATAGAATTCCATTATTTCAGATTGCTGCAGGGATGATCAAATCAAAGAAAGGTCAGCCAAAAGAAAAGAAAGTTGCTGCCCAATGGATTAAGGCACTGTTTTACTGAAAAGCCAGAGATCAATAGCTGAGGTTCTGGATAGCTAAAGAACCAGTTGTCCTCCCCAAGTGGAGCCACTGTTAGCCACCTATAAATTTTGTTATACCAAGAGGTGGCTAGACTTTGTCTTCAAACCTTTAAGAGATAGTTTCCCTTAAAAACCTATCATATTTTGAAAGTTTTATGATGATTATTACCCTTTGATTTAATCTTCATTGTTGTTCCATTATTAGTCCTAAAGTACCTGCTGATTTACCAAGAGAAAAACTGCTTAAAAACTCCATTTTTCCATCATTTTCATTCTCCATTTTCACTATTCTTCCCTTTCACAAATCCCTTTATAAGCCTTCATTTAACCTTCAAAATCACTCTAACCCTCTTTCTATCCTAATTTATTCCTCTGATTTGGCTTTAAAAATCCTCTCTTAGCCTATCGGAACCCCACATTTGGCCTTAAAATTCCTTATTTTGGCCTAAAAAACACTTTTCCGCACTATAGGTTCCTAAGCCCCCAAGGGCTTATTTCCTTTAGCCCCCACCTCATATGACCTAAAGCCCCGAAATCGGGCACTAAAGGTCTAAAAACCCTTTTCTGAACCCCTTTTCCTTTTTTTTCCATTCCTGACATGAATATTTTAAATAAATTTGGGTCGTCGATCTCTGCAGATCAACGGCCATTGGCCCATCGCATCGCAAGTCTGCATGGGTCCTTCCTTTTTCGTGTATTTCAAAGTTCCGATGCAATCCCTCAGAGCAAACCTTAGCCATTGATCCACCTTCATCTGCATTCTGGATCTCATCGCATCGCGCCCATCCACCATGTTGCCTTCCGTCGATGCGATCCCTGATTTAATCTAGACCGTCGATCATCCCTTTGATCCGACGGTCAGTAAACCATCGCATCGCAACTTTTCACTTTTCCTTTTCCCCTCCACAACCCGCTCCATCTTTAAATCTCAATCGTCCATCTGAGAAGATCCAACGATCGAGACTAAAACCTGATGAACCAACAAACCCACCCGCTACGCGACAAAACTGTCAGTCCCACCATCCCTCGTCCGCGCAGCTGCCCTGCATCGTGTGCTTTCCGCACCGTCAGATCTGGTGCCTCTGATCCGATGACTTATGCTGCGTTTTGCATAATTTTTGCGCCTGAACGTTAACATTCCAAAAAAACACGAAATGGGTGGTTTTGTAAGGGACAAGTGTCAAGCGATGTATGGAATCACATTTTTTTTGTGAATTCATCTCACCCCCCCAAAGCCTGCACGAAACCATTAATGGTTTTCCGCCAAACCGCTGCCCTCGTCAACATTGCTTTTCATCTTTTAATCCTGGTCGTCGATCTCTGAGATTGGACGGTCCTGTTTTAATCTTGCCCCCATTTCACTTTTCACCTCATTTACCCCTGAAAGATTTCACCGAGCAATCTCAACCGTCGATCTCTGAGATCGAACGGTCCTGACTTAATTTCGCCCCCATGAATTTTCCATCCATATACTTTCCCAAGCAACCCCGCCGATTAATCTCAACCATTGATTATTCTAATCCAACGGTTTCGATTTGCTCTCGCACCCAAACCTCCAAAGCAGTCTTTGAAACTATTTTTCGCAGGTTTTTTATAATTTTTGTTTGTTTTGTGCAGGATATATGGGTTTTCCCATAGTTTTAAAAATAATGCAAAGGCCAGGGATGACGATCCATAGGCCATTATTCATGAAGAAAGAAAATCTACAAGGTTCAAATTATGTTTTTACCCGTGCCTCATGAGCATTGGTGATGTCATGAAACCCTTTTCCCACCTACAAACATGCAAACATAGTCAAAATCCATTAATTGAAGAGTATCAGCATTAAAAACACAGGATGAAGGCATAAAGTGAAGAATTAAAGGTTTTGATCAAAGTTTAAAAGGATTAAGGCAGAAAACTCAGGAATCAAAGGCCTAATCCACAGATAAAGACAGTGTTAAAGAACAAAGACCAGAAGATTAAGATCAAGGCCTAATTAGGCCTAAAACACAGACCAAAAGAAAATTAGAAGTGTTTTAAGGAAAAACAAAGAGATATATCAGTCCAAAAGGCCTCCACTACCACATCAGAGGCCAATTATCCTCTTCAGCTACCAAAGAGTCACCTGCAGCACCAATAAATCAAATGAAGGCATAGTTATTTCCCAGTCAGAAGATATTTTCCTAAAGACAGCTGAACAGTTATTATAAGCAAAGACAAATATTTTAAACTATCAGTAAAGTTATTATAAAATATAAAAGAGCCTTAAAGTCAATATTTTTACCCACTAAGCCTAAAAAATCAGAAACAAAATAAATGACACAGATTTGTAATTCAATGCATTCCTGCCTTATGCCTTGCATGGTTTTCAAGGCTAGGAGTTGCATTTAGTGTAGAATTAATTGCATTTTAACCCTAGGAACTCTTCCACCTCCTCATTTTTCTTATAAAATCTCCTTGAGGAGCACATTGTAAAGGGTTGGTTGGTCACTAGTGTAATACTGAAACTCTCTGAAATAATACATAGTCTTTTGAAGTTGAAGAAGAAATTGAAGTCTTAGAAGCTTGATGATGTTGTGAAATTCTTGTTCTTGAGAAGGCTCTATCATTGGATCCCTGAGCTTGGCTGTTGGTGATGTATTCTGAACTATCTGTTGTTTTTCTTGTTTTCATTATGTTTCATAAATTCTTACTACAGTAGGATAAAAATTTTAGGCTAAGAAGTGACTCCTGGAAGCACCTTAGACCTGTTTATCCTTCACTCATGGTGTTTTTTCATTGTAGGTATTTTTATTTTAATATTTCTCTTTTAGTCCTCATGCTTGTTTATTTCTCTAATAGTTCAAATAGTTGGTTCCAACATGATTTATGGTTTTCCCTGCTTGTCTGCTGCCACTTGAAAACTGTTATTGAAGTCTCCCTTTGAAGTACCATTGTTTATAGTTAGCCAAGGAGGTCTGTTTTGATCATACCCCTTGTCCCTGCTTGAACAATTGTTTTAAAGGTCTTTATAGTTGTGATCATATATGTGTTAGGTGTTCCCTCTTCCAAGACTGCAATTATCAGTGAATATTTTATGTTTTCTAAGTCCTTTGAAATAAAATCTTTGAGGAAATAGGATGTGCTCCCGAATCTTAGATTTCATTTTAAAATTTGTCTTAATATCATCATTTGCTTAAAGTGTGGTTTGTAGAATTCATGGTTAGCCCTGTCTATCAAATACCTCTTTATGTTCAAGTTATGTTTTTAAGTTCCCTTTGTTGATAATTCAAACTCTCTTTTCAAATCATTAATGTCCATCTCATTCACAAAAACTAAAGGATCCTGTGGCCAAGTTAGATTTTCCCTTTAATATCCCATATCCACTTATGAGCCTGTTACCAACTTCATTTTGACTCCATTGCCCAATGAGACTGACACTCCTTCTTTCTACCTATCTTTCCTAGACCTTTCATATTCTACTATACCAATTCAACCAAACAAACACTTGTACTTAATAACTAGTCTAAAATCAATACTTAAAAGAAAACAAGACATATCTTTGCAAACAATTTGAGAGATCCCTCTCTGAGAACAGGATGACTAGATCCTAGAACTATAAAGATTGGTTCTGATGTTGCCTTGTCTTTTGGTTAGCCAATCTATCAAAACACAAGACCCCAATAGTGCTCATCATCACAAATCAAACAAGGATACTTCGGTTTACGTTGAGAACTATCAGCAAAACGAGGTTTTGGAGAATCCTGTTTCGGGGTATTGGCTTTGGCCTTACCTTTACCCTTCTTCTTACCTTTGGAAGTGTTATCTATAGGATTTTCCTGAACAGCATTCACTTCTATGAGTGTGCCAGAATTCGAATTTGACTGAGAAGATAAATTATTGGAAGAAGTATACTTCTTCTTCCCAGAGTTAGATGAAGGAGAATTCTGAGAAGTCTGCGATACAAAACCAATAATACCATCAATAGATGGATTCGCTGGCAGTTTAGAGGTTCCAGGTCGAGGAGCATTAGGCAAGATATCGTACAATGCGCCAGATTGAGAATACACAAGATCAAGGCACTCGGCATAAGCAATGGATTGTTCCTCGGTTACACATGCCCCCATAGCAATGTCTTTGGCAATTTGATTGACAAAGGAAGTAGTGAACCAGTGAATCAGACGCTGATTAGGTATCTTAAATTTGATCATGCGACGACGACGCCGCCACTCATGAATATGATTTGAGATATGAGTAGCTCGGTCCTGTTTCAATGAAGTGAGGAGATGCGTCCCAGTCTCATAGCGGATCGGTAACTGAAAATGTGTAAGGAACACCATGGCCAAAGAATTGAAATCTTGGAAAACTCCACGAGACAGCTCAATGTGCCACTTGGCAGCGACACCAATAAGAGTTTGCTGGAAAAGAGGAAGATGAATAGAATCGTCAACCCGAGAATTAGAAGAACACCATAAGTGATATGTCATAACATGTCTTTGGGGGTCTTCACCAAGTTTACCCTCATATTTATGACTATCACCGGGAATCTTGGTCGAAACCGGAGGCCAATATGGATTATGAAGAATAGGATCATTTGTCAACTTCGACACATCGGGTAATTCCAACGTAGCAAGAAACGGTAATTGAGTATTGAAAGTCATTGGAGGTCTTTGATAAGGACCTGTATGTACATTCCACCCAGTCTGAGTAGGATTTTATCCCCATATATTATGTCCCAAAGGATTCTAATCATAGGGATTAAAAACAGGATAATTCGGTTGATATTGGGATTGAGGACCAGGATATTGAGTCGAAGCAGACCATTGAGGTCCTTGCTAAGTAGCATAAGGATTTTGTTGTGGAATGTAAGTATGACATTGAGTTTTTTGATACACAGGTTGATTTTAAGGGTACGGAATCTGAGGTGCACTATATACTGGTTTATTTTGAGGGTACCTAATTTGGGGTGCATTATATACCAATTGATAGGAAACTTGAGGGTAATAAGCACCCTGCGGTTTCATAGGTTGACCTTGCATAGCAGGTTGAGCAGGTTGTTGAGTAGGATAAATAAGTAAAACCAACTGTGGAAATGAAGAAATTTGCTGGTGGGCGAGTTGCAACAGTCGCAGAGCTGGTTGAACCGGTTGTTGAGGGCCACCAAGTTGACTTTGTGGTAAAGGTTGGTCTGATGGTTGAGATGGTCTAGGATGTCCCTGATGACCAGGTTGACCCGGAGAAGGACCATAGGATAGTCCTGGTTGCACAACATTTGGGCCATACTGCACGTGTGGTCGTGATTGAGGTGCAACAAGTTGTCCTTATCGTGGATAAATTCCCCCCCCAGGACCAAAAGATGATCTTGGTTGAACCAGAGGTTGACCCGAGAGACCAGAGGGTTTTCCATGTTGGACCAAAGGTCTTCCTTGTAAAGGTTGGCCTTGTGAACCGTATGGTTGTCCCTGTGGACCAAAATCAGGGCCCTACTGAGCTGAAGGTTGTCCCTGAGAGGGTTGTCCTTGTAAACCAAAGGGTTGCACGGGCAAAGTAGGTCCCAAATGAGTAACAGACTGATAAGGATCATAAACGACCTGATAAGGATCTATAGGAGGCATATAAATTGGATTCCCACACTCATCATAATGGTGAAGATATACATATATGGGATTACCAACAACATCATAGTAATGAAAAAAAGGATCCCTAGGAGCCTGAGACTACTGAGAACCCTGAGAATTTTGTTGTTGAACAGCTAATAGATATTCTTCAAAAGTGAAACTGCCACGAATCACAAGGGTAGTGGAAACTGAATTAGAATCCACACAGACTATATTTTGGACTGGAACAGATGTAACAGTAACCGACGGATCCGTCGCTGAAGGTAACGTTACTGATGAAGATTGGACCGAACTCCAAGGAGGATTTACTGTGTTGTATTGTGCAATGGACACAACACCAGACATAATCTGACTCAGAGACCTATAGCCAGTCGGAAGTGACACCGAAGGCAAAGAAGAATGGACAGAGGCATGAGAAAGATCTTCAGGAAAGAGTTCATATTCTCCTGTGGATACAAGCATTCCTTCACTACCAATAGAACTGGAGGAATCCATATCTGATTCTTTCGTAAGATTTTTTAAAAGACTACAGGGACAACGAGGTACCGCAGCAGCAACAAAACGTGATCCAGACGTAAGAGGAGGAAATTCCCCGTCGTCCCCAAAACCAGACCAAGCACTTGAAGGAGGCCAATTGAACTCAACTGGCTCATCAAGCGGAGATCGAGTAGCAAGGGGCTGGATAGATGGTAGAATGGGTTGCGAGAACTCGGCAGATCTAGTGGATTGAGGAGTTTCGAAAGAAACGTCTGGAAATGAACCACCACTAGGAGGCAGTGAAGATGATGAAACTAGATGTTCCGCCACTTTGACTGTAAATTAGAATAGGAAATAAAAGAGATAACCAATCGAAGGTACCAAAATTAAGAACCAAGGAAATAAATCAGACCAAGTAACAAACTTTTAATGGGCGTGTAATCATAGGTGATTAATTTTATAACACTGAAACCAAAATTCACTGTTTCATGTTTTAAGAGTCGAGAAACAGGAAAAAGATGACTCTAGTCACTTTCGATTTGAAACGAGCATGAAAGGACAAGTGCTCGCTGATCTCTTCTCTTATTTAAAGAGTCACGAAAAGATCGAAATGATTTCTCAGGAATTCTAAGCAAGAGGGTGTACCAGGTTTCCGTGAACTACCATATACACCTTGGTGATCAAATGAAACATAAATGACTAAGGACTTGATGTACATGCAGGTAGTCTCCCTAAATGTTGTGTTTGGTGTATCACGGTTACAAGGCGGCAGACTCAGTTTCCTATAGATAAAGGATTTCAACCTAGAGGGGTCTCCCTTTATATACGCGATGGTACAAGGAGCACAAGTCCATACTAGCTCCGTCTGAAGCCAAAAGGCGAGTGAAAACTGCTAGGTTTTAATATGTTGGAACATGTCTCTAGCCTAGACAACTAGAAATGTTTCGTTAGGTTCTAATGTTTCCGCAGGTTCATTGAGTAAATTTTAAAGTTAATCTTGAATTATGTCTCAACTTCTAGGCCCTATCGAATGTGTAGGCTCAAATTCCTAGATGCAAGTTATATGCAAATGAATATCATTTCAATTCGATGAATGCTAGCTAGAAGAAGGACAGAAATATTTCAAGCAAGCAAGAAAGAAAATATGCAAGGAAACTTCTAATGCCTTTAATGAAATCAAGCAAAAATGAAATTCCTTCCTAGATTGATAAATGCTAGTTATGTAAACGAACGTTTCATTTTCAATGCAACAAAAGAATGCAAAGATATTTTTTGATTTTTTGGTTGAATTTTCAATGAAATGAAGCACACATTGTACTAATTCAATGGAAAAAAAAATAAACACTATTTTGAGTTTTGTGAATGTAAGGTTTCGAAATTGAATGACTCAACCAAACGAAACAGACACAAAAACATGCAAGCTAATGGAGCAAACTTTCAAACAAGAAAGAGAGTTCTCAAAACGACCCAAACAAGCAAAGAAATCGAAGCTCAAAGTCTTGAAGAAGAAGGACTAATCAAAAAAAATAAAAGACCTTGTAATCAACAAAACAAATGATCAAGAAAACTCAATATAAAAACCTGCAACGAGACTGATAACAATCAAAGAGACTCGTTATCGAACAGAAGGCTCGGTGTGCAAGAACACCAAAAAACCCTAAGGTCTTAAATGAAACTGACAAGACAACGGAAAAACGACTGAGGGAAACAAGTCTATAGTAGTCAACACAGTCTACAAAGGCTTAAATACACTCAAAAATAACCCAGACGCAAGAACAAATGACCAAAAAAATGCATTAGGAAGGTTAAACCAAAACCTACAGGGATGGGCGCAACTGTAAGGCTGTAATCCGCACCATACAAAGGTTGGTGCGAGTGCTAAAAGAAAAAAATGTGCCAATCAGCATGACTGTCCAGAAAAAAAAAGCGCCAAGCTGGAAAACTATGGGAAAAAGTGGAAAAACCCTAACCTAATGAGCAGAGGTCAACCTTGACTCTCTGGAGCTGAACAGAGAATGGAAACTCAGAAAACAAACCAGAAAAAGACAGATAAAACCAATAATGGAAACCGACCCAACAAGATGACACGACAAACTCACACTGCTCCCTAGTGGAGTCGCCATTTTTTTTTTAAGGTAAATCCTCTCTGTGGACAGAGATGATCTCTCTAGCCCTAGGGTGGGTCAACTAACAAAAGGACACGCTAAAGTGTTTCTTCCTAGTTAATGAATGAAAAAAAGACATGGTAGATTGACCTACCTTGAATCCAATGCTACCGATGTTGCGAAAGGAGTAGTGGTCTCTCGCTCCTACCTTGGCAAGTCACAATCCATTCGCTATCATGCTCAAATACCTGCACATAGGACAAAGAACAAGAACAACATATGACATAATAGTTTCACTCACAACTATTAGCCAGTCAAATAGGGCTAAACATATCACATCAAATAAACATCATAACACAATAGTGAAACCAAACAGTAGTCATGTATATTAATGAGTAGAAGGAAGAGTACAACTGATGCTTTGACGTTGCAATCTCCTCCATCGGGGTTCAGACGAAACGCGTCTCAATTATCCGTCAGGGAATTCAAACTCAAGCTCTCTCAGAAGTCATCGACACAAGCTCTCTTAACACAATATTTTTTACTCTATATCCTCTAGCAACTTAGTTGTAGTATAATTCTCCTAGTTCAGCTATTCAGCCATTCCGCTATAATTTTTTCAGCTAGCTTCTACTAAAGGAGACAGTTTCTTATATAGAGGGAAGAGAGGAGGTTGGGATCCCTACAAAGGTGGGAGGGAGTCCTATCCTTTAGGAGAGTTCCAAGGGAGGTGGAAACTACTAACTAAAGGAAGGAGTCTATGGTTGTTTCTGTGAAACCACTCCCAATGACTCATCCCCGAGGTGGTTGGAATGGAACCTCCACCTTTATTTTTAAAAAACATTCCATAAACAGCTTAACACAGGTGTCTAACTAGAACAGAGCGCCAAGTGGCATGGGCTTAGTGTTAAATTTCTTGGTCGGCGTGAGGATGTAACAAGCTACTCGCGCCAAGGAAAAAATAGGGATTTTCACAACTTTGCTTAGGGAAAAGTAAACAAGAGGAATGTTTCTTTCATCAAAAGGGATGGAAGGATGGTATTTGCAAAGCATGACACTACATATTGGTCATAGAAATGACCCTCCAATGTGCAAGTTGGGGATTGAAAGGACAGTGAAAAAATGATGTGTAACACTAAGCAAAAAAATAAAAGGGGGGTACGCCGTGAGTGGGATCGGTGAGCCAAAAAAACTAGTCAGACATACATGAAAGAAAACACCCCAAAAGTTAATTGCAAATTAGTTCACAATAGATCACTAACATGGCAAGGAACAAATAAACATTGATTCAAGAGCAAGCGTACATGCAACTAATGTGAATTAGTTCATAACTAGGTGCATGCATGAAAGCACACGTACAACATAGTGAAATATTATACAGCTAGTACTATCACCACAAGCAAGCACATGAATCAGTACCTGAAAATAGAATATATTTTTAATGTTGCTGCAACGTCAAATACAGATTTACAAGTCGTCAAAACCCAATAGTGGAAGATGGGCTATTCATCTCAATGCATGATACCAAAACCCTAGCCTCTCTACCTCTCTCTCTACTTGATACCAAGAGCTGAGTACCTCTATCTCTCAAGCACCAATTCCTTTGTCATCCTGGCTTCTATTGCAAAGCTAAAAATCCCCTTTTCTTCATCTCCCGAAGTTGTACATATAAGCTGAGATGACTCTTGAGTTCCCTTGACTCTTGGTCTTCCTGACTGTTGGGTTTGCTTGCGACTTGGGCTATTCACGAACCAAGGTCATTTGTGACCTGTGACCTAGGGCCATCTACAACCTGCAACCTGGGTTCATTTGCGACCTGCGATCTGAGGTCATTTGCGACCTATGACCTGAGGTCATTTGCGACCTGCGACCTGTGACCTGTGACCTGGGGTCATTTGCGACCTGAGGTTAGATGCAACCTAAAAGGTTCTGACCTAGGGCCATTTCTTCTATTCTTCTCCTTTTGGGGAGCTCAGCCCTTGTGGAACACGATACTTTTCCCTAGTACCAGTCTTGTGAAAATGGATCGGTTCTTTCGAGCTTTGAAAGGATTCCCCTTTCTTTCTGGGACAAATGTAGCTTTTCGTGCAAACCAATAGCTTCTACCTACAACCAAATAGCATAGGTCACATGTCTTTATGATTGAATAATAATTCTAGCGGCGTATTCAATTAATTGTAAGAGTGATTTAAACAAATTTTGTTTGTTTAGACCCCTGTGTAGTCTTTTGTTACGTCGCAGCATTATTGGTGTATGTGGTTTGCATATGATAACCCTGTGCCCTTTTACAACCCAAGGCTTATTTCTTCTCTATGGTGCAATGGTAAAGCTTTTTTTCATCGAGTGCACTTCTATTTACGTGTTGCTTCCTTGGTCACTGCCTTGTATATTCTTTGCATGGCTAAGACGTGGTATGCCATTACGTCCTTGGCAAAGCCACTATGTGTACATGCACACAACTCCTCGGCGCATCCCTGGTGTTTGCTCAACTATGCGTGAAGGTGAGTCCTCTTCTTATTCTTATGGCACTTTGACCGTATTTGGTCAAGAAAGCACAAAAACCAATGCCTTTTATCATCATACAACTTCGCCTCCGATGATAATTCTCTTTTGTGTGTACACGCAATGTTCCCTTTCTTTTCTTAAGGCACCTACCACCTCCTACAATCCAAGTGCGTGCTCACCCCATGCGATTTGATGTTTCAGAGTGTGACTTCACGTCTTGATGAGCATGGGTGCTTCCTTTGATTGAGGTCGCACTCTTGGTGCAGAGGTCGCACAGTCGGAGAATCTCTCCAGTTGTAGTCTCTCCTGGGCACACTTTTTTGCGACCTTGCAACCTCAGAGTGGTCGCATAGTCGCGTTTGAGTTGGGTCGCATCTCCTGACCAATGGCAAGTGCTGCAACTTTTTGATATGGGCCTATGAAGTGCCTATCTTTGACCACGCATATAATTTATTGTGTGAGGCATACCTTCTCGTGAAATCTCCTAGCGTACGAGTTGTGCCCTTTGGCAGCCATTTTGGTTGCAATACTCATGATTGTGAAACTGTGGAGGGAAAGTGCGGTTGTCCAAAGCACCTTTGGATCACCATATCTAAGTTCACAAGCCAGGTGCGTCTCCCCAAAGTGGATTTCTCCAAACAGAGAAACAACATCAAAACAATGCGTTTACAGAGATTTGAGATGTGAGCTGCTAGTGGACACGTATATGGAACTTGATCTCATGTTATGCTTCTGGAGAGGTTACTGGGTGCCCACTACAAATATATGTTTGACCCTGATATAGCAGTGGACATTGACAAGGGGAGGCCGGGAAAAATCGCATTGCTACCCTCTGAAAAGAAAATGATATGTCGTGTTTTTTAATGATGGCGAAAAATCAGGAACACGGTCTCATGGCTTGGCTGCATGATCGGACCATACGTTGCATGGATGGAGATTCCACCAACACGACTCAACAAGGTCGCCAAGTCGTAACACCCATAAGTCACACCTTTGGTCAACCTTTTGATGTATGCGACCTGGCGACTAGTGGGTCCAATCGTGTTGCCATCTTGATCTATTTGCAAACCACCTTCAGCAAAAGAATGTGTTATTTCCTTCTGTGTGGCTCAAAGTCATGAAAAATTTGAATATCGCAGACGTCTGTTATAAGAACCTTCAGGCGTATGTAGTGGAGAGCTCAAAAGTCTTAGCACGCAAATAAATTTAACCAAACTGATTTCTTGTTAACAAGGTTCTACATGCATATGTGCTCATTACGTGCCAACATTTTCAGGATTCACGAAATATGACTCCTCGGGCAGCTAATAAGGCACGCATTTTATGGAGACGGATTTATGCCCATGTTGTATCATGACTTTTTTATTCCACAACACACAACCATTAGAATCCTTCTTGCATCATTTACATCCTTACACATTTATTTGAAGTGCGCTGGCCATTTACAATGGTTACCAAGTGAATTCTAAGGCTTTTGAATGTGCTAATATAGTCCAAAATAGAATGAATTAATCCTCTGCCCAGATTGAATACCAACTATGCCATATGTTGGAGAATCACTGCGTGTTGGAGAGGGTATCATCATGCCATGTTCAAAACCCCTTTGAAGAGTTTGTGTAGCTCACACGAACAATTGGAACCTCATCTCATAGAGTATTTTAATGATATCGTGCTAATTGACTCTTAATGAAACAGTTATGTTGTTCAATGTATACTGATGGCATATTTGACCGATTTCCTGCAAGGCTTAGTATGAGAATGAGTCAGCTCATTGGTAATAATGAGAAAAAAAACAAATGACTAGAAAAAATAGCTCATTCGAGGAGGAGCAACATTGAAATATCCAAACTAAGATATTGTAACTTAAGTCGATTGTTTGAGCATCTCTAAGTTCGAAAACCGGCTTAAAACTTATATTTTCATACAACCATCAACCGCAGTAGACCTTGACACTTCATGATTACACAAGGTAATGATTCATTCACATAGAAGTCCTTCATTAAATAACCGAGACCATGCTCCAAGAGGGTGTGGTGACAAGGTTGGGCTAAAATAGGTCAAATGGATATTACCGATTGAAGGCTGAATTGAAAACTTAAAGGGTTGAGCGAGCAGAGGGGGACTCAAAATTTTGGTTGTTGTTGTTGCGGCTACAACAGGACCAAACTAAGGATTAGTCACAACACCCACCAATGGATTTTGGGTATATTGGACATAATATTGTGAAGTATTTGGCTCATGAACATATTGATATTATATGTTTGGTTTCTGAACACAAGAATTTTGGATATGCGGTTGTTGAATATGCAGTTGCTCAACATGAGTTTTTTGAACGTCGGGCTGCTTATAAACAAGTTGAGCTGAAGTAGGATGACCCCCTAGTAGAGAGGTACCTACGACAAAACTTGTAATGAATGAAACCAAAGTTCCACCAAGACTAGATATAGGTTGTCCTACCCCTGATACACTTCCATAGTTCAGATTTTTCCCACCCAAAATGGGGGGTACATATAAAATATTTGATTCCCCCACAAGCACATACAAAACCGTATATTTTCCACTCAAAGGTGGAACCGCAGTGGTCATAGATAGCGACAAAGGAGCAAATGATCCTAGTGAAACAATCATTTGACCTACAGAAACATCACATTAGAGTAATTTTGAGGTATAAAATGGTCCTCCTAAGGAAATAATCAAATAACAGTGGAAATAAGAAAATAAGATTAGATTACAACATCAAATTTTAGAGGGAAAAAGAAAAAACTACTTTTTCAACTCGTATTTTCAACTTATCTCCCTATAGGTTTACTCAAATTTCGAGCAAGAACACTCATTGGATACAGAATTTGATTCATCATCCACAGAGTACCCATGTTGCGTACTTTTTATGGACCCTGCTACATGAAAAATGAGAAATACATGAAAATGTGGTTGCAATCATGTTTTTCATGTATTTTTCATTTTTCGTGTAGTAGGTTTCATTGAAAGTATGCAACATGGGTACTCCTTGGATGAGGAATTAAATTTCACATCCAATAAGTACTCCCACTTGAAATATGAGTAAAAACTTAGGGAGATAAGTTGAAAATATGAGTTGAAAAAGTTTTTTTATTTTTTTATTATTTTTTAATATTTTTACTTTTTAACTCCAACAATGGTGAATCATCCCCCATGGTTGAAATCATCATATTGAATCCTATTGGTTTTTACAAAGTTTATTTTGGTTGTACATTTTTATTAGGAGGACCATTTTAGACCTCGAAATTCCCCTAATGGGTTGACCAACAGGTTTAGACACGGTGGCCACATTTGAAACAAATTTTCCAAAAGATGGGGGAACACTAGTTGACCAAACAGGATTATGAAACAGGGATGTAACCTCAGAAACTCTTGAAACAAGGTTTTCGAGAGAAGTGTAACCTGGTGGAAGTGAAGACACAACTTGACTAGAAGGCACACTCATTCCACTTTCTAAATCATGAGGTGTGGAAACATAAGGAAAACCTTCCAGAGGGAACATAGACTCAATGTCAACTTCTGGGATGTGGGTTGCAGAAGTTTCTAGAGGAATAATCTGAGGAGTACTGATAAATGGAGTATTGTCTACATTCGACACCATGTGTGGTGGAAACAATTGTCGAACGGTAGTTCGGGATTGTACAGGAGAAGAACCAAAATGAATGTTGGGACCGTCAAAAGGACTGTACAAACGCTTAAGATATATCATGAACAGATCGTAGAGCAGATCTGGAGGAAAGACCACAAACTATGCAGTGGGTTCAGGACTTTCTGGCTTAATATCCTCGAAAGGCGTAGGCCAATCGTCAGGTGGTGGTCTTGAAGAGAGTGGTTGGCTGCTTGGGACCATCCCAAGTTCAAAACCTTGAGCTTCAAGCGGCCTAGGTGGAAATAAAGGGATCTTAGGATGAGCTCCTTGAGTTCCTTCAGGGGATGAGAGAGGTGAATTCAGGAATTTAGCCACAATGACCTTTTATCAAGATCAATCGAAGGATAGATGAGTTATTTATGAGCAATTAAAATTTTCAAATAGCTATTCATGATGAGGAAAAGGAGTACTCCACGAGTAGGATGTTTTCGCATACAATAAATTTTAGAATTAAAGAAACTAAATCAAAAAAGGGTAATCTAGGCAAAAAGTACTAATAGATATCTGTGAACTGCAGAATACCTCCTAGCGAACCAAGAAGTACGGGCAGATGATCTCCCCAAATGTTATGTTCGGTGTATCACGTCTACAAGGCGGCCAACTTGGTTACCTATGGCAGGTTTGCAACCTAGTGGGGTCTCCAAAAATATACTCAACGGTGTAGGAATTTATAGGGTAAGTTTTGTAGATCAATAACCAAAGGTCGCCACTCACAAACAGATCACAAATCAGTACACCAATATAATCACGTGGTTGAAACCCTCCAAGAGGGAAACAATCCACAGCATGAGCCAACGCGACCACTTCAGGAAATCTATTAATATGGAAAGAAAAGTTACATATGTTTCTCTCATAAATGATTCCCGGAAAAATGACTCTCCATGCTCTTTAAATAGAGATCATTGACCAATCAGGTGTTAAGCCATGGATCAAGTGTCGTTAATACCAAGGTGAGATATAACTGTCAAATAACTACAAATTGTGACCGTCGGATTATAAGTTACAAATGTACATGGTAAAGAAAAACACTTTACCTAACCCTACACTAGACTAATTTATTCTTAACTATTTCCTATGTGTCGAAATATCATAACATCCCCCCTTAAAAACAACTTGGGATAGGATTGAAGGATTTACAAAGGTGACACAAAAGGAGCCTATTTCCTATGTGTCAAAATATTCTAACATCCCCCCTTAAGAACAAGTTGGGATAGGATTGAAGGATTTATTTTCTACCCATGTGGCTATTTTGTAAAGCCCTTTACTTCTAAGTATATATACCATGTGAGGTAGCCATTGGAAATAATTGGTGTTGTTAAGAATAATCGGGCATGCACTTTCCATTTTTTTTAAACTGAGGCTGAGAAAAGCTGAAACTAACTGCTCCAATGGAAATATCTCAAAAAATTAGGCTGTTTAAAAAAAAATGGCTTCCAGATGAAGAAGTTATGCATTTTTGAAAAAATGAGTTGAAGATGCTGAATAATTACGGGAATGGGATGAAGTGCGACTTTAAAAAAAAAATCTGCCCCTTTTAAAAAAATATTTTTACAAAGGAAGCTTGAAAAAGAGATTTGAATCGAAGACCTTTATTCTCATGAACTAACCCCTCACCAAGTGAGATAGTAAAAGGATTCTGTTATTGTTTGAAAGGAGGAAGGTTTTTTTTTTTTTTTTTTTTTTTTTTTTTTTTTTTTTTTTTTTTTTTTTTTTTTTTTTTTTTTTTTTTTTTTTTTTTTTTTTTTTTTTTTAACTAACTCTTCCGTGTGCGTGGATTTTCCTGCACAAACAAACACAAAAATTGAGCAAAAAAATGAAATGCAAGCCTTATGGCAGAATTTTGGATTTTTTTTAGCCTTACCGACAACTATCAATTTTTTCACTATTTCTGATTTCCCGATATCACACAAAGACGCGGGGAAAGATCATACCTAGCAAAAAAATCCATTTTCCTATTTTTGATTTGCCGAGATCGCACATAGCAAGAGCAAAGAGCATACATAGAGAAGAGGGTATAGATCCGACAAATAAATAAAATCTCAAAACAGACAGAAAAATAGAGGGAACCAAAATAAGCAGAACTATTAACAAATATAACTTCAAAACTGATGCTTTATACCTCCAGATCTAAATTGTCATAACTTGGGCAACCAGAAACCTTTTCACATGAAACGAAAGATGTTCCTCACTGTAACAGATGCTATAGACACAACAGAGCAGTTCTTTAAGCCCAAAAATGTTCAGAAATAGTAGATCTACAAAATGGTAGTCGTATGTAGTCAAACCAGCTTCGGATTTTGATCAACAACGGATGCAACCCTCAAAATAGCTCTGATACCATATAGGAATTTATAGGGTAAGTTCCGTAGATCAAGAATCAAAGGTCACTTCCCACAAACAAATCACAAATCAGTACACCAGTATAACCACGTGGTTAAAACCCTCGAAGAGGGAAACATTCCACAACCTTAGCCAACATGGTCACTTCAGGAAATTTATTAATATAAAAAGAAAATTTACATATGTTTCTCTCATAAACGGTTCTTGGACAAATGACCCTCCATGCTCTTTAAAAAGATATCATGGATCAATCGGGTGTTAAGCCAGGGATCAAGTGTCATTAATACCGAGGTGAGAGATAACAGTCAAATCACTATAAATTGTGACCGTCGTATTATAACTTACAAATGTACATGGTAAAGAAACACACTTTACCTAACTCTAAACTAGACTAAGTTATTCTTAACTATTTCCTATGTGTCAGAATATCCTACGTGGGACCTCAGTCCATAGTAGCATTGTCTAATGTGTAACTGTTCGATGAGAGTGTCCCTTCATAATTATCATACATGGAGCATAGTCCTATATACTTCCATACGTGGGACTAGATATCACCTCCGGGATGCAACGCAGGTTTTTAGCGACAATTGTTATGCTTAACGATGTCGGAACACGTTTCTAGTCTAGACCTCTATATATTTGTGTTAATTCGAAATTCTCCTTAGGTTAATTGAAGTTTATTTTAATGTTGATATGAAATTAAGTTTCAATTTTGGGCTCAAAAATATTTCACCTGATTTCCTAAGATAAAGCTAAATGAGGAAAAAAAATCCTTTTGATTTCGAAGAAAGCTAAATTAATAAGGCAAGAGATCGTAAAGAGTAATGCATAAAACAAAATGCAACAAGCAAAATTCCCGCCTCAACTAGCTTTCACTTTTCGCTTTTCAAAAATGCAATTTCTAAAAAGTAAAGAGATTTCACTATCACTATCCCAAATAAAACTTATCCAAAAGTAAAATGATTTCTACTTTCACTAAGATGCACTCAAATCAATTTTTTTCACTTTGAATGATGAAAATGAAAATGATGCAATTAATTCACTTAAAAAGCTTTCACTTATAGAAAAATCATAACCTATTTTCCATAAGAAATTCCAAAAACTAGCCTTTCAATGCAAGTGATCTTATGCATTTAACAAAAATAATTCTTGAAATGAAAACTTAAATAGAAGCAAAAACCATTTTTTTGAACAAGCACATGAACCACCACTGCCCTATAACAGAGAATCAGTATTTCTTGATTGACATAAGCAGTAAACATGGATTTTAATTAACTTGCAACAACAAAACTCAATTAAAACAAATATTTTACCACTTAATTCACAAAACCAATTTTTGCTTCTCAAAGAGACTGGAGACACTCAAAGCAAGAAATAATGTAATCAAATCAAAGAAAATATTTCAAAGATCAAGAAACACCAAATATTTTCAAAAATAAATCGAAAAATCTCTATTTTCTAAGACCAGCGCGGCCCACTAGTTCACACCAGTGGACTGCAATACGATTGTTCCATCAAAATCAACGTTGGAAGCGTGACTGTGACTATAAAAAGATGCACCGAGCTAGGAAAAGAGGGATAAAAAAAGAAATCTTTGAAGGAAAACTTCATACCTGATACTTTAAAAAACTAACAAGCTAGACTACAGGCTAAAAAACAATCCAAACAACTGGTGGTTCGACGATTGGCAAAACTAAGCATGAAGACAAAACAAGAAGACGGTGAGCAGGGTATAACCTTCCCAGTTGAGTGACCAATTTTTTACGCAGGAAAATCCCTTCTTTGAAAAAAAGTGATACCTCTATCCCAATGAGTGGGTCTAGTAACAACTGTGACAAAGGATATAAGCGACCCTAGTTTAACATTGAAAAGTAAAGTGAGAGAGGGAGATTGGCCTACCTCCCTCCTTATGCAGTCGTTTCCTCGATGTCGATGTCGATCCTTTCACTTCTAGGCTCATTCTTCGATATGCCTTCTACGTCTGAATACCTGTAAAGAAGATCACATGACAAAAGACCAAAGATACATAGTATATGTGTTTCAAAACAAACTACATGACAAATCAAGAAGTATCATGCTAAACCAATTAATATTAACAGATTTATGTGAAGAAAAGTATACTTTGTATTATAAAATGATAAAAGGAAAGCTTACAACTGATGCCTTGATGTTAAAGGCCTCCTTCAGAGTGGTAATCCAAGTCCAAGCCACGCTCTTCAATCTCTTCTCCTTCTTTGTCAAATCAGCAGCATATGGGTAGAATCATGCAAAAGTAAGGCAACTAGCAATGTCCAACCAAGACTCTCTAGAATGGCACTCTCTTATGGCATAGCTAAGGAGGTTAAGGATCCACTAATTAGGGGGAAAGGTCTAATATCGAAAGGAAAAATCTTTGGAGATAAGATCAAGGGCCAAAATGGGAGTATTTAACCATCCTCAACCAACAAGTACCAGAACTTTGTTCTCAAGAATTCTAGAGGTCGAAGCTCCTGCTCCATTTTTGGAGAACCTTCCGAAGGGGACTAGTGTGACTTTAGAGTTGAATTCTCGCGCTGGAAGTGTTGTTCACAGGATAGGGATAGGGTGACAAGCGTGAGATTAGTAAGGGGAGGACCATGTTGGGCTTGTAAAAAAATGTTTTTACAAACTATACAAAAAAGCTTCAAGGTATTTCTCTTTTAGGTCTTTAGGGATATCTTAAGCATGTTTTCCAAGATGAACAAGTTTATACAGCTTTTGTTTCTTTGTGACGTTTATGACATGAGCGGCACAAAAAGTGACACTTGGAATAAAAAATGAGGAATGCGACAAAATATTGTGTAACACACTCTGACTATCACAAAACACATTCACTTTATCCTGCATCCTTCCAATCTCATCAAGTAGACCTTTTAACCAGATTTCCTCTTTACAGACATCTAAAGCAGCTATATACTCTTCTTTAGTAGTGGACAAAGAAACGGTTTCTTGAAGATTTGGCATCCAGCTAATTTCTCCACCTGCAAGAGTAAAGACATAACCTATAGTAGATCTCTTTTTTTCCAAATCACCTACATAATCAACATCCACATATCCACAAATTGATCCTTAACTGCCACTAAATATGATGGAATGGTCACTTGTGCCTCTTAAATACCGAATCACCCATTTCACTACTCGTCAATGTTCTTCCCCTGGATTTGCCATGAACTTGCTAACAACTCCAAATGCATGTGAAATGTCAGGTCTTGTAGAGACCGTCGCATACATTAAGTTTCCTACCACATTTGAATATGGTACATGAGACATATACATCTTTACTTCATTTTTTCGAGGACTCAAAACCGAATAAATCTTAAAATGGGAATCTAATGGAACATTAACAGGTATCACATTGTTCATACCGAAGTTTTAAATTACTTTCTCCACATACTTCTGCTGTGATAAGAAAACCTTACCATTCTTCCTATCTTTTTGTATCTCCATGCCCGAGATATGTTTTTTCACTCCAAGATCCTTCATGTTAAATCTCTTAGAGAGATTAGCCTTTAGCTTGTTGATTGCTTCCATGATTTTGCTTACAATGAGCATATCGTCAACATACAAAACCAAGATAATGAATATGCCATTGAAACTTTTGAAGTATACACAATGATCATACTCACTTATGATAAAATTTTGGCTCACCATGAAGGAGTCAAACTACTTGTACCACTTCCTGGGAGACTACCTCAGGCTATACAATGATTTTCTGAGCTTGGAAACTAATCTTCTATTGTGACCTTGTACAAAACCTTCTGGTTGTTCCATATAAATATCTTCATCCAAATCACCATGAATAAAATTTGTTTAACATCTAACTGTTCTAACTCGAGGTCAAGTAATGCAATTATTTCTAACACAGCACGAATAGAAACAAGTTTTACAATTGGTGAAAAAATCTCATGAAAATCAATACCTTCAACCTGAAAATATCCTTTTTCAACCAACCTCATCTTATACCTTTCGATACTTCCATCAACATTTCGTTTCAATTTGAAGACCCGTTTGCATCCAACAACACTTCTCCCTTTGGGAATTTCTACAAGATCCCAGGTTTTGTTCTTGCCTAAGGAATCCATTTCTTCTTCCATAGCCTTTTTCCATTTTTCACTATTTGCGTCATCCACTGCTTCCTGATAATAAGAACGTTACCCATCTTCAGTAATCAATGCAATAGATGAAGAAGAATCTTCATACCTTTTGGGTGTTCTTCTTTCCCTTGTATGCCTTCTTAGAGTGATTGGTTGTTGAACTAGTTCTGTAAATTCTACAGTTTCCTTTGCTTCTTATTCTTCACCGTTTTCTTCAGAAGTCTCTCCTTCCTTTCGACTTTCTGGAAAAGGTTTAGTCTCCAATTGAATTTGTTGATTTTGTGATAATCGTTCCTATTCAACTTTCTCAACATCTGATTTTAGAAGAGAATATTCATAAAATGTTACATCTCTACTAATGACTAATTTTCATGAAGAAGGATCCCACAACCTATATCCTTTCACTGCATAATAATACCCAAAAAAGACATAACATTTTTCTTTTGGATCTAATTTTTAACTCTAATACAACTTGTTGGTCTTAAGAAGTCGATAATATTCAAACAAGAAATTATTTTCAGAAATGTAGGTAACTAAAAACACACACAAACTAACACAAAATTTACATGGTAAAACCTTGACAGTGTGTCAAGGAAACCTCCAGGGGGCAAGGGATTGGAAAACCTATTGCTCAAACATGATTCTCCATTCTTACAAGCCTCTTGGGAAATCCCAATTAATAGGGGCTACTTCGTTACACAACTTCTTCTTGTTATAAAATTGATTGAATGGTAAAAACTAAATTTACCCATAATTACATTATTTACATAATTGTTGTCAACTTTCAACAAAATTTTGAAGATATTTTTACTCATATTTGTGTTCCAAGAGAAAATTGTAAGAAATAAAGGTACTCAATTCACATCCAAGTTGGTGCAAAAGATAATGGAACAATATAAGATCAAGCATCGAAAGTCTACTCCATATCATCCACAAGCCAATGGATAAGTGGAATCCACGAATAAGGTACTTGAAGCAATTCTAACCAAGACTATGCATTTGCATAGAAGAAATTGGGTAGAAAAGCTTCTAGAGGCATTATGGCCATATCGAATCACATGGAGAAATACAACTAGCCTACACTCCTTATGAGCTTGTCTATGGGAAGCAAGTTTTTCTTCCAATTGAGTTCCAAGTAAAGACCTTCAAAACAACAGTGAAATTGGGCCATGATCTATCTGACGCTCATAAACAAAGATTAGCACAGTTGAATGAGCTAGATAAGATTCGACAAGACGTTATCCAAAGAACCAACATAGTTCAACAGAAAATATCAATATGTCATGACAAATTCATCAAAGCTAAAAGGTTCAAGTCAGGTGATTGGGCTCTTCTTTTTTCTTCCAAATTCAAATATTTTCAAGGAAAAATTCAAACTCATTGGCTTGGTCCTTATGAAATACACATTGTCTTTGATAATGGAGCAGTAAAAATCAAAACTATTGATGATGAGCAAACTACTTTCCTTGTTAATGATCATAAATTAAGATTATATCATAAATCATTAGTAAGAGAAGAGTCAAGTATTTGCAAGATAATTCTAAATTCAAGTTGGCCGAGAAATGAGATATTTCTTCATGGTTTCCAACTCAATTGTAACTTTATTGACATTAACAAAAAAATAATAATAAATAAATAAAATTTAAAAAGTAAAAGCATGAAAACCAACATTGTTAGCATGTTTATACAAAAAATATTAATTGAAAACCAAGAGTTCTTGGTAGTTTAGATTTTCATAATTCCCCTATATTTTTCCCATTTCTTTTTATCCTTCTTTTTCTAATAATTTTACAAATTTCAAAGCAACACTTTAGAGGACCAACCTTCTTCAATTTCCACCAAGAAGCAGCAACAACAAATATTCTCTTCTAATCGTCAGAAATTCTCAGGAACAATGAACAACTACAGAATCAATGAAATCCTATAACCAATCTCCAATTCCGCAGTTGATTCCAAATTCTACATCAAGATTAGTCTACATTCAGAAAAACATAAAAGAACATTATAATGATAAGGTATGTATGGTGTTGAATTACTTTTTATTTAAGGAACATTAGATTTTAAATTCATTGGATGATCATAATAAAAATCTCGAACAATTAAAAGACCTCATAGCACTGCCTAATATTACACCTCTACGTCATAACCGTTATAACCCTATCCTATCATAATACCCCAACCTGTCACATCAAATCTCTTCAAAATCACTTAAATTTTAATGATCTTATGGAATCAAATCTTAAAATCATGGAAATCATGTGAAATAAGCTAGTCCTATTATGAATTGAATACCTCGCAAGCACCTTATTTCACCATCAATGCTTAAGACATTTTAAAAGTGGGTCACATAAATGATTTTATCATGAGGTCTTTGTTCTATCCCTCTAGAGACTATTTTTCTAAAACCCTTAATGATCTGGAATAATAAAAAATTTCATAATGCCATTCACTTGCTGATATCTGAATGAAAAGAAGAACTTCATAGGAAACTCAAAGTAATATGCTGAAAACACAGAATCTACCACTTTTAAGTTTCAGAGGAAATTCATGGAGAGAGTAGAAACTCGAAATAATATGTTGTAAACACAAAATCTATTACTTTAAAGTTTCATCGGGATTTTTTGAAGAGGGGAAACTCTAAATAATATGGTGTAAACACAGAATCTATTACTTTTAAGTTTCAAAGAGAATTTGAGAAGGGAGAAGAGATGGAGTGAAGGAGCGCAAATTAAGGTTATTTAACTCTTACTCGCAGATGTAATTAAGAGACTAGATGCTACATTACTTCACTTCATTCAAATAAGAAGGGAGACAAAATGGCACAAGAAACACGAATCAAGATCAATAGTTGCAAGAAACTTACTGCTTCTTTCATTTACCCATCAGAAAAAGAAGTACAAAATGTATCCCCAAGAGGTCCAGAACTCAGGCCCCCCCATTTCTTTCTTTCTCTCTTGCTTAAATAAATCAAAAATAGTTTGTAACTACTCAAACTTCCTAAAATTCTGTAAACTACATATTAAATCGCAATTAAAGACTTCATTACAATGTCGATCTCTAATCAAGAAAGAAAAATAGAATTAGAAGTATTAATCTATTTGCTGGATCTAATTTATTGTTGATGTGTCTCTCTCTGTTTCGGTTGTGATGTCCCATCAGTCTGCGTAAACGCATCTCTAGTAGACTCTACCCATGCTTTTGTGTTTTCGAATGTTATCATCATGTCACCTGCTACTCGACTCTGCCTCTTCTGCTCATTCCTATTGCGTTATGCCTTTTCTTCTCCTTTTCCCTACGTCGAATCACATACCCGAGACTTTATGCCCGCGTTTAGACTTTCTTCCCTAAACACCACAAGACTTGGACTTGAAATATATTCTATTCACCTCTGAAGAATGCATCGCATCTGCCTTCTATCGCATTTCAGTGTTTCAAAGGTTTTACGTTATAATCCTCCTTTTCTCCTCCGATGCGATTTAACACAAGAAATGCCTTACTTCCGAATTTGAAAACCTTTGGAGTTTACTTTCGAAACCACATCACATCCGCCCGCAGATCGCAAATCGAGGATTTTATTATGAAAGACGGAAGGTAAGTGTTAAACTGTTCGATGCGCAAAGTGCGACAGGCGGAAGGTGACGTGGCAAAGAAGAGGTGGGGCCAATCGCAAATCAGTGGATTTTTTATGAGAAATGGAAGGTAAGCTCTAAAACTTGAGAAATGGGATGTGAGAGAAGAGGGAAGTGACGTGGCAAGGATGGGTCCCACGGATATCGCAAATCACAAATTGGCGAATTTAGTTTATGAGCAGTGGAGGTAAACATTAAAACTTGTGAATGGCAAAATGCAGGAAGAGGGAGGTGACGTGGAAAAGATAGGTGGGCCCGCCCGCATCCCGCGAATTGCAACCTTTAACACATTCCTTAGCGCTAACACTTTAAACTTGCGAAGTACAATATGCAATCGCATCACATCACAATATCGCAAGTTTAACCATATTTTAAACTTGTAACCTTTACCGAATGTGATATGTGATACGATCTCCGTCGTCCATCTCTCAGTTTCAGTTCTGCGCTTTGATCCTGACCGTCTGTTTTCCCTTTGCGCCTCCTCCAAAACTCTTAAGTTTCTAAGGGAAATACGCCATTTCTCTACCTGTGCAAAATTAGTCTATTTTTCTCCGCGGTGTAACCCTCTTGAGCTTATCCGGTGTTCTGTCGTGCTAGTCTGTCCTGAGCTTGCGAATGAGCTTGACTTGACCCTTGCTGCGCGCTTTTCTTTTTTGTTGCTCCTTTGGCTTAGATTGCACTTCCAATGCTGCTGTAGCTTCCCTCACTTTGGTTCCAGTGCACATGTGATGATGAATCCTCGTTGCGCTTGTGGTTATCCTTTTGAGCATATTGCAGGTCTTCTTGACATTCTAACAATTGTTCCTCAACAACCTTGAATTGCTCAGGACCTCTCTTGACTTTTAGCTGAGTCAAATTATGCTACAACACCCTTCACCATCCAACTCTATTAATCATTCCTCTTACTAGCCTCCGTCACCTTTGTCGAAAAAAGATAGTGTGGGATTGAAACTTCCTCCACCATGGGTTTCATTGTTCGATTAGATCCCAATGGAGTCAAGTTTCTTCAGGAATATCCACGAGCTAGAGAACAATTGCAGCAAGTGTGTTGGCTAAAATTCTTTGGAAATTTTGATGGGCATGAGATAGAGGTCACAAAATATTTTGCATGGGCTTTTGACAAGGTAGAGGCAGAAATTGACGGCATCAAACTTATAGATTCCATAGTGGTATAAGCTAGAAAATTGCCTAGAAATAAAGAAATTTGGTTCAAAAACAGGAAAATTAAGGAGAAAGAGCGGACAACCTTCCTCAAAAGCCCAGGTATGGACATTTCTATTTTTAAAAAGGGAATTATTGTAACAACATTGAAAGGCAAATGGAGCAATTATTACTAGTCATTAAAAATTCCTTAACCTCGGAACGGAGGTTTGGAACCATGTTCTTTTACCATGTCCGACTTCTGATGCGTTTTATTGATGGGAATGAGATAAACTTGCCATATTTCCTACTATGTAGCCTTAAGAAGATTATCTCTAGTGTGCAACAAGAATAAAAAACCCTCGACAATACTCTCTATCATCATGGACTCATTAAAATTCTCATAGAAACACACTTGGAAGCCAATTGATACAATTAGTAGAGTTTTCTAGCTTGTAACCACTTTGAAGAAACTCAAGAAGAGGAAACAAAAATAAAAATTAAAAGAAGTCGACGTAGAGTGCTCTCAAACCCTAACCCTGACGATGAAAGTGAAAAAAAGGGTTTGACTCCTAATGAAATAGAGGAATTAGATGACTCGTTTGAAGATAACACTCCTCTTTCTCGATTTTTGGAAAATATTAAACAAAAAAATGGAAAAGAAAACGTTAGAAGAAAGAAAGCCAGCTCAAATGTCAAGCCACATGAGAAAAGTGATGGAGAACTAGAGGATAAGAAACAGGGAACAACCAACAAAAAAAAAAAAACATCCAAAATATTGAAAAATCAGGGATAAATTTGAGAAGCAAGCGAATTTCTAAACTTTTAAGTGTGCAATCTCCAGAAGTAGTTGATCTTGAAGAAGAAAATTACCGAATGAGTCTAACAAGGAAGACACCATATATTGACCCAGTGCAACAACAAATTTATGATTATGTGGAATCTTTGGAGAAAAAAACACAACAAAAGGTAAACTCTCCTTCTCATAATCAAGAAGATACTTTCAATGAAGAAATTCCTCTATCAAATGATATTCCTAAAAAAGAATACAGAATTAAGGATGCTTTAAAGAAAGACGTATATGAGCTAAAAGAACTGAGCAAACATCTCAAACAAGAGCATGAGGCAGAAGTACAAAATGAAATCTTGAGGACTCATAATAACACTACACTTTTGTATTTATGCCATTGGTATAAAAAGAACAAGAAACTCAAAGCAAACAACAGATTCCTCAGAAAAAAATTCAGGGGGTTATAGAGCAAAATCCTAATGAAAAAGCCAAGGACAATACTTGGTATCAAGAAAAGAAAGAGGAGCACTAGTTTGGATACCCTAGCTCATGCCTCAATGATAGTATATTGAATAAAGGAAGGGGAAAATTTTGAAATTTTGATGCATGAGGACATGCAAAACCTTCGGTTTAGGGGAATGTTGAAGTCTAAAATTTTCCTTTTTTACAACCATTTTGCATTCATTTTTATCCTTTCCATAATAATTATGTTGCAGTTTCAAACTAAAAGCTCAACCTAGATATGCTCAAGCATCTAAAAAGGTATTAAGTATCCATGATTTATGATTTGTTATTTCTTTGTGAAATTTAATTAAACATTCCTATAGTTGTCAAATCTCATTCATTTTGCAGCTAACCAAGAATTTTGCAACTATCTCCATGGTTGGACAGATTCTAGTGCACCAGAGAATGAATAAAACGTACGAACATATGGAAAATGGTTAGCATATGGATATCCACTTGTCTTGGTGATCTAGAAAATTATATGCTTCGAGAGATCTAGAAGTCAAACCATAAGTCAACTCTCGTTATGACACTACAACAATACGCAGATTTTGAAGGTGGTCCATACCAAGATAAAGCGAGTGTGGAAATGATTGAGCAATCTTTGAAGCTTATGTGTTTGATCAAATCCCTCATGACTTTCTCTTTCAGTAGCAAATCACGAGGACAACAACTTTCATCTTGATTTTATTTCTTAGTTGTTAGATTAGTCAAGTTGCCACTCAGCTTAGGACTTTTGAAACAATTATTTAATAAAGGTTTTAAAAAATCCTTGAGGCAAGTCCATAGATAGTAGTTATCACTGTTAATTGTTGCAATCTCTTTGTGTTGAAGACTTCTCTGATTAATATAAATAATTTGTTTCCGAGCAAATGTGGCTAAGTGATTTAATATATGATCATGAACTTGCACTCAATAAGAGGGCCCCCTGGAGAGTTGTAAGAGTAAATTATCTTTTGATTATGCTCATTGCAATTCATTTGATAAATAGTTTTATTTCATTATAGTCTATCGATGCATTTTATTGATCAATTTCTAATTTAATTCTCATTGATTTCAACAATAGAGTGCTCATATAGATACAGAAATATTTGCTTTCCATAGTTCATTTCATTCAATGATTCAATTCATTTTGTTATGTGATTTCATGGATGATAAATAGATGGATTTTGAAGTACAACTGCGCACACTAGTAATTTTTTGACACTGCAAATTCAATTTGATATTTTGTTGAAGAAGTCTAGTTGATTTGTTTAAGTAGAGATAGTTAGAATGCTTTGATATTTTTCAACTAGAATTAGAATTTCCGTTGTGTGATTAGAACAAGTTATGATTTTGATTTCATCGATTAAAAGTTTAGTTCAGTAATTAGAGTTATGATTTGAATTAACCTTGAAGTGGTTTTAATGGAAAGAAGATGTGTGTGGGAATAGTTTGATTCAATCTAACATTCATTCATATTTAGATCAAATTCATCTTTTAAAAAACCAAAAAATACAACTCCTAACATATATTGTGCACATGCACTTCATAAATACATGAACCTTGGTGCACAATTAATGAAGTAATTTAATACCAATTAAATTACCCAACAATAGTCATTGATAAAGAAAGAGTACACTTTTATTTCTAGTGCAAACATATACTTTCGTTTTATATCGTGATATTAGCATATGAAAATGTGATTTTTATTCACCCTTGAATGGGAATTTTATTTTTTTCCCAAAAAAACTATACAATAATTTTTTACAACCCATGCCAACTTACTTTACTTTACAAAGCTTTGCAATATTGTGTGTTCTCACTTTCAAATTGGATGTCTATAATAAAAATATTATTAAGCAAACATATTATGAAGCAAAGCGTTTGAGAAATATTCATGTATCCTGGGAGCGACCATGTTAATTAAGAACCAAAATCATGTCCATAGAGAAAATCAGATACATGATAGTCTTTGTTGTGAAATTCTTGTAAACATATTACTAACCATTATGTATTCAACATAATGCATTCATCAAGTAATAGGCCAATTCAAATATGAGAAGAAAAGCACTCATGATGGACAATTTTAGGCTAATGGCAATGGATTTAGGTATAAGTTAAAGATGAAAAAAATCCTGAAATCATAAATATGTAATTTTAATCACAACTTGAGTGAGGATGACTTTCTTTTCCTGCGACTTGGGTTTGGAGGACTTGATTCGTAGACCAGCATAGATCTATCTTAAGTATGGATCTAACATGAGCCGAAAGAGATCAAATTTCTTCACATGCAAACCTTTTTAGAGTGTAAAATACAATGTGTTATTTTACATTGTTTAAATTGTATTTTTTAATGTCAAATAGAGTATATATATATGAGTTTTAACCATAAAACATAATTTTTTCATGATATATATATATATATATATATATATATATATATATATATATTAAATGATAGAGTGTATACGCAATTGACATTAAAATATTTTACATAACATGTACATCTAGACATTTTATGATGCATATTAAAATGATTTTTTTATTAGTAACATATTTTAAACTATATCCGTATTAAAATATTTTAATGAATAACCAAATTATAAGATTTAAACATCTTACTCACTTTTTTTTTTACTTCTAATTATTTTACAATATATATATATATATATATATATATATATATATATATATGACATTATTTTCTATTTAGAACATAATTTTTAACTTTTATTTTTATTTTAAAGGGGAATGGATAGACGAACAAAGAGTTGTAGAATGAACCTCTCGGCTCAATAAGAAAAAAACAAAAAAAATGTCTATCTTTCTACTTATCTATATAGATAACTTTCAATTTTCTGATTATCTCATTTTATAGTGATTCATATCATAGTGATACCTCTGAAAACAAATTAACCCTTTATTTGCGTGGTATTTTGGTCTAAGAGTGAGTTTATGGGAGGATTTACATGTTAATGTCTGTTATAGTGCACCATTAACTCTGGTCTATGTCAAAATATAAGTTGTGAATATGAATTATCAGCATTGACGAAGCATTTATAAATGGTAAAATTTGCAAATTTGTATAACATTTAGGAGGAAAAGACTTACTAAATTAACTTGATTTTTCAATTTTGAAATGTTTTTTTTTTTTTTTGTCGACAGTAAATTAAGTTCAAATTTTAAAATTTTAAAAATTATAAACTTGCAAAGCAAGCATTTGTTTTAACGTGAAGTTGTAAGTGCTCAAGAAAACCAATGAAATGATAAGATTAATAATCTTCACTGCATCCCCTCCCCAGCTGCTGCTTGTTTTAAATATCTATATCATTGCTCATGACTATTCTCATGTTTCTTCCATTTTGCTGCTAGTGGGATCCTGTCAATAGCCAACGCTCCTAAAGAAGGCCATTTGTCTAACAAGATCGCTTCACTGGATGGAGCTATACAAGATGTAGTAAAGGCAATTTTGATTGGGCATAACTTTGTATTCAGATGCTATTGGTACAAGCCTTTGCAAATTTTCATAGTATTCTTTAGCTATACTTACTGTCAAGATAGTTAGGAGTGATAAATTCATGCTGACGTAGAAAAATAGATTACATACACTGTGCTGCCTGGAAACGTGGTGGGGACACCAACAAGAAGATATTGGAAATTAAGCCACCAGATGCGATTCCATGTCACATTAATAAAGGAGAAAACAACGCTCCTCTAGTCACACATAGAAACACACCTGAATTTTTTTGAATTTTTTTAAAGACATGCATACATAAAATAAGGCAATCTTTTGGAAAAATATAAATAACATATAATTAATAAAAAAGATAATAAAAAATTTGCAAATGCCGGAATATATGGCATATCCTCCCTTTCCAAAGAAATGTTTTTAAGTAACAGAGAATGAATTTTCTTCAACAAAATTGATACAAATTATATTCCTACTCAATTTCTCCTTTTGAACAATTTCCATACAACCTATGTCGCTTTCGCATCCATTTCTTGGTTTCTTAATTTCATTATTCGCTACTCCTCTTCATCCATTTCTTGGTTTCTTAATTTCATTATTTTCTACTCTTCAACCATTTCTTGTGTGCTTTCACCATTAGTTCATCTATTGGCACTCCACCATCTAAAAACTTCTCACGCATTGTACGAGCCGCAGCACGGGAAATCATTAAAAATTCCTGCACATCAAAATATGTATCAACTTTGGTAAATCAGGAAAGAAACATTCTCAACACACCAGTGCTATAACAAGTTGAAAATTGCCTAGTAAAATAGGATGTCATATCTGGAACATGAAATAATAATTAACCGAGAATAACGTGTCCACAAATATTAGAGAACTTTTGAGGTTTAAAATACACCTCCTAAAAAAAATGTACAGCCAAAATGAACGTTATAAGGACCAATAGGATTCATGATGATGATGTCAACCATGGGGATGATTCACCATTTTGGGAGTAAAAAAATAAAAAGATCAAAAAATAATAAAATAATAAAATCACTTTCTCAACTTGTTTGTTCCACTGATCTCCCTAAAGTTTTAATCAAATTTTGAGCAGTACTCAATGGATGCAAAATTTAATTCCTCATCCAAGGAGTAGCCACGTTGCATACTTTCAATGGACCTTGCTATAGAAAAAATGAGAAATACTTGAAAAACGTGATTGCGATCACACAATCACGTTTTTCAAGTATTTCTCATTTTTTCTGTAGCAAAGTCCATCGAAAGTATGCAACGTGGCTACTCCTTGGATGAGGAATCAAATTCTTCATCCAACGAGTGTTTCCACTCAAAATTTGAGTAAACCCGTAAGGAGATAAGTTGAAAAAGTAGTTTTTTATTTTTTCCCTCTAAAATTGGATGATATGATCTAATCTTATTTTATTATTTCCACTATTACTTTATTATTTCTATTTCCTTAGAAGACCCATTTTATGTCTCAAAATTCCCCCAAGGAACACATTGTATATAGAAATATTACATTGCAAGCATTGCACATGTTGCCTAGGTCTCATTTTTAATCATTCTTCTTGACAAAAGCTATTATTGGTTTTCTCACAGATCACCACATCATTATACTTCTATATTGTTAGTTTCAGAACTAATAAAGCAGCTGTGATTCACTATTGAATGGCCATGTATCAAAAACAACTGAACCTCATTTCCTTAAAGTGCAAAGCAATCCCAGCCAAAGAGATATCGCAAAAGCATGATTAAGAATCACAACACAATGGTGCCTCCAGATTAACTGATTCAAACATGTACCAAGCCCAAGCAGGCAGATTCTTTGAATGTTGAGAAGTTCTTGAAGGCTTTCCTTAACATCAGCAGACCCAAAAAATTATGAAATATGAGAAGTGAAGAGGTTCGGCAAGGGAAAAGGGTGATAAACATCCAACCCATCCTTCCATAGACACAAAAAAGATATGGAATGTAACACCACGAAGCCTATGGAGTCTAGAAGGCACACACGACACTCACTTTTATTGAACAAGGCTAAGGATCTCACACATAATGATCTTCTGATAAGACCATGGAGAACAACCAATATAACCAAGGCAGATGAAGTAATTAATGTTACAGAAATTAATGATGCAAGAACATTCCCAGCTTAGCAAACTATCGTGCAAGCATTTAAATTCATAAATCGGTGTGGAAGACTAATAAGTACTTGTACAATTCAAGACCTACACATGCATTTGAATTCATAGATAGGTGTGGAAGACTTAGAAGTGCCTCCACTGCAAATTTCAAGACCTAGGCATGCATTTTAAAGCTCTGAATTTCTCTTAATTGTGAAAATAGTGTGGTGATGGCGCAATATAGAAAGTGATAATTGAATGAAGAACTCAGAGCTTTTTGGAGCATCTTTTGGATACTTATCAGGGCCTTTGGAGAATAATTTGACAATGATGGTGTGCATTTTCTATACATGTCAAAAACAGTATCAAAGGGTAGTGTTTCAGGCAACCTCTTTGCATTTGGCGATAAATCAAGGAAATCTAAGACATAGGTTTTGTGCTCAGTATGGCAAACTATAGACCAAAAATTACGCATGAGGAAGATTTGGAATTTGCGTAAAAGGGATCCACAAGTTGTGTACTTTTGAGCAACAATTTGGCATGTGTGTAAAATGAATGCACAATTTGTGTACTTTTGCACAACAGCTACTTTTAAGGCTCAAACTGAAAACCTAGAAATATAGAAAGGTGGAAACTTTGGTCAATTTCCATCAAAAATGCAAAAATTGCTGATTTGACAGAGTTGATACAAGCAAATGAAGTTATATTTGAAACACTGAGATCTGGGTTTTCTCAGTAACACAAAAAACCATACACAAGTAGTCTCACTCATGCATTTATCGGAGCCTTCTCATGCACATATGCTTGGTTTTTTAACAACAGAATTCAATTTTGAGCAATTGATGAAAAATCAAAAAATAATTTTCTTTTCCTCATTGAATTTTTGTAAACACTTAAAATATGAAGGATTGTATTTAGAATTTGCACAGTTAAAGTATTTGGAAGGCAAAAAGCCAAGGAACACATTTATATATATGAAGTTTGTGAATGAATAAAAGGCCTTTGGCTCTCCTTTGATTTGAGTTTGTGTAGTGTTGATCAAACATATGCATTCACTCTGTGAGGTTAAATCCTAAGGAATTGATAAATTGGATAGACGAAATGGAAAAACAATTTGAACTTGACCAAATTAAAGATCCTATGAGGCATAGGTTTTGCATGTACAAGGCTAAAAAGTCGTGTTAGCTTATGATTGAATAAGTTGCAATTGGAATGGGAGAATTGAATAAAAGAGAAAAATAAACCTTGGAATGTAATGGTAGCAAAATTGGAAAAAAAATATACATATAAATAAATAAATATGCCTCCAGATTATGCTTTATATCTATCAAACAGATACAAAATTTGAATCAAGTGAAGATCACTGTGAAGCAGTTCACTAAAGAATGTTATAGACTCTTAACCAAAGCTAGCAAGAGGAGCATTTGATCTTCTAAATTTTTTGTTTAGCTGCAGAGGAGCATTAAGAATTGAGGAGAATCAAAATTCAGAGAAAATAGTAGGCCATGAGGACAGGTCAACGATTTGGAAAAGAACAGATGAGAAAACAGAAAGAAGAATCTAAAGCAAGCTCTAGCACTATGGACTAGCCTATTAAAAGAGGATATGATGTTGATGGAGAAAGATATTCAACAAGAACATAGCTACCAACATAATGAGAAGTCTCTAGAGTTCTCGTTTTTTAGAGGTTGCATTTAGTCATTGTTTTTACCCTCATTTCAAAAATTGGTGCTAACAATAGCACCCATTTTAGTTTTTGAGGTTAAAATTGTAGACTTTCGCAACTATGATATGTAGTGTTCCAAACAAAAACCTTAAAATTGACACTTGAAATGAAAAGGGGTGCTTTCAATAGCACTCCCTTTTTTCTTGAGGCTAAACTACAACTCGTTTAAAAAGGTGGCCTTGACAATATGTACCATTGTGAGCAAAAATTTTAAAATTCATCCCTGAATCAAAAAGGGGTGCTGCTACTAACACCCTCTTTTTAAGTTTCAAACATTTGTTGTCATGTCAAGAAGAAAAGGCACATTTGGCAAGTTTGGTCCTCGGAAAAAGAAGATCAATATGTTGTAGATCCAATACTATGGATGTCAGGAATATGGCCACTACAAGAGAGATTGTTCTAAGCTCAAGAAGGACAACAACAAACGAAGAAGGGAAGAAGCCCATATCACTGAAGAAGTGGAAGAAGCTGAAAAGAAGAAATCCAAGGAGGAAGTAAAAGATATTTACTATCATTGAGATAAGTCTTCTCCACCTAGTTCTTTTCATTTTTTGTGAAATATAGCTATCATGGTGAGAAGCATTAGAAGCATGATAGGATGCATCATTTTAGGGGATGGCATCATAGTAGCATATGATTGAAAACAAGAGCTCATGACATCATTATAAAGCTTGAAAGATAGTTGAAGTCTATGGCAGTCATTATTAAGGAAGTAGTTCTTGATAACCTCAAGGAAGTAGTTCTTGATAACCTCATTAGAAGCATAAGTAGTACTTATGGGTAGAAGTGAGTCATCTAGTATGGAGCTCATCATACATCACTGGGAAGGAGCATCTGCAAGATGAGGATAATCAGGATCCTCTGTTGGAATCTTCATTAGAAGATTCATCTCTTGAAAATGTCTCACTGAGAATTCCACTTTGGATGGAATTCATTGTTTGAAAAATGACGGTACGATGACAAAGGAATGCATCATGTAAAGCTGATTGAAGCACTCTCAAACAAGGAAAGGAAGTTGCTAAAGGAAGTCTAGATGACAAAAAAGAAGAAAAGAGGTATGTATGCATATGTTTAATGAGTTAAGTCATGTCGTTATATAGTTGCAGATAGTAAGGATGCATGCTCCATCTCATGAGCATGATCAAGGGAAAATGATCTCTTTCGTTAAAAAGATATATAAGGCATGGTTCATATATTGACTAGATGAAATCAACATAATATGTCCTCATATGGAATATGAGGTGATTGACAAAAATGAAGGAACTATGATTGGAAGTTCGTGGAAAGCAATGTGTGAATAAAAAGAAAAGAAGAGATCGTGAAAGATGCAACTGTGGAGAAAGGAAATCAACATCCAATGACTAAATATTTGACTATGATATCTCCATGGGAAAGATATGAAGACCCTGATGAAGTCTGGAAAAGAAGGAGCCCCTTGATATTGTATATCTTGGAGATGTGTCAAATATATATGCAGGATGTTAATATTGCAAGCAAACAAATGTCATGATGAAAGGGCATCATAAAAGGTAACTTTGATTTAGTGTAATATTCATAATTGAAAATTAGCAATAAAATCAATGCATCAATAGACATTAACAATAGCAAATAAAATCACGCCATAAAAACATAAACTGGAGCCATAAAATTCAGGTATGGGCCATTCTATTAACTTTGAGATAAGTGTACAATGTGGGTGTTGGAATAATGGCACCTGGGCTTGCTCAAGGCAAGCTGAAGTAGCCTCTATCACGAACTCGAATCAATCCCCAAAAGTACACTATGTTTCTCTAGCTCTACGCAATCCTGGTCCAGAAATGCTTAGAAAATTATGGCCTTTTAATCCCGGACTCTACTCACAAAACCCACAATAACCCGCAAAGGAATTGTGGAAAGGTTGACTACGCAAATTGGTCCTCTTGGGCTTGGCTCTCTATTCTACTGGCTGAAACTGTGCACCTGGAAATAACACTGCAAAATTCTCCCAAAAGATATGAAATAACCCCGTTAGGAAGCCTTCAGCCCCCCCACCAATTTCCTCCTCCAAAACTCCTGCGCTGCTCATCTCCCAGATGATGTCTCCCTCACTATTGCAGAGTGACTTCGTTGTTGGGACTGCGTTGCGCTGTGCTCTGTTGATGAATACGTTGTGATGGATCCACGACCTCTCTCTAAATCGAACTGGTGTAATTCTCCTCCCTAGGGCAGGCACTCAAAGTCCCCCGAAGCAGAGGTTGAGATTCCCGCTAGAGAACACTCAGTTGCTAAACAACAATGCAGACTTGGCTCCTGCTCAAACGTGCTTTGTCAAAAGACAATTCGAATTAGATGATTGAATGAAAGAGAAAAATGAGTTGCCTCTTCCTTCTTGTCTCCAAAGGCCCAACATTCCCTTAGGGCCCCACCAATATCTGCAATGCCCCTCCTCTGGCCACTCCTGCATTGCCTTTTCCCGCCCAACCACATCACCGCCTTTCTGGAATGCACAGTGCCTCCTCATTGGCTCAACCTGCCCCCACCAAGGCCATAATATTTGCCTCTCAACTATAGGAAAATGCCTTAGTTCACTTTAATCTAATTTGTGGGTCCCTAGCCCACATTATTTCGCGCCAACATTAGAAAATACAAAATTGATCAAAACTTAATATTTCTAAATAGCATAATTTCTAATTAGGAATATTACATTTAGTGTCCATTTTTTATTTTTGAAAGTCATTTTGTTGGGTTGATGCAGGGCTACTAAGAGAGAGTTGTAGATATTACCTACAACTAAGCACTCATGTGGTTGGATGAAAAGATCCTAAAAGAAACATGACGTGGAAAAGATAGTTGTATAAAGAAAAGCCAAATTGGGACTAGAAGATGACTTTCCAACACAAAGAGGGATGACATGACCAATGTGGTTCGTGAAAGTGATGGATGGTTGATGCCCTACAAAGATGAAAGCTCCATAATATTAAAGATAAAATTCATGACATCGAATGGAGGAGCACTACAAGTGACTGAATGTCCCATGATCTCCACCAATGGATAAAAAGCAGTTGTTGGAAATAGGTCCCTAGTTAAGAAGGAACCTGGAAACAACTTTCTAACTTGGTAGAAACTTGGAAGCAAGTTCCTAGCTAAGAAGGAGCTTGGGAAAATTCCTTCATTGGAATGGGTATATCCTGCCTAGTTGAGAGGGAGAAATAGACACATCATTCTTTTCTTCACTTAGGAAGAAAAGAATGGAGGATTGGTAAGCATTTGGCGTCTGATACTTTTTGAGGATGTGGTAGGGCATCCAAGGTAAGAGTAGTCATAGCGGACTAATATTATTTGAGGACTGGGAATCCAAAATAAGAATAGTCCCAGAAGGACATACCCTGTGAACACCCAAGTGGGGTATGCTCCTAGAGAGACAATGATGAAGGTGTCTATAAATCATTGGTCTCGCCAGCATTGTGCTCTGATCTTGTGGAAAGAGTTGTTAGTCAAGGCCTTGCTATTTGACAATGCTGGATGATATGATGTTATACAGATGGGTTACCAATCCGACTCTTCTTATGAGAATTCTTCAAATTTAGAATGTCCAAGTACCTTGTATGGATTATAAATACCTCCCTAGTTAAGAGTGAGTGTTGAAATATGTAAGTAGGTTCGGTCTTCATAATGACATATGTAATGTTGATTTTATGAATTCAATGAAAAGAGAAAAATAAATTTATTATTATTTTTCTTGAGGCATGGGTTTCATGCTCAAGGGAAACTTATTTTAGGTCAAGCTCCCATTGAGAGCTTCTAGGATTTGTCATTGAGTCTAAAGTCAAAAGAGTAATTGTCATATATGAATAACCCTTCTTAAGCATGTTACGTATTGTAAGAAAATTATTTGAGACAAATTAGCATAAAAAATATCCTCCAAGACCATGTCAACATGCAAGCATCAAGTCGGCCTCATGGAGAAACAAGTCGGCCTTAGGACATCTCAAGTTAGCCTAATAGGAGGCTCAAGGAAGCTTTATATATAGGGCACTCAGCCTCATTTGGAAACACTTCACTCTGACACACAAGTTCGATCACTAGGTCAAGAAGAAGTGCGAAGAAGAGGAAGACAGAGGAAGGAGAAAAAGTCAGGTTATTTTGAGTTTTGTAGTTATGTATTTTCCAGATCCATCGCATTAAGAGTATTCTTCTATCGACATTTCGAACCATCTACCAAGCATCTTCTATTTTGGATTTGCTTTTGGGCTACTTCTCTCCACGCATGCAAAGGAATTACGACACATATTTCTACTTTATTTCTGCATTTCAGCACTGTGAAATTTCCAGAATTTGTGTTTTCAGAAAATATTTATTTTTTCAGCTTGTTGAATGTATGGCTATGGGAATGGACATTTAACTTTATGGGAGAAATAAGGAAAAACTGAAAACCGGGGTTGGGAACAGAAATTTCTACAGACTCTTCTTATGGGAATTATTCAAATTGAAAATGTCCAAGTTGTTGAAGATTGTAACTAGGTTCGGTCTTGAGTCACTATTTAATGTACTTGTCAAAAAATAAAATAAAAGAATTTATATTATTATTATTATTAAATGACTTATTAAAGCATGGGTTTCATGCTTGGGTCATTATGTTTTAGGTCAAAGTCCCCATTGTGGACTTCTAGGATTTATTCTGAGTTTATAGAGTCATTGTATATTTAAGGAGACCCTCCTTGGGCTATTGAATCATGTAAAAAGGTGTAGTATTGAGTCAAAAATGATGTATGGAACCTCCACACCAAGTCGACCTTAATGTGATCAAGTCGGCCTCAAGTCAACGAATTCGAGCTCACATCAAGCCTATATATACAAGGAGATTGAATTAATTAGGAGCATCCTCTCTCACACAGAAACTCAATATCTACTTTTTCAAAGGAAAAAGTGCAAAGTCAAGGAAGGAGCCAAAAGGATTGCGAGTTTGGACAAGATGAAGGAGTAAAGGAAAATCGAAATTTTGTTTTCTCTCTCTCTCTCTCTCTCTCTCTCTCTCTCTCTCGTGCCCTAGATTGGAAGATCGAAGTCCCTCATTGTTTTGTTGTTGCCAGTGGTTGCATGTTGCTACTACCAAGAGAAGAATAGGTCGAAGTTGCTTTTGTTGGATGTTGGTGCCTTGAGAAGTTGTATTGGGTCAAAATCGAACTTCCTAAGTCAAGATCGAAGTCTTTTCTCCAATATCGAAGTCTCTGAAGCAAGATCAAAGTTTCCAGGTTTAAGGAAGTGCTACATAGTGTTGATGCTACTACTGTTGTTGCAAGTTGGAAGATAGGATCAATAAGATGGTTGACTTCGTGTGCAGGAAGTGTGAGTCAACGTCTAGAGTCTTAGGAAAACTATTGAAGGAAGAATTACTAACTGGGTTTTCCCCTAGAGTGGGGTTTTGCCCTGGTTGTTCGCCTATATCTGGTGACATTGATCTATGTGCTATTGCTTTGATATTTGCTTGGTGAACTAAGAGAAAATAAGATAATAAGAAACTAATAAGAATTAAGGCACATCACAAGTAAACTATCAAGAACAAGAAAATCTTTTTTCCTTTTTTATTTTCTAACACAAGTACTTTGTATGGATTATGAATACCTCCCTAGTTAAGATGGGGTGTTGAAATATGTAATTAGGTTTGGTCTTCATAATGACAAATGTAATCATGATTTTTTGTATTTAATGAAAAGAGAAAATTAAATTTATTATTGTAACTCTTGAGGCATGGGTTTCATGCTCAAGAGAATTTATTTTATAGGTCAAAGCACCCACTGAGTGCTTATAGGTTTGTTATAAAGTCATTGAGTCATTGTCATGTATGAATGACCCATTTAGGTATGTTACATATTGTAAAGAAAAATTTATTGAGTCATAATCAAGTCAAAAGACCCTACAAGACCTCTTCATGGCACAAAGTTCAAGTTAGCCTAAGGAAACTTCTAGTCGGCCTAAAGGAAGCAATTCGACCCTATGTGAAGCCTATATAAAGAAAACCTCAACCTGATTTGGAGAATACACTCTCACTCACAAGTTCGATCTTAAGGACGAATGGAATTACAAACAACATGAAGACTAAAGAATGAGAAAATTCAAAGTTTTGGATTTGATTTTGGGCTACTTCTTGCCACACGTGTGAAGGAATTAAGGCACATATTGTTGCAGTGAAGCTAAGTTGCAGAATTGAAGTTAGGTCACCAAGAAGAGTTGTTCTGGAAGCTGAATTCTCTAGGAGAGAAATCTACCCAAGCGAAGAAGAGAAGTTGCAGTTTCTAGGCATAACGAAATTGCAATTGCAGTCGAAGTTGCAATTTCTGGGCAAGTCGAAATTATAGTTGCAATTGCAGTTGTTGAGTAGGTCGAAGTTGCTAAAAGGAGAAGTTATTCAAAGAGGAAGCATTGACTTGGTCTTGGAGGGGTTCTTGGTTAAGGGTCTAGGTCTTGGAATTCGTCAATTGAAGATTCTATAAGAATAATTCTTGCGGGTTTTCCTCTCAGGTTGGAGAGGTTTTGGCCCTAGATGATCGCCTACATCATGTGTCCTTTGTCTCATTGTTCTTTATGGTTTGGTAGTTTTTGGATGAAGAAGAACACATCATAATAATCAAGTACAAGAAGAACCTAATTAGGAAAAGTAAAAATTCCTCACAAGCAGTTATCATTATAAAAGAAATCCTCCAATATCTCTGCCCTAGATTTTTCAACAAGAATCACTCTCTCACCGGCCACCATCCCCAAGCCCTCTCAACCCTCAAAGGGTCTGAGGCCTACTTGGCATTCTCCTCCACAAGATGTTGTCTTGCTTACTACCTTCCATAGGCCCTCTCGGCCCTCAAGGGTTCTCTTGCCAAGCCACAAAACGACAAGAATGCCAAACTTCAAAGGGTGTAATACCATAGGTCATCAAAATACTATGGGTCTATGGATGCAAAGCCTCATCACTTAGCCCACTTTCCCCGCATGTTTGAATACTCTCGATGCTACCCAAATCATCAACAACACTGATAATTATTATTAATATTATTGTTATCACTTAATATGTAATGTATCATTCAATTACCGTCCCTACATTTTTTACTCTTTAACCCCTGTAGGTCTTCAACAACTCTAGGCAGATAATCCATCGTCTTCATCTTCTATCCATCTACACTTTCACAAGTTCATCCCTTGCAGGGGGCAATTTTCTGTGCATCAACTTGAATCTTTCTCTAAAGTTTGGTTTCAGTTCAACCAACCTCTTAATTGTCAATAGCTCATTCTATATTGGTCCATTATGCATTCCTCATTGTTCATTTTTCCATTCACTTTTATGTTTCTACTAGTTCACTTGGAGGGTAAGTTTATTGTCTTCCTTTTGTCCATTCATCTTGTTTAGACACTCTCAACCAATGTTTGAGTTTTGGCTAGATCAGTGTTGACTAATAGGAGCAGGATAGAAGGGTATAGTTGCTAGTAAAGGCATATTTGTTGGTAGAAGTGCATAAGCATGGATGTGCAATATACTGTGGATAATACAAGGCACAGTCATGATGTACATGGCACAGATCCAAGACAGAGGTGCTAGGTGTTAAGGAAATTACAAGGAACAAACAGTACGTATGGTGCACAAGTGCAGGGAACACATGCAAGGTATACCTGGCTTCTCTTGTCTGCACAGGACCAGCTAGATGAAAGAATCATCATGTTCTGTTTGGGCACTGCGAGAGGACTTTTGTTGGGTCTTTGTCACCATTAAGGTTGGAAGGTAGAGGGAAATGGAGCAACGGGCATTGAAATGTTCAAATTTATTATAAAAAAAATAAATTGTCTCAATTTATTATTACTTGACACAACGGTTTGTGAGGTGTCAAGTAAGAAATGGAAATGAAAAGTCACTTCACATTTATTTTCACATGTAACCCAAGAAGAAGTTCAAATTTGTTCCATTATTGCAAGCTCTGTTTTCTTGTTTTATTATCACGCGCTTGCAGGTTTCTCTATCAGACTGTTTTTGACAACAACTTACAAGATTTTCTTTAAAATAAAAGAATGGTTCCTTCCTAAACCTAAACAATACAAGGGTGTCAAGGACGGGAGAGTTGGTGCATATGGAAACTGGAGAATACATGATTTTCCTCATTATTAATCATATCAGTTAATAAAATATAAGCACAATTGTCCAACTCCTGTAGTCAGATGACACAACTTTCAAGTACACAGCCTTTCAGTACAGAAGAACAATAGTCTAAGCCAACAAACACCTGACAGAATCAAAAGAATGAAAAAAATACAGTACCTTCAATTCTTCAGTAGCTTCAGGTATATATTCTATACGTGTAGTGAATGTACCGAGCGATTCACGATACCATTCCCTATTGAATGTTATCAGCTCCATAGTTTGTTCAAGATTTATAACTTCCCAAGGTCTAAGGCCAGGAATTACTTTAGCCAGATCTTTCCTGTCATCAATACCACCATATTTTATAAAATTCAACAAGATAGCAATCTGAAATTAATAAACAATTTCAAAATCCATCTAAAAAATCATGTAGCTCTTGATTTAAGAACTTGCTCTCCCAAAAAGATGGTTCATAGAGAATATAAATCAATTATACAAAAATGTTCCATCATCATATCAATGCTAACATAATATTCATAGACACTGGTAAAATAAACATCACTTTGTTGAGAAGAGGGAATAAATTATTGCTGCAAAATACAATATAAACTCCAAAATCTTTTGACTGAAATCATATCTTGACCTCCTGAATGAATTATCTTGTTATAGGTTTATTCAACAGACAAGTCTCTATAAGATACAAATCCTGACTTCTACGAAGTTATCATTCAATTTTTCTATTTCAATTTTATATTGACTCCATGACAAATAGCCTATGTAACATAATGATATCATATGATTGTATATCCAAGTTATAATCGTATATGATTGTAAGATATTTGGTATCATTATGATCATATAAAAGTACCTCACCATGTTGCTCACTCAAGTTTCCCACCAGCTTGGTCACACTATATCATCCACATGATTCACAGATAGAGATCTAGCGCAAAACTAACTATAGGACGATCAAGGTGGAACATACATTCTTGAAGATCTGCACCAGCACCCTTCATTTGTAATTATCTAAGAAGCTCGAGACAAGAAACCTTCAAGGTAGGGGATAGACAGGTTTCAAGCCAAAGTATCAAATCATATCCTCACCCTACAGGCCATCATTGAGGAGGCAAGACACCACTATCCAAAAGACTACTGTTGTTTTTGTTAATATGTGGTTGTCATTGATGTCAACCCAAGCAGCACCCGGAAATGCCCCGGCTTTTGTCAGCCAAAATGACATGGCAATTCATGATTTCTCGAGACTGTACCATCCTTGTTGGATTCTCCTCGTTGAACTGATTCCGGTGGTATGTGGCACGCCATATGGTTCTTCACGGTATGTGAGTTATGCCAGTTTGAGGGAGGAGGACCATGTTGAAAAGTGTAACTACGATCGGTCTTCATATTGACTATGTAATTATGGATTTATGTAAAGAAGAAGACAAAGATAGTAAAATGTATTTTGTTGTACTTGCTTCATGGGTTTCATGAGCAAGATTTTATTCTAGGTTAATAGACTTCTTCTTGATGTCTATTAGGGTTTTTGTCCTCTAGGTGTAAATATAATTAGGTGTCATATGTATGAAGAAACTAGTCTAGAGAATGCTCCAAGATCTTGTCAAAGAAACTGTGGAAGAATGACTCTAATCAGCCCTCACTCAAACGCTGGAAGATAAGCTCCATCTACTGTGATCATGTTGGCATTATACTCGATGAAGTCGGCCTTCTAGCTAGCTGAATGCTCGGCCTAAAGTCATGGACTGTGCCATATATATAACTTTAATCTGCAGCTCATTTGAGACAATCAATATAATTGTGGATTGTTTTGTTCTGGAATGCGGATAGTAAATGTGGATTTCAGAGAAGGTCACAGTACGGGTTTAAAAGAAAAGACAGTGCATATTTAAGGTAAGATAAAGACTGTGGATTGCTTTGAAAAAGATGCGGACATATCTGTGGTATATGCGTATTTCAGGAAGGAGATCTCTGAAGTGATGTGGATTACTTGATGGATGCTGCGGTCAAAGCCTGAAGTAAAGTTCGAAAATATGTGATGCGTTCTTACCATACGGATTAAGGAACAGGTGTGGACATCTCTGTGATAACTACAGCATGATCAAAGTCTGGATTAAATGCGAGCTGAGGCATTAGGTGCGGATCTGTTTTCTGAAGCATCCTGAAGTAACAAATGCTCATTAGTATGAAAGAGCTGTGGTGAATCTGATATTCAAATGAGGGAATAAGATCTGTTTTATATGTGTTATGATGGCTGTGACTAGAAGCATTCGAATGTCATGCTGTGTGAAGGACTAGGTGGATGATCATGCTGTGATGAGAAACTTGAGAGATATTACAGTATGCAGAAAGGAGGAAGGTAAATCTATGATTTACCTTCCTACTCACAGTTCATAAAAGAAGGGTCAATGCAGGTTGGCGAAGAAAAGAATGATCAGCGTTGAAAGAAGACTTAGAAGCAGTGACAAGGTCTTGGAGGCATTCATAGGTCAAGGGTCTGAGTCTTGGTCATGGTATTTGTCATTTTAAGATCTATAAGAAGAATTCCTTTCGGGTTTTCCTCTCCAAGAGGGAGAGGTTTTGCCCTGGGTCGAGGAGCCTAACCTTGTGTCTCTTGTGTTTTGATAATTTACTTGATGAAAGACTAAATAAGTTAAGAAGAGAAGACATAACTTATAAGTAAAAGAAGTAAACTCATAGGTAATTATGAAGTAAGAGAATTTGAATTAATCACCAGCCCTCCAAATTCTCAACATGGTATCAGAGCTAAGGTGCTAAAGACAAAGGGCTATTTGACAAGAAGACACTCAAGGATCAAAATTCAGTTTTCTAGAAAGCATCAAAGCAAAATTCAAAGTCCACATTGAAAACTCAAGTCATTTTGCAAGAAAATCCTCAAGCCATCTCAAGAAGACTTTCAACCTTATTCAAAGAATCCACACATCCAGGAGACATCTTCAGTCTGAAGTAATCCTTGATCATCAAGGATCCAAGATCACCTACTTTGAAATCAATCTAAGAGGGAGTTCCTGCCATCATCTTCATCATTATCAACAAGGAAGGAGATAGAAGAAGAAAAGCATCTACTCAAGTAAGTATCTTTATGACTTCATATGAATCTATCAAAATGTCTTCTTTGCAAAGAAAGCAACAAACTGGTTAGGATTTCAAACTTTCTTGCATGAAAGAAAAAGGACAATGAAGTCATGCCAAATAAATGAAGGGAGATATAAGAGCCCAAAGGATTCTTATAAAATCCATAAAAGGCTCTCTCGTCTCCGATATATCAAATCTAGAATCATCAAAAGTAATATATGAGAAATTGGTGGAGCTATTCCCTGTGAGTACTGCGGGAGATGCAATCTCTCTAAGATCAACTGCATGAACTGGGAGAAGTAATGTCTAACACTGAGATGACTACAGTGATGTTGAGTGCTCTTCCAGAAGAATGGGGAAACTTCTCTTCAAGTTTATACAAGAAGAAAAAGAAAAAAAAAGCCACACCATTCCACGATTTACGGTCTCTATGTAAAATAGTGGAAACAAGATTGAAAGCCAAAGCTGATACAGGAACAAGTGAAGGGAATCTAGCCTTTGCAGCGATATCCAGGAAGAAAGGAAGATTCGGTAAATTTGGTCCTCTTAATGAAAGGAGAAATATGGACAAAGTACGATACTTATAAGCAAAACACATAACAGATCTCTACCAATTCAGATCTGGAATAAGCACATGCACACAGTGATTTCTAGACAAAGTCCCGGGAAAAACCAAACGCAGGAAAACCGGTGTTTGGTTGTTGGAAACCGGTGTTTGGTTGTTGGAGGGTTCTATTATTAAGAATATTTTTGAATACAAAATCTGGGTTCCAAATCTAGAAAACCCGACAGAGAAAACACTAGATCTACAGCTCTCTGGCTGATCTAGGGCCAAAATAATGACTGATCCACACCCTCAAATGGGATTTATAGGACTCAACGAAATCTAGGCCTAGAAACCCCAGCGCTGCCCCTGAAAGGCTCTGCGTCAACCTCTGAAGCCCCTGAAAGCCTTTGCATCAACCTTGGATGGCCTCCAAACCCTCAGCGCTGCTCCAGAAGGGACTGTGTTGCCCCAGAATGGGTGACACAGTCACTATGCTGCCCCTAAAGGTCTCTGCGTAACCCCTGAAGGGTTTCCTGAAAATTACACTGTCCTTGCTGCTGCTGCTGCTGTTGCCTTCCTCTGCATTGTCCTTGAGTTGATCTCTTCTCTTCCTCTTGTGTATTCTAGACCCTGGAATCAGATCATCCCCTTGGTCTAAATTCCCCTCTCTGCAGCTGAAACACTTCTGAGTATTCTTAGCAAACCCTGCTCTAGAACTCAGCTTAGCTTCAGTGCTCTGCCTCTGTGTGCCTTTACAAATGACCCCAAGCCTTTCCTTTATACTTTTCTCGTTGACAAATCAACAGCCATGATCAAATCTTGAATCAATGGCTAAGATTAAAAGAGAGCTTGATCTGTGTGACTTAAGACAATTTCATCACATGTTTAATTAAATTCACTTTAATGATTTTATTTTCCTAAGTTTTAACTTAGGAAATACATTAAAATAATTAATTAATTTAATATCTTCTAAACCAGATGAAATTTCCCAAATCTATTTATGGGTCTTGTAGATCAGGTGAACTCTAGTCCTTCCTCAAAATTTGGGACCTAGAGCACAACTAATGCTACCCCAAATACACAAAATCTCAACACCCCCTCTTAGCATCAAGGGTGTGCTCTAGTAATACATCACACTATGCATTACATGATTTTGAGCACTAGTTCTGTGTTGTTGAAGTTTGGCCTCCTGCCACTCAACTCTGCACTGTTGTTGCCATTCTGTATTGCTGCCCATGACTTTGCCACTGCCACTACAACCATTGTACTATAGCTCCCTCGCAATCTGCTGCATCTGTGCTACTCATAGCACTGCCACTGTTGATCTGCTGCATTGCAACTTCAGTTGTTGAGAGAAACAATTGAATCTCCTGCCCAAACTTTCACAAACAAGTCTGATGGGCTGCATCCTCATCACTGAAGCTCCATAGGCTACAGATCTATGTTGGCATCTAAAGAACGTTGCACAGCTACAACTCTGCCTACATAATCATCCCTCTGCATTATTGAAGTCACATCAGCCCCTTGTGCTGAAATCTATCACGTTGTTGTTCACTGCGCTGTCCCTCTGAAGCTTTCTACACTACACTGCGTAAGCAGCACTACTCTGCGTTGCTACTGCTTCTACGTTGATGCTGCTTTGCTTTGCGCTACTACTCCAAATCTTCAGATCTGCCTCTACTTCTGCCTCATTTGTGATCTATGCACCCACTTCTCCACTTGTCCTGCTACTGTCTTAAGGCTATCGTAGCTCGCTTTTGATCCAGGAGATGAGCTGCTCAAGGATCCCACCTTCTTCTATGTAGCTCCACTACATATCCATGTCACCCCACCTACGTGATTCATGAGCACTCATGGCTGCATCATCTCCTGACCCATCATCTGCCACAGTTGCCTTGGAAGAAGATGCTTCCTTGTCCCCTTTCTTATCTGGACAATGGCTGACAAAAATGTCCCATTTCACCACACTGAAAGCACTTGATCTTTGAAAGATCCTTCTTCTTCTTTGGCTGCTTCTTTGATGCCAAGGCTACATCTTCCTTCTCTTCCTTCTTTACTTTGCTCAACGCAGGGTTCCGCTGCTTCTTGGTGAATCTGCGTAGTTCTTCTTGCCGCAGGATTGACCACAAGTTGTCCCAATCTGGTAGGTCTGCTCTGCCCAAGATACTTTGGACAAAGGTTTCCCACTCATCCGTGACTGCATTGAGGGCAGCCCTGACTATCACTGCATCATCTACGATTGCAGCCGTTGCAGTCAGTTGATCCCTGATTTCCTACAGTCTGAAGAGGAAGTGTTCCATGTCTTCTCCCTTGGTCATCATGAATGACCTCATTTGGGTCTCCAACAGCATTTTCCTATGAACTGATTTTCCCTCATACAGCGAAGTCAAGGTCTTCCACATTTCGTTAGCTGTCTTCTTCTCAACTATGTGTGGTACAATATGGTCCTTGATATTGTCCATAATCAACCACTTGGCATGCCCAGCAACTTCCCTATGCTTCAGTAGGAGATCCGCATTTGTCGGTGTGGCCAGAGTTTGCTCTGCATGGTCTCTTAGATTTTACGCCTCAAGGACAATCAGGATCCTTGCTTTCCAAACAGAAAAGTTTGAGAGGCCCTCTAGCCTATCCTGATCACGCAGTCCATGAGGAGCCATCTGCTCAGAATGTGTCAGAGCTCCTCCTCTCTATACTAGAGATCTGGATCTAGGGTCCTTTACGAACTGGGGACCCTCTGCTCCCTCTGACACTTGATTTCCCTCCTTGGAAATCTACTCAATCAACTATGATTCAGCTTCTTCTTTGATCCTCTGATCAAACTGCAAGTTTCCTTTGGCAAGAAACTTTATGAGAAGTTTAACTCCTCTCAATCTTTCTCACTTGTGCTAAGGCTAAAAATCTGAAAACTTCAGAATTTTAACCCCACCGGCTCTTCTGAATTTCTGTAGCTTTTCTACAGATTTTTCTGGATCTAACAGATTCAGATCTTAATCACACTGACTGGCTTCAGACCCAACCAGCGTTGTTTCTGAGTTGCCTCTGTGCAGTAATTGCGTGGGCTTGCTAGGACACCGCGCTGGACAGCGTCACCCTTCTCTCTGCGTGAATCTCCTCCTAAAAACTGCGTTGTCCCTTCAAATTTGCTTCTCTGCTGCTTTTCCAGCTGCTTTCTGCAGCTAGATCCTTCAGATTCTTTAGCTAGTGACCCTCCTAGATCTACAATTGCTCCGATACCAGGTAGAAATTTCTGAATCTTATATCTTATGCAGAAATTATTACTGTTAATCCGGTTAAGCTCCTCCTACTTATATAAGTTATCAACTGAATAAATTCAAGTTAACATCGAAGCAAAACACATAACAGATCTCTACCAATTCAGATCTAGAATAAGCACATGCACAAATTGACAAAGTGACACAGTTATTTCTGGACAAATAGTCCCCAGAAAAAACCAATGCGGGAAAATCGGTCTCTGGCTGATGCAGGGTTCTATTATTAAGAATATTTCTGAATACATAAATCTGGGTTCCAGATCTGGAAAACCCGACAGAGAAAACACTAGATCTCCAGCGCTCTGGCTGATCTAGGGCCAAAATAATGACTAATCCACACCCTCAAACGGGATTCATAGGACTCAGCCAAATCTAGGCCTAGAATCCCGAGCTCTGCCCCTGAAAGCCTTTGCGTCAACCTCTAAAGCCCCTGAAAGCCTCTACGTTAGCCTTGGATGGCCTCCAAACCCTTGGCATTGCTCCGGAAGGGACTTTGTTACCCCAGAATGGGTGACGCAGTCACTACGCTGCCCCTAAGGGTTTTTTCGTAACCCCTGAAGGGTTTCCTGAAAATTACGCTATCCCTGTTGTTGCTGCCTTCCTCTGCGTTGTCCTTGAGCTGATCTCTTCTTTGCCTCTTGTGTATTCTAAACCCTGGGATCAGATCATCCCCTTGGTCTAAATTCCCCTCTCTGCAGCTTAAACACTTCTGAGTATTCTTATCAAACCCTGCCCTACAATCTCAACATAGCTTCAATGCTCTGCCTCTGTGTGTCTTTACAAATGACCCCAAGCCTTTCTTTTATAGTTTTCTCGTTGACAAATCAACGGCCATGATCAAATCTTGAATCAATGGCTAAGATTAAAAGAGAGCTTGATCCGCGTGACTTAAGACAATTTCATCACATGTTTAATTAAATTCACTTTAATTATTTTATTTTCCTAAGTTTTAACTTAGGAAATACATTAAAATAATTAATTAATTTAATATCTCCTAAACCAGATGAAATTTCCCAAATCCATTTCTAGGTCTTGTAGATCAAGTGAACTCTAGTCCTTCCTCAAAATTTGGGACCTAGAACACAACTGATGCTACCCCAAATACACAAAATCTCAACACTTAGACCCAGGCAAAACCCCTTCAATCTTCTCCAGGGAAAACCTGTTAGAGAGCTCTTCAAATTTATTTATCTTTTAAGTTCAGGAAAAAATACATTTGCAGACAAAACAAAACACCAAAACAACTTATCTCTTCAGCCCAAAAACTCCTTGAAAACCGTGCCCACTTGAAGCTGAAAATATGTATTGTATGGATACGAACTGTACGAATTTTCGTACTGTTGTAGGTGTTGTACGGATTTTTTCTCAAAAGCCTCTCTCGAACTACGTGCAGCTCACAGCACTAAATGTTGTTTGTATTGTACCTTTTGTTGTCTTCTATGTCTAGATTTCCATGCCTAGCTTTGCCCAGAAATCACTCCTTCAACTTGCTTCAACAAATTTCTCCTTCAAAACTTTTCTCCAGCCCTAAGCCTCCTTTCTCCAATCTGCTCGTGAAGAATGAATGAATGCAGTCTCTCTTTTCCTTTCCCCATTTTGTTTCCCTGAATGACTTTGGAAACCCTAAGATCTAATGGCTCAGATTCATTTAGATCAAGGGATGCAAATAAATGTGCATTTAATTCTTACTTTCTTATATACCTAGGCAGGTGTCCTTTCATGATTGGGCATGTCTTTTAGACATGCTTTTTCACTCAACTAATGACTACTTAACATTGTCTATTTAATATTTGCATTTATTTTTATTTATTTATTTGTTATGAATTATATTCATAACATTGCCTCCCTCTTCAAAAAGCTTTGTGCTCAAAGCCTATTCGCTCATAATTCCTTCATCTTGTGCTTATCATCTGGACATATATAACTGGACATCACTGGTAATTCATCTTATTTAATTTTGCATGTGATATTGTCTTGAACTTAGGGTTATCGAAATTTATTTTTAATAAATAATAAATAATATATATATATATATATATATTCAAATATATGATTGGTTTTGCAGTACCATTTGATTTGGGCAGTCAAATACTATGGACGGGGTGAATCTCAAGGTTAAATTTCTCATAAAGCAATGGGTGAACGTCCGCAAATGTCCTCTTGAGCGAGTTTGCGTAAGAAGGGGGTTAGTGCTTTGAGCTCTGCGTCGGTCTTTAGACCCTGGAAAGGTACGATGGGGATGGCATTGGTCCGCTGAAGATTATGGTGTATACCATTACAGTGTCTGATTCGCATGAATCGGTATATACCACGCACCGAGACAGGTACGAAACGATGCCTGAACACACCCTTTGACCCTCGACTGGGCACGTCCCTTGACAATGTGGGCAATGGCAGTTTTTTAACGGTGTTTTGAATAGCATCTGCCTGACACGAACACAACCTTCGGGAATACAAACACAACCTTCGGGAATACGAACACAACCTGCACGTGTTGGATGTGAGCGGGGACATGAGCATCTGGAATGAGACTGGCAGCATCGACTCGAGGATTGACGATAGTGTTTTTTTACTATTCGAGTGGAATGCAGAGTGCAACACACAACTGTCGGAACAGGGTTACGATCTGTGAGTGTTGTCTATTCGGGCTGACGGCGGACAACAGGGCAGCTTGTCCCATGTAGCTTGTACTTGTCACCAGAAGAGCCTAAGGAACACCCGATACTAAGAAATATAGAGTTTTAACCTTATTTCCAGCCAGGAATATCTGTTCTCCAGGGCCGGCCATATTTGTCACTGCAAGCGTCGTGTTAACCAGCGTTTTGTACATGCATTTAGCTGACGCCTGTGGTCCTTTCAATTTTGTTACATGGCTCAATACTTTGCCCATTATGAAGAATGCAAATGATATTTTCTTTCTGTCGATATTTTCTGTGACTTCCAAAGAATGTCCAGAGGATTATCTAACTTCTCCAAGGGTATTCCAACGTGTAAAAACCCAAAACGGTTTCCCCAAGCGGATCCACTTTTGGGTTTTAGCATCTGCTTCATGTACTTGGAGCCGAACCTGGCTCGCATGTTCATCAATACCAATGCCATTAGTCTCAACTTTTCTACTGCACCAACATTGTTCTCGTCTACATTGAAAATCTCAAATACAACATTGTCGTACGCGGGAACATTTGTAGCGAGGCTTTCATACATCAGAATTGAAGCAACATTATTGATATTCCCCTTCTTGTAGAATTCAACGGTGAACTGTTCAAAATCATCATACATACTTTCCTTAAATTTCTTCTCCAATCCATAGTTGTAGAACCTAAAAATGCACTCCATGTCGTAATTATACTTTGTTATTGCACCTTCCAAAGCTAATCTTTGGAACTCCTTATACATGTAGCGGTCGAAATTACTTATAAGGGAATATGACCAAAATCTATAGAGAGTATTCATTTCCTCACTGCAACCAATACCAACTCTCTTGCACTCTGCCAGGCAACGCTTGCATAAATTCAAATATTTTTGTTGTTTAAAACCATCATCTTCCAAAAGCTCATGACTTGGATGTTGAAAAGGAGGAAAAGACTTTGGCATGGAACTAACTGGCAAACTACTTCCAGCAAAACTGCCACTGCTAAGACATGATCCATGAGGAGAAGATGTAAGCCTTGAGGGTGACATTGTTCTCCCATGGTTGTCTAGTGGTTTTGATCCAAAGAAAAACGTAACAGAATTACTAGGTGGACTTTCTAATATGATGCTTTGTCGATTGCGAAGTCTTGTGCCTTGATCTTTGTTATCAATAGTTTCTTGAAAAAATTTAGCAACTTCTTCGACACTATTCCAGCTAGAAGGCTCCTCTTTATCTTTAAGATCATCTTCATTCTCAATATAATCTAAAACTGACATAACCCCTTTCTGATCTTCTACTTTATGTGGCAATTCTTCATCAAAAGTATTTCCTTCTTTTTTTCTTCGTATTCCCAACTAGATTCGGATTTTGAGTGATCTTCTTCTTTAGTTTTCATATAACCACTTTGACTATCCTTTTCATCACAATCATTGTTGAGGTCATCTTCATCTTCATGTGAATCTTCTTCATCATCTTGATTGATATCATTTTCACATTCATCATTATCTCTTATATCTTCATTTTCATTATCATAAATGTCTTTTTCAACATCTTCCTCATTGTTATGATATTACTCATCTTCTTGCTTCTCTAAATAGTCCTTATCCACATCATCTTCATCTGAATCATCATCCTAATCTTCATAATCCTCATCCAGATTAGGACCAGCTTCATCTGGATCCTCATCTTGATCTATATCAGCTTCATCTTGTTTTGTTTCTTTATTGTCGCTGTCATCTTCCTTATTATTGATTTCCGCATAACTATTCTTAAAACATGTTGTAACTTTTGCACATGATTTTTCTAATTGCTAAAGCTTTTCTTCAATTTTACTAAATTGCTCAACGTATTCAGGGCGAAAACTCAACGGCATATTGTGCGGTGAACTACGTTCAAAGGCTCGCATGATTATATTGTGCGACATGCCTCTAATACCACTGAAGCAACAAAACTGATAGCTTGTTGACTTAGTTGTAAAATACACAAGGTATTGTAATAATAATTTATTATATATATATATAAATGTACAACTGATGAATGAATGTTACAATGAGGCCCTGCTTATATACCTAGGCGAGTGTCCTTTCATAATTGGGCATGTC